>CM049371.1:24326538-24701538 GCA_026937815.1 Etheostoma perlongum | reverse complement strand
ACTCATGGCTGTATTAGATCAAAAGGGTGCTTCTACTAAATACTGAACAAAGGGTCTGAATACTTATGACCATGTGATATTTCAGTTTTGTTTTTTAATAAATATGCAAAAATTTCTAAATTTCTGTTTTTTTTCTGTCAAGATGGGTTGCTGAGTGTACATTACTGAGAAATAAAATGAACTTTTTTGATTTTTGGAAAAAGGCTGCAATGAAACAAAGAGTGAAAAATTTAAAGGGGTCTGAATACTTTCCGTACCCACTGTATATATATATATACACACAGAACTGTAGGGTCTTACATTTTATGTAGAGAAATGTGAATATTTCGTTGTCCTCGACTTGGATATTTGAATTTGGAACATGCTCATTGGATTTTGGGTTTAGCGCTCCTGTGAGAAACCCTTTGTTGAGGTGCAACCTCCTTTTCCAGTATATTTTATAATATTCTTTCATATTGCTGCTGTGGTTTACCCTTGTGGCTGACTTTGTGCCACTACCGCAATAAAACGGCTTTGAGTCACTATTTTTACAGTAGTTTCAAAAAGTAGAGGATACATTTTTTTTTTTTTTGTTCAGAGAAAGACATAGTTTGTAAAAATGACCTCAAGGCCCGCTCGAAGCACAAAGTGTTTGTTTGGAGCCCTGAGAGTGGAACAGTGAAGGAGATTGAAGTGTCTCACCAGAGCTGATAAATAATGTGTGGCCTACATCAATAAGCGGCTGGTTTGCTTTGTGAGTCGCAAAAATCTGTGAATAGTACTTTACCTCTTTTTTATCATATTAACCCTTTTGGAAGTATGGATAAAATCCCTTATTACGGGATATGTAATGTAATACATTTTATATTGCAATATTGATATCTTTTATGGTATTGTAAATTTTGTGGATAAAATAATCATTTCATCATATTGATGTAAAAATCCAACATTGCCATAAATTACTCAAACTAAATTTTAAATGGCGTAGTAGCGCCACTGTAGTAGCTTCATTGTGAACAGAATGGCAAATTGTGTGTCATCATTTAGACGAGTTAAGACAGAGTGTTAAAGATGTGATTGCTCTGATTAAATCACCAGAACAACACTGACCTATTGATGGATGCAACCATTTGTCCAGAAATTGTTCCTAAGACGTGATATTCCTTCACACAGCAGATCTTAAATAAGAAAGAGCAAAAATCTGGGGGATGTTAATGACCAAAAAGTGCAGCTGTCAACTGATCTTTGAGACAAAAATCTTGTCTGTTACATTGTATGAAATCCCACCAGCTTTATAGGAAAAGAATGGTCAACTTCAATATAAGAAAGCGGGATCTCACAGATGACCATTTGCATTTCACATGAGAAAAATAAATCTGTTTGAGCCTATGCTCTTTGTCACCAACACATTAATGCCATTGGTCATTTTGTTCCAATGTGTGGCCAAATTGGTCATGCACAATGTGGAGGGCAGCTTGCTACTGTTTATCTTACAAACTTTACGCCTTCCTTTACACCTTCCTTAGTACCATGGAGATGGAGCACGAGGTGGCCTGCTTGGACATCACGCCTCTGGGGGAGGGTGGTGGTGAATCACCGCTCTGTGCTGTGGGACTCTGGACTGACATCTCAGCCCGTGTGCTCAAACTGCCCTGCTTTACAGCCCTGCACAAGGAAATGCTCGGCGGAGGTAAGAGAAAAGAGGGGCACGGTGCAACTGACAGGAGAGAAGATAAGCTGTCACTGACTTGTGGAGAGAGAGAGAGGTACACACACAATGTCAAGCGGAGTTTGTTTATTTCAAACCCAATAACACATACAATGTCTTAATGGGTTTCACAGATACACAAAAGCTGACTTCAATTAAAAAAGCTTTAGGAATAGTAGCCATTTTATTTTGGGTATGTACTTGTAATTATCAATCAGTGTCTTATTTGTTAAGTGAAATCATATAAAAAATGAAATATTAATGACCCACCCTGGGCTGGACAATAATGAAAAAATACATGTTAAAGAGAACAGGTTAATAAATTGTTATTGACACTGTTAAAAGTAGTAAATACAAATAAATTGGTACTTTAAATGAGTTTTAAAAAAAAAAATCTATTTCAACCTATCCATGAACCAAGTGAGGTAGAAGCAGTTGCATTGGAGGAGAAAATTTAAATAGAGTTGGCCCTAGGTGGGGAAAAGGTAATTACTAATAGTGAACAGGTGGTGGTTACAGGTAGTAGAAATACAAAATGGGATAAAAATATACAGAAGTGTGACAAATTAAGTAAATCCTTGAGAGTTGGACGAGAAGGTCAATGTGTGTGTGGTAAATGTGAAACCAGAGCCTGCTGCCTCTTAGCTTAGCATAAAGACTAGAAATAGGGGGAAAAAGTGAGCATGGCGCTGTTAAAAGATTAATAATTTCAACTACCAACACCTCCGAAAGATCATGGATATTATATCTTGTTTATTGTTTGGACCAGTAAATTCCTGGAGTTTCCCCTGGCCAAGAAATAGTCCTGACATAACTCCCTGTGAAATAGTGAATTGTTATTGAGACTTTTAGTTTCTGTTTTTGTGCCGCTTAAACATACAAAATGTAACGTGTTGTTAGTGAGGTTTAGAGTTGACGTTAAGCAGATTTTGTTTCCTTTTGTAGTCAACAGAATGTGAAACTATTCCTTTTAGTAAGTCCAAAATATAAGTCCAAGGAATGAGTCTAGGATGCAGTAGTGGCTTCATTAATAGATGTAAATGGCATCTCCCATCAAGTATTTCCTTTTTTTAGTACTTGGGTGCCAGCATTTAGACACTTAAAAAGTATTTAAACTTAGAATGTTTCAATATGCAGGAGAGTACTACTTCTTTGGCTAAACTTATTAAAAAGTCAGCAGTCACTGGAGACAAAGTTTCATAACATGATAAACCAGCACAAGCTCTTACTTTCCAATTAGAATGCTTCACCCATGAAGAATAATTCCACACTCTTCCCCCCCAGTGTCACACTTTATTTTCCAAGTGTGTTTGATTGACAGCTGATTTAACATGTGAGTGAGCTACTTTGTGAATCATCCAACAATCATTTAATCATAGCCTCTGCTGTTTTGATGTAATTGGCCTACAGTCAGAGAAACTGATGTTTGGTAAACGGAAAAGACAAAAGACTTTATATTTACCCTGCAGCCAGTCTGGCGGATAACCCTATATTGATTTTTCTGACGACATTTTTGCAGACATTTATCACTTTGGTGTTCACCCATGAAATTGTAAAAAAATCATTTGTCTGTGTGTCCTCAGAGATCATCCCTCGCTCCATCCTAATGACCACCTTTGAAGGCAGCTACTACCTGCTGTGTGCGTTAGGAGACGGAGCGCTCTTCTACTTTGGTCTGGACCTGCAGACTGGTAGGTGTTTCACACCAAACATCACTACAACTGTTCAGGGCCTCCAGGCAGGACCACAGGCAGCTGTCTGAAAGCATTTTAGATTATTTTATGGACAATTGCATAATTGCCAAGCCAGCACTATACAGTGAGGAAAATAAGTAATTGAACACCCTGCTATTTTGCAAGTTCTCCCATGGAGGGGTCTGAAATTATCATCGTTGGTGCATGTCCACTGTGAGAGACATAATCTAAAAAAAAAAAATCCAGAAATCACAATGTATGATTTTTTAACTGTTTATTTGTATGATACAGCTGCAAATAAGTATTTGAACACCTGTCTATCAGCTAGTATTCTGACCCTCAAAGACCTGTTAGTCTGCCTTCAAAATGTCCACTTCCACTCCATTTATTATCCTAAATTAGATGCACCTGTTTGAGGTCGTTAGCTGCATAAAGACATCTGTCCACCCCATACAATCAGTAAGAATCCAACTACTAAAAAGGCCAAGACCAAAGACCTGTCCAAAGACACTAGAGACAAAATTGTACACCTCCACAAGGCTGGAAAGGGCTACGGGGAAATTGCCAAGCAGCTTGGTGAAAAAAGGTCCACTGGTGGAGCAATCATTAGAAAATGGAAGAAGCTAAACTTTTTGGTCATAATTTCACTAACCGTGTTTGGAGGAAGAAGAATGATGAGTACCATCCCAAGACCATCCAACACCATCCCTACTGTGAAACATGGGGATGGTAGCATCATGCTTTGGGGGTGTTTTTCTGCACATGGGACAGGGCGACTGCACTGTATTAAGGAGAGGATGACTGGGACCATGTATTGCGAGATTTTGGGGAACAACCTCCTTCCCTCAGTTAGAGCATTGAAGATGGGTCGAGGCTGGGTCTTCCAACATGACAATG
Organism: Etheostoma perlongum; assembly: GCA_026937815.1. Lineage (NCBI taxonomy): Eukaryota > Metazoa > Chordata > Actinopteri > Perciformes > Percidae > Etheostoma > Etheostoma perlongum. Next base: position 24,697,260 of record CM049371.1, on the reverse strand, counting down.
ACCCGAAGCACACAGCCAGGATAACCAAGGAGTGGCTCTGGAAGAAGCATATCAAGGTTCTGGCGTGGCCTAACCAGTCTCCAGACCTAAACCCAATAGAGAATCTTTGGAGGGAGCTCAAACTCCGTGTTTCTCAGCGACAGCCCAGAAACCTGACTGATCTAGAGAAGATCTGTGTGGAGGAGGAGGCCAAAATCCCTTCTGCAGTGTGTAAACCTGGTGATAAACTACAGAACCTTGTTCAACTCAAACACACAAGGGATTACATTTAAAGTAATACAAAAAAAGTAAAGAGAGAAAATTTGTTCCCGCAATCTGTGGATTTTATTCTAGTACTTTTATAATTGAACTAAATCCACAAATCAATTATGAAAATGGAATACAAATAATAATATGTTAACTGACCAGTGCCATGGAAGGAAACTCCTGAACAAACTGCAAACTGTGTTAAGAAACCTGGATGTTATTATCATGTACACAGGAATATGAGTATAATCTGCTTATTCTATGTTCCCTAATCTATCTTGTTCTGAATTTGATTAACCAGAATACTAGCATGCATATAAATGTCCTTATTAATTTGGCTTTGATCAGCTCATACTCTACAGTGTTCAGAAAAGACAAAATACAAGAGCATCAAAAGGTTAAGCCTATGCAAACTATGCATAATACTACTAGGACTATTAGTTGTTCACAAATTTAAGGAAAAACCTGAATAAATGAGTGGAGAAACACAGAAGACCGATGCTTCCATGCAGGGCTCAAGGCATTCACTGAATTGCTTTATGAGCATAAAAAAATGGAGATGGATATTCTGCACACCAGGACTAAATTTATTGGCTCAAGGTGCTTGGCAAGTGAGTCCAAACAACACTTGGTACACCAGCCTTTGTAACTGTACTTACACTTGTGTTCCCATCCTTCCTCCCTTCCCCCAGGTGCCCTGAGCGAGCGTAAGAAAGTCACGCTCGGCACTCAGCCCACCGTGCTCAGAACCTTCAGGTCCCTGTCCACTTCCAACGTCTTCGCCTGCTCCGACCGACCCACTGTCATCTACTCTTCCAACCACAAGCTGGTCTTCTCCAACGTAAACCTCAAGGAGGTCAACTATATGTGCCCACTGAACTCTGAGGGTTATCCTGACAGGTCAGCAGCAGAACCTTTACTAATCGTGTTTTTAACAGTCTTGTTGTCTTCTCTTCCTCTGTGCTTTTCAAGAGTTCATAAACTCAAAACGTCATAAACTTTCTCTTGTTTTGAGTATTAAGCAGACAAAGTTGGCTCCAATGTGTTCTGTGCAGTGGTGGAAGTATTCAGATCCTTTACTTAAGTAAAAGTACTAATACCACACTGTAACAATTGTAACAAGTAAAAGTCATGCATTGAAAATGTTACTTAAAAGTACTTATTCATCAGGAAAGTGTTCTTCAAGTATTAAAAATACTCAATAAACATTGTCACATTTGAGAACTGGAAATGATCCAAACACTAGTGTGCTTAATGGTGTAACTATTTCAGCTCTACTTGTAGGCCGTTGTTGGGTGGTTTAATTTATAATAAAACATTGTGTTTTATAAACTGCATGTGTTTTGTGTACTAACATCTTAATTTATAAAGTAACTAGTAACTAAATCTGTCAGAATAATGTGGTGGAGTAGAAAGTACAAAATGTCCCTCTGACATGTAGTGGAGTAGAATTAGTAAGTGGCATGAAGAGAAAAGACTCAAGTCAGTTACTACACATTTGAGTACCTCAAATGTGTAGTACAGTATGTGAGTAAATGTACTTAGTTACAATCCACCACTGGTTCTCTGTTGACTACAGAAATGCATACAGTCAAACTTGGTTTTGAGTTGTAGGAAGTGGGTGTATTTCTTCTTGTTTCCCCTTTCTAATGCTGCACCTTGTATTGTTGACAGTCTGGCTCTGGCCAACAACAGCACTCTGACCATCGGTACCATCGACGAGATTCAGAAACTGCACATTCGCACTGTTCCCCTCTATGAGTCTCCCAGGTCAGTCCTATCGCCAAACATCGAGTTAGAATTGACCTTCAAATTGAACATTTCAGATCCATCATCATTACAAATAGGCTGTGTGTTCCTAATGTTTGCACTGACTTTGCCTGTTTGCTCTAATTCAAGCTACATTCTCCTGTTGGGCTTTGTTATACAGCTGCAGAATACTGTTTTGTTCTCTCTTTTTGTGCTCAAACATTTAAATAACAACTATGATTTAAGGTTGTTAAATCAATTATTAAAAGGTTGACTGTTGTGTTATCCAATCAGAAAACAGAAAGCCATCTCCCAGGCCACCTGTTTTTGTTCAGCTTACCCTTGTTTGCTCTTTTCTTGTTTACCAGCGAGTGTCTTTGCCTTGTCTCTCTTTCTCTCTCTCTCTCTCTCTGCCCGTGTTAACATCCCACCAGGCGGATCTGTTACCAAGAGGTTTCCCAGTGTTTCGGGGTTCTGTCCAGCAGGGTGGAGATTCAGGATGTGAGCGGCACCACATCTGCTGTCCGCCCCAGTGCCAGCACTCAGGTACCGTGGCTCTGTGTTATGTTTGGCTAGTAAACACCCAACGGCTGTTTGTTTTGCACTCTTATCTAACCAGGTGTGCTGACTAAGAACATTATTTATAACGTGAGACTGGAAGCTTGTCAGGACAACAGATGTTATAAGTTAGTCATTTAGCGGGTCTATTGGAGCTAGATTTTCTAAACCAGGATTTAAATCACAATGCTGTTGCGTTCTGGTTTGATAATTAACCTTCACAGTCTAAGAATTGTAATCATAGCATAACTGAAGCTGTTACCTGCAGGTTTTTCTCGCTTTTTTTAGTTGATAATTTGCCACATTAAAATATTTGTTCTAAAAAATGTAATTATAATCACAATTAGAGCTGGGCGATATGGAGAAAATCAAATATCCCAATATTTTTGACCAAATACCCCAATATCGATATTGTAAGGTTAACTATTGTTGCTTTCATAAAATCTATACACGATGAGATTTTTGATAATCAATCATCAGTTGTGTTGCTATAATAACTATGTGGGTAAAGGCAAATAATGGAACAGCTAGAACAGTCTGGTGTGTTCAAAACATGACATCACCCTACTGTAATGCAGCCTTTAAAACCAGATAAAGACAACACTTGTCATATTAGGATATTATGATATCCAAAATTTAAGACGATATCTAGGCTCATATATCGATATTGATTTAATATCGATATATTGCCCAGCCCTAATCACAATTCAACAAAATATAATCTCCATTTTTCACGTCATTGCCACTGGAGAGACATGAAGTTAGTAAAAATAAAGACAGTAGGCCTTTTTTGTAAGTGAACTCAAAATGTAGCTTTTGTTGCAAGAGTTCAAAACAAGTTTAAGTTGCATTAAATATAATCGTCTTTTGTTTGAAGGAATACTGCCAATGCTGATTCGGCTGCCGAGAAAAAAAAATAGTAGGGCCAAGATTTAAAAGAGATTTGTACTCTAATCAAGAGACCCAAAATGTCTTTTCAACCAGATTCACAGTGACAGCATGTGTGGTGTCCACTCAGCCTGGCTCTACAGCTTCCCACGGGGACACGTGTGTACTTTATTTGCTTGTATTTATTGCTGCAGCGCAGAACTTTGTGGAAACGATGCTGAGCCAGAGCCTCTTACACCTGATGGCCAGAAACATGTTTACCTGATTTTAAATGCTGCACATCTGGTGCTTCAGATGGCGCCGTCTGGGCTGTTGAGCTCACACAGAAATCGAGATTTGAATTGCTTTATACACTTTTATTAGGTTTCTCTTGTGTCTACATGTCTTCCTGTCCCGGCTCATAAATCTACATCCTTCCAGGCTCTCTCCAGCAGCGTAAGCTCCAGCAAGCTCTTCCCCAGCAGCACCTCTCCCCATGAGACCTCCTTTGGTGAAGAGGTGGAGGTTCACAGTCTGCTAGTTGTGGATCAGCACACGTTTGAGGGTGAGACAGACAGCCGTACTATACGTTTCCATTTGATCTCACAAAGCTGGTGCTTTCATATGGAGCTTCTGATGGTAAAACATAGTGCTCAGCTTGGAGAATAGCCAGGTCAGTGCAGGAAGCTCTTTCCACAGCCTGATCCTGACGCTCATTCATCAAGCTGTTATATCAGGGTTTTGACAGGGTCTGAAAAAGTCTAAAATGTCAAAATCTAAATTTTAGACTTTCAAAAGTCTTACATTTGTTGACGTAGTGTTCTAGGTATTAAATAACGTCCTACGCCCATGTAACGCTACTTTTAATGTTCATTGAGTTGCTCTTTCACTAGTCAAAATCATAATTTGCTGGATTACGACTCCAAATGAGGCAAGCGTGCAAGTATATTGCAGCCAATCAGCTTTTGTGTTATTGGCGCGAGTCTCTTTCAGATAGTACAACAGACCTAAAACAGATTTTATTCTTCAGCTATGGGGAGGTGCAAGTCTAGCGATACTTGGTTTGGGAACCATGGGTGTACGATGTACTGCTGTGAAGGGTCTCCAGCAAATCAGTCCGTTCTGACAAGTATCTGAAGGCTCCAGTCTGTAATGTGTGACTGTAGTTTTTAAATTTTTATTTTTTATGTTGTGATATACATAACATTTAACACATAATGGCCTCAAAAAGTCTGAAATTTGACCTGGTGAAATATGTTTTCATCTGGTCTTAAAATAGGTGTACACTCATTTTACCACTCAAGCTTGTATTTATCAGTTTTAACATTGTTGTCATCTTTAATTATTTCTTGTCTCCTAAATGAGTATTATTCTTTTACACTTGGGGCCCTATCTTGCACCGAGCGCAGTGCAAAGCCCGACGCAAGTGTTTTTGCTAGTTTAAGACTGACGCAGTTGTTAACGTTCCGTCCAGCGCCAAATCCGCCATCTTAATAGCAATGCACCAAGGTACAAACGCGCCTGGCTTTTAAAGGCAATGGGAGATGACACTCTGGTTTATTGCATGTTACAACCAAAACACACATATGAATTAATGAAGACACTAAGTACAACCCTTTTAAACCTGGTGCACGGACCCTTCAGACTAGCAAAAGTGGATTTGGACACTTCCTAAACGCACCTGCACCATGCGCTTAACGCCGTGCACTTAGATCGTTAAAATAGGGCCCTTGGTTTTGAAAAGGTTTCCTCGTAAACTATGTTTTTGTTACTCATTATTTATAGTTTTTTTTATTATTACTCAATATCCCCCCACCACACACACACACACACTCTTTATTGAATAGCCTGATGATTAAACATGTTGGGCATCATGCCACTTCTGTGGCAGTTTATTTTTCTCCATTCTGTTTTGCAATGCAAATTTTGCTGCGCCAAGCCTTCCCTTTAAAAACCCAAGAGTTACCACACCCGCATGCATTAGAGTATGTTATATGTTAATGATATGTAAATAAGGGTCTTGTTCAGCACACTGTGTCCGCAGCTGACTTCAATTTATTAATATGTGATCAGATAACTGCTCATTTAGATGCAAGATTTTCATCAATCTGACATAGAGGCATTCTTATGCAGTGGTGTCATGTCTTTTAAGTGCTTTTAAATGCACATTGAGTTTATTGATATGTATAACTACAATGGTACTCTGTTAGTTGAGAAGAAATGTGGGCCCCATATACATAGTGGTATTCAGTTACTGCTACACCACTGAAATCTGCAGTTATTTCTGTTAAGATTGGTCTCTAATGAGCGCTGCCTGCTCTAGTCACACACCACTTAAGTGCCTTGCATTCTGTGTACTCAACTTTAGCTGTGTCAGATATGTCTTAATGGATGCATAATTTATCGGCATTTCTTGATGTCGTGGAACATGTGATCCATTGCATTTGACTAGGTAGAGGTTAAGCCCCAGGTATTTGAGATAAGAAAAATTAGCAAGACCAGTGATAAATATTAAAGCTGTCCTCCCTGAAGGTGCATACAACTAACAGGAGAGTAAGGGAGATAAATTCTGTAAATACATAATGACTCTGTGCTAGGCCTGCACAATTCGGGGAAAAATATGCATCACGTATTTATTGCTTAGAATTGATATCACGATTCTCTGCCACGATTTTTTTTTGACAAAACAAAACAAGTTGGCAGTACCAAACAGATTGTTTGGCATCTATAGAACATTGCTCATCACCACAAGCCTGTAAACACAGAGGACTCAATGAAGAGAAGGGAGAGCATTGCAGAGCTCGGGAGCACTTTAAAACCTATTTTTATATATATGTTTAAAACTCACAGAAGAAAGTAGTAGCGTTTGTGATGCAGTCGGCTCGTAAAACTAAATGAGAATTGAAGTCATTTAAAAAGTTATTTAAAAAAGTTACTTAAAAATTAAATTGTGAACAGGGTGAATCGAGATTGTGCAGGCCTAATCTGTGCAGATCTATATAGTCTAAATACAACAACTGAAAATCCCTTTGCACTATGTATGCGGAACATGGATAATTCCAGTTTATACATAGATTTGGCCACCATTGTGCTTGCTAAGCCAACTGTAAATGTGGCAAATAATATTAAAAAAGTGTAAGAAAAGCAAGCAGTCACACACTTATACAAGTTGTAAATAAACCTCCATGTTGGCTGTAAATTATTTGGAGGAGAAAACAGTTTACAAACCAAGTTGATTATTCAACTTCTACTTACACATAGCATACTTGCCAGAGTTGTGTATGCACACAGTTTTCCTGTGCAATGATGGATTGTAATGGACATTTTCAGGTGTGCTCACTTTGTTTTTTTACTGCCAACTAGGGTTTTTTAGATAATCTGGTTAAACTGTTGTCTTCTTTGAAACCTGCATGTGTATCTGACCACATCTCTTAGGAAAGCTAGGTGAGGTTTTGATACAGCAAGAGGGAAGACATTGATGATTTCAACAAGCTTTTCATTTATTTGGCAAACAAAGGAGAATGTGTATTGCCACCTACGGGAACTTATGTGCTTTTTTAGCACACAAAGATTGAAATATTACAGAATATCAATTAAAATAACTTGCATTTATCAAACTGCCAACTTCAGTGTAGCTTTTACAAAAATGGTATCCTTAAAAAGAAAAAGAGAGGAACTCTTAAAGCTCAGTCTTTTAAATAAGTCAGAATACGTTAAACATAAAAAAGTTCTGATTAGTTCTTTAAAAACAAAAAGGGAACTTGTGTAATGCTGCAAATGTTGGTATAATATGAAAATGGCTGGTGGTTTTAAGGCACAAAAATATTAATGTATTGAACAAAATCACATTTGAACATATGTGTCAGTGGCTTGTTGATCTTTACATTGTTAGTTAATTTCCTGTCCTGGTACTTATTGGACTTTAACTTGTCATTGCACTTACAATAACGAGCCTAGTTGTCCTCAATTTAGGTCATCCTGTACATCTCATCTCTGGTTTTTCCTGCATCCTGTGTGTGTGTGTGTGTGTGTCTGTGTCTGTGTGTGTCACAGTCGTGGGGGGAACTGATCAGTCCCGCCCACTGCAGAGCCGACAGGATTGAAACAGCAACGCATTTCAGCGACGGAGTGAAAAGCCGTTACAGTACATGGATGTTAAAATGTATATAGGTTGGCAGGACGGTCTGACATGTTTTCCACGGTGTTTTACTGTACGTTTTGTTGGTAACTTGTCCACACCTCTTTTTTCACACTAAAGGGAAAGCCACTGTCACAGACAGTGAGGCACGAGGCTACATTGCGCATGCGTCAAACCGTGCGACACACCCACGCTCCGAACCACCCCTACTGACCACTCCCTTTCCCTTGTTTTACATTAGCATGTTCCCAGAAAATAACACTCCTGTTAATAAACCAAAATCAACAGAATTAAAACGTTTAAAACTTAATACCAGATTGTCATGAATAAAGAACGGATATATGTCAAATCTTTTGAAAGAGAGCTGTATTGTGTTGCTCTCACACAGTTTCCTGAGGTATTTGTGTTCTGTATCTCTATCAGTCCTCCATGCCCATCAGTTCCTCCCCAGTGAGTACGCTTTGAGCATGGTGTCATGTCGTCTGGGAAAAGACCCGTCGGTGTATTTCATCGTCGGCACCGCCATGGTGTACCCAGAGGAGGCTGAGCCCAAGCAGGGACGCATCATTGTCTTCCACTACACTGACGGTCAGTAGCTCTTCCTCTCTCTGTTTCCAGAAAACAAACACTTTTCTTGTTTTTCAACCTTGTTGTTTGTCTTTGCATCCAGATCATTTTGCTCTCTTCTTCCTTCCCCCAGTTTCCTTTTCTCCGCCCTGCCCTCTGTTGTGTATTTTTTTTTCCACTCACGGACACTTTGTCCTACCATGCTCTTGTTTCCCTCCTCACTTAATCATTTTCTTATCACTTCATATCAGACTTTTCTCCTCTCAGCACTACTGATTCCCCCTCGTTTTCTTTCATACACTGTTACTCGTAAGGTGCATTGCTTGCCTTTCATGTGTCCTCCTTTTATCTTTTCATTTATCCATTGTCTTTATTGTGAGTCTCTCACCCACTCTTTCACTTTTTGCTACATCTCTGACAGTTGTTGAACAGTTTATATTCTCAACTTCACAAACATCTTTTTGGTGCTAGTTTAGGTTGACATTGAGTGTGTAACACTTATAATGTTAACTTCACTCTGAATGACATACATTGTTCTCTTTCTTGCAGGTAAGCTGCAAACTGTGGCTGAGAAGGAGGTGAAAGGAGCTGTCTATTCTATGGTGGAGTTCAATGGAAAGCTGCTGGCCAGCATCAATAGCACAGTAAGTGGTGCTTAATGATGAAAACATACAGTACAAAGCACTTGATGTCTTGACTGCACTTGAATTCATGTACAATACGTTTGGAGACTTTCAGAAAAATGTAGCTTGAACATAACCTTTCCTTCATGTATACTTTTGTAATAAGTAAAATTGTCAGCTTATATTTTTACCTCAGACTCACTGTCAAAAAGACTCAGGCATTAAGACGGCGCTGACCATATGCCTTTCATCTGGCCCAGGGATTAATACCAATGTCTCTCAATTCTGCTTCTGTTTGCTGCTTGTGTGTCAAGAGAACTGTCAGTTGTGATATGATTGTGTATGACTGGAGGTCGATGCATGTAACTGGACACAGTCTAAAGCCCAGTTTCTCTATTGGGAAGCTATAACTCAATTCCTTGTTTAACCCTAACAGGAAGACCAAGCAAGTGCAACAACATAAGACATAAGCCCGCTAATATTACTTACTATTCCAACAGCAAGATAGCCAGCTCGTCATCTGTCTTGTAGCCTTTTTTAAATGGTCTCATAGCCTCTGCCGTGATGTCCGTAGCGGGCTAACTGGCTGGTGACTGACTAGTTGACGGCAGCTAGCTAGTTAGCTTTACTTTAGCAACAAGTAATATCACAGAGTCACGGCAGTGCAGTGGGAGGACATCAAAAAGAACAACCAGAAAACATTTTCTTGATAAAATAGGATTCAGTTTCACCAAAATCAGTGGTTGTGCCATAAGGGCCATGCAACCAGCAACCATAACCAAGTTAGATAGAGAGAGAACTTTGCAGGAGCAACATGAGCATTATTCTCCCTTTTTACAAGTAAGAGTATCATCAACATGATCTGAAGCTGCCATTTTAAGATGAAAAAGTTACATAATGTCACTTTAAAAGATATGAAAAGGACGAGACCAAGAATCTGACCAAGCATTTAATGCCGTTGTTAGATGAAAGTATTGAGTTTCAGTCAGACCGTTTAATACAGTTGGTTTTCTAAATTTTCCCCAAAATCCACACAGTCAATGTTTTTTATTTTCAGTTATTTCTAACATTTGTCTAGATCAGGTTGGTCCAGAAGACCCTCACTATGTTCAGTTGCACACCTCATATGTTTATTTATACCAGCAAGTCAACCTCTGGATAAGATTTACTTTCCTTTTCTTTGATTTGTTTAAGATGCTTAAAGTGCAACAACTAAATAGATTTATCCCATATGGATTTCTTTGTAAAATCACTTGACATACAGTGAGAAAGAAACCACTTGGACTTAAAAAACTCAGATTCTTTAAAGGATTTATTAAATTCTTATTTTAATTATTTAATTAATTGAGAAATATTTCAAATTAAGTAATAAGTCAAATTGACTTAAACTTGCATTTCTGGGTTTAGCTACGTCAACGTTGAATCAATTTTACTCATCTCATTTCAAACATCAGTCACTAACTATGGTGTATTTTATTTTGTGTTCTCTGCATCAGAGAGCAACTGTTTGCCTCTAAACCCACTATTACACACCAAATGTTAACAAATTCATAATGTTGACCTTTGACAGCAGCCTTAGCAGAACACAATAGAACTTAGTGACAAGATCTGATATTAGTGGCCTCAGAGATTTGCCTTCATAAATTACGTAATAATAATTTCATCACCTGGGCAACAGGTTTTATTCTCCTTTCTCTGACATTTTCTTGGCTAAAACTGCTTATCTCTTCATCACTGTTACTTGCAAGAACTTTATATTTATGTCAGTACCCCTTAAGATGACGGTTGTGAAGTGTTTTTCCTCTTCTTCTGTGAAATCCCTAGCTGGAGTATAAATAATCAAAAAGGTTTTACACAACAATGTCACCTCCAGCCGAGGTGGCTGCATTAGATATCACAAGTCTGTTTGACTCTGCTAAAATTGGCTGAAAGCTGACCGCTAGCCTGGCTCTGTCCCAAGCTAAGTAAAGGCAGACGTCCCACTGAGCCAGGCAGCAGCTACACAACACAAGAGCCACAGACACGGAACAACAACCCATATTAGCTTTCCTAATCCAAGCTACGTCTCCTTATCTAACTTACAAACATGAACACATGTCTTGTCCTTCACCTTAGCTTGTAGGAGGAGCACATTAAACAGCACGTAAAGGTACCCGCAAATATCTGAGCAAAAACAATACAGTTTTTTGTTATGTTAAGGTTTTCTCTGTGGCAACCAACACAATAAAAAAAATGTAATAAATAGATTAAATGACAGTCACTGGATGAGGTAGATTGGTATATATTGATATAAATACTCAGTGAAATTAGGAGGATTTATGTTTTTGTTTTATGATTTATGTTATTATACTTTATAAAAATGAACAATTTATTCTGTGCAGCATCACATTAAAAGGATGAAAATAAAGAAAATAAGTTGAACAGAATGTTAGAACAAAGAAAAACGGGAGTGACATGACCATTATTCTCCCTTTTACAAGTAAGAGTATCATCAACATAATTTGAAGCTGTCATTTTTAGATGAAAATGCTTTAAAAGATATGAAAATGACAAGACCAAAAATCTGACCAAGCATTTCATGCCGTTGTTAGCATCATTCATGCAAAGATTCAAAAGATTAAAGTGCTTCACATTAAAAGGATGAAAATTAAGAAAATAGGTTAAACTGAATGTTAGAACAAGAAAAACCTTACACAAAATGAACTAGGGAAACAATAAAGTGTTAAAAAAAAAACACTGGGTGGAAAAAAGTTAAGAAAATCAAAGAATACAAATGTGAAAGCCATGTGAAGAAAGTATAACGTGAAAGCTACTTTACCAATGCCATTATTTCAGACCTTGCTGAGCTCTGAACTCGGGCAGCAGCCAAACCTTTGATGCCGTAGTACCTTCTTGGAGGTGGTCTCAACATCACTCTGGCATCAAGGGAACAGTAATTGGATCCTAAGACACTTCTCCAACCCTCCATCCCTCACCACAAAACCATTAAAAATTGTTAGAAGGTGCAGATTGTGTTAATGGTAGGTGTAATTAGCCGTTAACCGATCATGTAATGTGGCAGCTAATAACGCACACTGTTAATCAACACTTACTGAGAAACATCATATTCAGATTGATAGCAACATTGAGCTAAAACGTCAGCCAGTTCATCAAATACAGCTGGAGCTCATTGCCGATCCTCTAACTTTTGGCAGCTTGTATGACAACAAAGGATTACTCAGTGTGATGGGTTGTTTCAGGTTCGTCTGTACGAGTGGACGGCTGAGAAGGAGCTGAGGACCGAGTGTAACCACTACAACAATATCATGGCTCTTTACCTGAAGACCAAAGGAGATTTCATCCTGGTGGGAGACCTGATGAGGTCCGTCCTGCTGCTGGCGTACAAACCCATGGAGGGCAACTTTGAAGAGGTGAGAAAATAGAAAATAGCATAAGAACTCTAAAGGGAAAACAAGTTTAGGATTGTATGTGGTTGTACTAAAAGAGTCTGATTCGGGGGCACAATGCTATCACTGACCCGTGGCTTTTAGAAGCCAGTCTTAGCACTTTGTCTATTTACCTTGATTTGGTCCACACTATTGAGTACTTGGTTCTTTATTTAATGTAGCTTCTTTTGTGTATTGTGTTCTTATGTAAACATGTTTAAATGTATGTTGTCCAGATGCGTGTAATAGCAATTTTGCACATGTAAACCAAAGACAATTGTCTGCCTTTTTGTCATTCAAAAAAGTAAACAATTAAATATTTCCTATTCTGTTCTATTAAACACAAAACAGGGTTGAGGTTGGTGTAAGTTTATCCACACTTGCATGTTTTAATGTATCTTTGGTGTATGAATGTCAGGGGTAGGAACCATCAGAGGCCTCACAATACGAGATCATCACAATACTTATGCCACGATACAATATAATTGTAAACTATTCATTCCCAATTTCAAATTATGTCCCCAAAAGGAAACACCGGTTTTATCTAAAAACATACATTTCTCTGCTTTGTCATCTCACTTTAATTTGATTGCTGCAAAATGGGATTTTCAAGCAGACAAACTGACCAACACACATATATTTACACACACACACACACACACACACACAGTATTGCCACAGAAAATATCGCGATACAAGGCTCTATCGATTTCCCCCCCACCCCTAATGAATGTTTTCTTTTCTCCCTCTACCAAGCATTGTAGCTGACATATACCTCCCAGCCTTTTGATGAATGGAGTGTTCAAATTGATTTGTGGTAGAAAGATGAAGAGATATAAGGATGAGTCACACATACTGTTGTGAAGGCATGCTGTGGTGCAGTGCTCGGTGAAATAAGTGTGAGAGACTTGAATTTATTCAGAACGGAACAACTTACCTCAAAATGTTAAATTGAAAGTAGTAATTTGTAACTATCAGCAGTTATAATGAATATATGTACTGTATATCAACAATGGATCACATAAAAAGTGACAAATCCACAGAATATTTTCACCCGACTCCGTTCCCCTCAGCTCTATGGGGAAATTGGAGAATCGCTGGCTTGTTGTTTTGGTTTTCTGTTCCACAGATTCATTGTTTTGGTTTCCTCTTATTGCTATCATCAGTTCACTGTACACTACCTGCTCAGCACCAAAAGGCAGACAGACGCAGTAAGAGACAAGCCGGTGAACATAGTAAAGCATTTGACTGCTAATAAGCCAGATTTTTCAGGAGTCGGTGGAGAACAAAAACAGAGCTAAAAGAGAGAGTGGATATTAGACTGACACGCATCCGGTGGTGAAGTATGTGTTGTGTTTACAACATGTTTCCAGTGCCCCTAAGTGCCAGCTCAAGGATTCTTTCTGAGAGGTTTCTTGCCAATAGTTAGATGAGAGTATTGATACACATCTATTTAATATATATAATATAGTCTTTTTTGTCAATAATGTGAGGCAATAAGCTACAATACTAAAGTTTTTATATATATATATATATATACACTACCGGTCAAAAGTTTGGGGTCACTTATACATTTCCATACCACTCCATTATAGACAGAATACCTGCTAATTTGGGTGGGGGGGCTGATCATTAATGCAATATCTACATTGCCCATTATCAGCAACCATTCATCCAATGTTCCAAAGGCACATTCTGTGTACTAATCTATCATTTAAAAATAAAAAACTAGAAAAACATTGGAGAACCATTTTACTATTATGTAAGCACATAATGTAATCTGAAAACGGCTGCCCTGGTTAAAAAAACAATGCAACTGATCTCAGCTGGCATTCTGTCTACAATGGAGTGCAATGGGAATTTCTATGTGACCCCAAACTTTTGACCGGTAGTGTGTATATATATAAAGTCTGTATTTTTAAATATAACAATACAGAGTAGGGTTGCAAAGGTATGAGATTTTTACAGTGCGATAACAGTCTCAGAAATTATCCTGGTTTCAAGGTAGATGGTCGAACAAACTATTATAATTGGAACTTGAAACCATTTTAAAGTGCCCATATTATGAAAAAATTGATTTTGGGTGTTATTTTGTGTCTCTGGTGCTTCCACACGTATACAAACTTGGAAAAAAAACTATCCATGCTGTTTTGAGTGAGATACGGTTTCTGCCTTCAGTCTCCGGGTGAGCTGTTTAAAATCTGCACGGGTTTCTATGTAACTAGCTGAGACGAGGAGGCTAACCGTAGCATGCTAGCACGTTCTCAATGTTCCAATTAGGTATTCCACAAGTGCCCTCATCTAGAAGAAGTCTCCCAGCTAAAATGCCTTGGACTGACCAAAGATGGAGAAAGAGTTATCTAGCTGTGATCTTACCTAGCTACTGAGCATGTGCGACGCCCAACAAAGATAGTATAGAAGTGAGATGTCTCACTCTGTAGCTAAAACAGAGACCTAAACACAGCACAAAATATGGTGTTTTTTTTTTTTTTTTTAAATAAAACCATGTAAAACTATTCAGGTACAACCTCAAAATACAGTTAGGAACCTGAAAATGAGTATAATATAGGTGCTTTAATGGAATTATGTGTAAAAAACAAACAAACAAAAAAAACATGCATATTGTAAAAATATATCAAACATTTCTTTCAATATTGTAGATAAGAAAATGTACGTACCGTCAAATTTCATACCATGTTATAGCAGGCTAACACAAAGCTATTGAGCATCCATCACATGCATATGCAAGTCTGCATACATTGAACAGATGTTCTGGGTGTTTTTTGTATTTTCTTGCTTTTTTGGTATGTATGCATCTTCAAGGGTATTTAAAAAGTCTTTTGCCCTTGTACTACAACGTACAGTATTGTGTTTGTGTTGTGGTTTGATCTTAGCACTTTTGTTCAGTCAGCACTTCCTTACTCACAGATAATGTATTACTTGGAGGCAAGAAGCTTACTGTTTTTGGCTTAACACCTCTGTGTTGTTTACTGTTTTTGTCCAACACATCTTGTGTGTTTTTTTTGGTCAGATTGCACGTGACTTTAACCCTAACTGGATGAGTGCTGTGGAAATCCTGGACGACGACAACTTCCTGGGGGCGGAGAATGCCTTCAATCTGTTTGTCTGCCAGAAGGACAGGTGAGGGAAACATCTTATTGTACTGTATATCAATAAAGTGCAGTAAGATTGACTGCACATGAAGTTCAACCTCTCCATTAATCGCTATAGTCCCCTGAGCTGCTCCTCTCTAGCCAAACTGACAAAAAGTTTTTAATTACCTACAATTTTTTTCTTCTCCACTGAAATCAACATTGGCATTACGTCTCTTGATGCTTTTTTAGAGCAGCAGCATCTTTGTTGCATTTGTTTTGGAAACTATGAGTCATCTTGCCACTGAGCTTTTAGCTGTTTGGCTTCATTTCCCCCTTTACTCATTTTCTATTAGACAAGTGTTGAATTCATGTGAAAGGAACATTGGTCTTAAAGTGATTTTGCTACATTTATGCCACCACTTATTATCCATCTAATACATCAGGTCAGACCACTCAAATCTTTTGACCTTTATTTTTATATCACATCTTTTTCATTTGCCTCCACTTTTCCTCACCTTTTATCCAATACTACGCTATCATTTTTGACCTTTTCCAACACTCCTGATATTTCTGTCCCTCTTGTTTTTTGTTTGCTTAATCGATCATTCTTGCCCCCCAAACTTTACCTTTGACATCTTTTTCTTTCGCTCCTCTTTCTATTTGCTCCTATCCTGAGCCTCCTACCTCCAACAATATCCTTCCTTTAATGTTTGTATTTCCTCCTTCTCCCCTCTTTGTAATTGTCTCCCACCGTCCTTCCTCCGATCAGTGCGGCCACCACCGATGAGGAGCGTCAGCACCTGCAGGAGGTGGGGGTCTTTCACCTCGGGGAGTTTGTAAATGTCTTCTGCCACGGCTCGCTGGTGCTGCAGAACCTGGGCGAGAGCTCTACGCCCACCCAGGGCTCTGTGCTCTTCGGCACGGTTAACGGCATGATTGGTAGGTCCACGGACAATTTCACACTCACAGAAGCATTAACACACACACACACACATTGCTGCAGGTAAAACCCCTGCTCTACTACATACCAACTTTTCATGAACCACAAAAACATTTTAACTATGTGCTTTTGAATTATTTTTTTTAGAGGTCCAACCATTGTTAATTGTATTTCAACATCTTGGTAATACTTAACTCAGCTCACAGACTGGAAATGGGGGGGGGGAATGGCTAGCCTGGCTCCATCGAAAGATAACGCACAATCCACCTCCTACCACCTTTTTAAAGCTCACTAATAAACATGTTGTGAATTGTTTGTTTAAACTGTGCAAAAACCAAAGTGTAAAACCGAGATTAAGTGGTTTTATAGGAATGCTAAATGTTGGACTATTTCTTGGCTGGAAGTCTCTACTGGTTACCTGGTATGTGGCATGTTACCCTCCATAAATCCTAAATTGTATTCTTTTCAATTTATTTTTGAGATGTAGCATGTTAATTAGTGAGCTTTAGAGGTGCTGGTAGGCAGCTAAGATAAAGATTTTTTTGGGGGCTTTTCCCTTTAATTGACTGTGGATAGACATTAAAGGGGGAGAGAGATGAGGGATGACGCGCAGCTATGGGCCACAGGTCGGATTCAAACCCGGGCCACTGCAGGACCAACACAAACACTCTTACTGGGTGAGCTAGAGGCTGCCCTGAGCATTGAGTCTTAATAGTTTAATAGTTCTGTTCTCATTTCCAGTTTTTTCCAATAATAAGCTGACTGCTCTAAGGAAACCTTAAAACAATTAGGAAGGACACTTTTTTTCAAAACTATTTATGCAGCGCTAATGTTTCCATTTCAGAAGGAAAGATGAAAGCGAGAAGAAATCATAGTTTTACACCTCATTACTCACATTAGCACTAGTAACTTTCAGGCTGGCTATAAAGATTGCAGGGATGAAAAATTGGAAGTGCACATCAGTTGGACACAGCAGTAATTTGCATTTATAATTGGTATATTTCACTCTCACAGCACCAACAACACAGCACATTATTTCACCTCAACTTCTTCTGCAATTTATAAAAACGTCTCTGAGCCACAATATTATTCCAGTTAAGACTTTCTGCAGTAGCCTGGAAACCAAAAGAAAAATACCCATGCTCTTCTTATTGCAAAGATGTTCCTGGGATGAAACTATTGTCCCAACCAAACATGGACAAACTTCTAATAAACTTGTTTTTGGTCCCGGACATGGAAATTTGAGGTGAAGAGATGGGAAAATGTCATCTAATGTCAAATGATTTTATCCAAACTTCAAGCTTTATAAAAGGTCTTGCTGCTGGTAAATTTGGTTCTCCAGACACTATAGGTGTTCAGTTGGCTTCATGTTTCACCCAGCTGACATCGCCAGCCCAAATCGCAAATGCGAGTAAGTCTGGAACCTCTCAGTTAATTTTCTATTTCCAAGGGGCGTAAACAAAAAGGCCTCTGGATGTATTTGCATAGCACCTAGAATCAATTAGAGCAACAAAACATGATGTAGCACTGAGCAACAACAACACGGACGGACTATAGTGTGCAGAGGTGAGCTGTAATGGTGTCAACATGTCTGTGAATGAGTGTTGCTGTTCTTGCCATCAGAAATTAAAAATTTTACTTCACCAGAAGGTTCCACATCAGCTGTGGTCATCTTGGTTGCATTCAAAAAGTCTTTACTAAACTAGGTTAATGCTCGCCTTAGTGTCTCCAAGCCAAAAATGACGTCTTCACATAGATAGATAGATAGATAGAGAGATTACTGTCATTGTACTCAGAGTACAATGTGGTTGGGGACCTTTTGAGCCAAATTTCATCTACACAGCAACCCACATCCGCCACAATTGTCTGCCGGGTCATATTTGACCTGTAGCACCACACGTTTGTTGTGTAAAAAAAGCCATGTCTTGGGATATCATGAAGTCTTGTTACAATAAAAAAAAAAGTAAATGGTATTTTTTACACATCTGAACATGAACCTAACAATATGAGGGTTATTAAACAAATGATGGACTGGTGTAATGTGAAATATCCAACATTTGTGATCGGTATTTTCCCCACATTTTTAGACAAAACAAACAAATCCATAAATTGAGAAAACAATTGGCACATTAGTTGATAATGAAAATAATCAATAATAATCAAACTGCTTTTTGCAGTTTGTCCCAACACTCGTTGGGACAAACACTTTGATGGGTTCATATTTTTTTAGCATACTGTCAATTTCATTGCATTTTCTCACAGTGCATCACAATAATACACTTAGCATGCTACTCCCTCAAAGCTCTGTGACTCAGATTTGTCAAGAAACTTTGAAATGGTCTTAAATTAAAGTATTAAAATCGTACTTCGTTTACTGCCAACATGGTCCCATCATACCAGCATGAAACCTGCATATGGAAGATTGCAGTCACACTAATGATCTTCACTGATCTTCACTTTGTTTTAAAAACAAAGTATTTACCATCTGCCACAGTAAGGTGCAAATTTGTTTTGAATATTACGCCTTCAAAAAAACTGTGTGTGTGTTTAGGTCTGGTGACGTCCTTGTCTGAGGGCTGGTACAGCCTCCTCCTGGATCTGCAGACCCGCCTCAACAAGGTCATCAAGAGCGTGGGCAAGATCGAGCACAGCTTATATCCTTCTTCTACATGTTCATACATGCTCCTGCCACCTGTCACAACCTGCACTGACTGGTGTGTTTGCAGACCGTGAACCCAGAGAGTGAGGTGACAAAGTGATAACAATTGTTTTAATTGGCTTCAAATTATGGGTGGGAATCACCAGGAGCCTCACGATACAATATCATCGCGATACTTATGTTGCGATACGAAATCATCACGATACTAATGTCACAATGCGATAATTTTAAACATATTGCAATATTCTGCAATATATTGCAATTTTATGGTTTTATGATGTCCCCAAAAGGAAACTTTGTCAACATCTGTTTCATCTAAAAAGATAAATTTCAGAACATTTAAAGACATCACTTTTGGCTTTAGGAAATTGTGAGGGGCATTTTTTTCTATTTTCGGACATTTTTTTTTTATGCTAAGCTGTTCATCGATTTATCAAGGAAACAATCGTCAGAATAATTGTTAATCAAAGTTAGTCACAGGTCTATTTGTACAGACCAGTGAAAAACTGTAGTGATTAAAGCAATTGTTGCAGATATTCTGTAACTTTAATGATATTTTATATGATAATGGAAACTTAAGGGTGATTGCACTGGGGATTTTGTAATATACATCCCACATTAAAATAATTTTTAAAAGTTCTCTACAGTACTAATACTTGATTCTGCTTGACTGACATCACCATCTGTCTGGTCCTCTGAACAGTGCTTCCTACACATCATTCTGAGTAATTATTGACTGTGCCTGAGTTAAAATATGTGAAATTGTACCTGAAGTGCAATCCTCAGCCGAGGCAGCAGCATTGCCTTGATTTTCCTTGACTCCGCGGCACCTGGAGATCCTTCCACACGGAGCGTAAGACAGAGCAAGCCACAGGATTTATCGATGGGGATCTGATAGAGAGCTTCCTGGATCTGGGTCGAGCCAAGATGCAGGAGGTCGTCAGTACTCTACAGGTAGGAGCTCAACTTCATCCTTCTACATTTTCATACGTTGAACTATGTTATGTTTCTTCCTTTTTCTATGCATTTTAACAATCCTAAAAATATGAAGAAAAAAAAGATGTATATTTGGACTATTGGGAACACACTGGACTGCTTCATAATCTTAAAGGACATGAAGCACTGAGGTATAAAGCTTATTCAACAGCTTGATCATTGCCAGGCTGTTAGCACAGCTGATTGTGACCCGTTAATAGACCCAAATATTTAATATAGGTCAATAACATGGTGAATTGTTATTCGAGCCTGGACCTCTGTTCATACAGCAATCTTATCTGATGAAGAAACAAACGAAAGCTGTGTTATTTGTCTGCGTTTAAGAAAATACTGATACTTGGGTATCACAATATTATGTTCTCAACAATTCTCAAAAACCCATTTGATTATTTAATTTACCCTCTGAGACCCGACATCGCCAGCGGTCTGGCCATCACTTCTGTCTTCAAGAGCCTGTAGCAGGCTTCGTTTTTAAAGTTTGAGTTGATGTATCGTATGGAACTAAAGAACCATGTCATGCTAGCTTGCTGGGAAGCTGGCAAAATAATGCGCTAAATAGGGCTGGGCAATATATCGTTGTTGTATCGAAATCGCGATATGAGAATAGATATCGTCTTAGATTTTGGATATATTGTAATATGGTATGTGGTGTCCTTGTCTGGTTTTAAAGGCTGTATTACAGTAAAGTGATGTCATTTTCTGATTTTACCAGACTGTTCTAGCTGTTCTGTTATTTACCTTTACCCACTAAGTCATTAAATCATTTCTGAAGGATATTTATCACAAATCCTATTGTGTAAATAACATTTTGTTAAAGCACCAATAGTCAACCATACAATATTGTCGCAATATCGGCATTAAGGTATTTGGTCAAGAATATCGTGATATTTGATTTTCTCTATATCGCCCAGCCCTAGCCCCAAAGTTATGCAAAATTTTGGCGAAAGAAAATATTTGGCATGGCCATTTTCGATGGGGTCTGTTGACCTCTAACCTCAAGAGAATGAAAATGTCTTCTATGGGTTCCCACGAGTTTTCAGACATGCAAACCTAATGCTAATCCCATGCAGTGTGGGACAAGTTGTTTATTTATGCATGTGCTATTTTCACATATTCATGAAATGGTGTATTTGAATATTTCTGCATACTGGAGTCCCTCAACAGTCTTGGAATTACATTTATTGGGTCTAATTGGAAAATGAGCCCAATTGTATTCATGTGTGTTGTTTGTCCCCATAGTAACAATTTCATTGTAGTGAGACCATTTTTTTTAAAAACTTGACCTCACTGTACACTGTTTTGTTAAAATTATATTTAGTTTAAATCAAAATATATATATATATATCACCTTGCCCACACTAACAATATATCCATATATTGAATCGTAACCCCTGTATCATGATATGTATCGTATCATCAGATTTTTGCCCTACTCAGCCCTAGTCATTTCTGTATTTGGCTTAAAGCAGTGTTGAACTGTAAAAGACCCTTTAGACAGTTTAATTAGTTGCTCCTGTGTTTTGTGAGTGGCAACTGGGAATCATTTTCATGACAGGAACAGGTGGCAAAAACACTTTTGGCAGATTAACATTCTCTGCTTTGTGTCTCTCTTTACTCTCTTGGTACTTAAAAAAAGATCACACTGTTGGCTCACAAACCAACTGTTCCCCGTTTCCCTCTTAAGACCAGCTGATAAAGACAGTCCAAAACACATTTGGACGATTTCTTTGCCAGGAAACAGCCGTTGAAAGCCACGATTCTACTTAAAAATAAAATATGTTACAACATCTGTTGCTTGTCTTGGATCCTTTTGGAACTGAAAATATGCATCAACAATTAACTGTAGACTTGAAATTTTATCTGAAAATTGGGACTGCAGCTAACGATTATTTTCTAAATCAAGTAATTTGCGATTAGTTTGGTTGGTTTTTGGTCTTAATTACCCAATTTAGTTGAATGCTCAATTCTGATTGGTCCATTGCAACATTCTACGTTCTGTTATTTCAGTGTAACAGACCGCCGGACAGACGTCATAGACTCTGGAGGACCTTTTTTTTAAGGCCTTTAATTCCACAGGACAGATGACGACATGATAGGAAAGGGAGGGGGGGAATGACACGCAGCAAAGGGCCGCAGGTCGGAGTCAAACCCGCGGCCACTTCATTAAGGAGTAAACCTCAATGCATGTGCGCCTGCTCTATCCACTGTGTTAACCCGGCCACCTGAGGACCATTTTTAAATCAATATAATCATTTATAAATATATTTTGTGTCAAATTATTGATTTCTTTAGTAAGTAGCTGTGTAATAAGCCCTTCAGGCTGATTCAAGACCCCCTGCATCACCCATGGGGTTCTACTTCATGATAATGACTTGCTCACTCTAGATTATCTCTTGCAGAAAACAGCTGGGAGAAATGCCCCTCGTAATTTCCTAGAGCCCAAGACAATGCCACAAAATGTCTTGTTTTGTCTGACAAGATTCCAAAATTGATAGAGATTCAATTTACTTTAATCATAAGAAAAAGAAATGCAGCAGATTCTCACATTGGAGAACTTGGAACTGTCAAATTGACAATTCTGCATTTCTAACTTGAATAAAAGCTTAAACTATGAATTCATTATCAGAAGAATTTCTTATTAATTAAATCTGTTGATTGACTCATTTTTGCAGCTTTACCAAAAAAGCCTTAAATTAAACCTTAAAACCCCGCTGTTAAGGGGCATGGTGTTCAACACAAAAAGCCAAAAACAACTCGACGATGGTCACGTTCTTTTAACTGAGTTCATTATCATCACATTAAGATGCAGAAGAAAAGTTATACAAAAGTACACAGATTTTTTTAAAAGACCAGGGATGAGTAATCCGTCAACCAGAACAAGCAAGATGAAAGATTCCCAGGAGCTTCTAAAATCGTACCTCAAACTAACCAAAGCAAAAATGTAAAAAATGAAGACATGCCTTCCTCTCTACCCATGTTGTTAATCTCTTCATCTAATGTGTGACGTAAGTGGCACATTGGTAGGGGTGGTCTCGGCAATGGAGGCTCACTGTTTGGTTGTCGCTCAATTTCAGATCGATGACGGCAGCGGCATGAAACGTGAAGCCACAGTGGACGAGGTCATTAAGATTGTGGAGGAGCTGACAAGGATCCACTAACCCCGAGCGGCATCCGGACGCCCACTGAGTGAGAAGAAGCTCCCGTGGCGGATTGATGGTCGAAACGCTGAGGAAGGGTTTTGGTTTTGCAGATTTGTAAATAATTATAAATAAACAGTTTGTGCATGTTCGTCCTTTTAGACTTCAATACATTTGTCAACCGTTGCTGCACGATGAGTGTAGCATTCTTTATTTAGACGAGTCTCTGGGCGAAGTGCGTAGCATCCTGTTTGGACAATAAAAAGACCAAAGTAAAGACATTGGTCTGAGTGTGTTTGAGTGTGTGTGTGTGGGGGGCATGTGTGATTGCATTTGTGTGGAATAATGTGTGACTATAAAAAGGAGAAAGGAAAAAAAAAAGATTGTCCTCACCAAAAACATTCTCTGGGATATATTCGTGACCGTTGCAGGCAGATCGAAGCAGTAAGAAGATCCTTTACACCCAACAGTTTAAATGTGACTCACTTTTCAAGTTTATTATTGAAGTCTGGAGTAAATACGCTGTATGAAAAAGAAAATGAGTAAAATGATAGATTTATAGCTATTTTGTCTTTGTGATGTTTTCTTTGTTTATTCTAATAAACTTTGCTTTAGTACTGTTTACTCCTGTGTCTGTTTTCTCTCTATTCTGACTTCAAACGCAGGCTTCTGTTGTTATGACGAGTAATTGGCATCATTTTCAGCCACGCGAGCAGCATGGCTCGAGGTATGCAGTGATGGTCAGTTGGTTGGCTCTCCACCTTGGTTTTGGTTGCCATGAAATGTTTGTGCTACTGTATTCATGGTTGAGTGCCACCAGCAGGTAGAAGTTTTCAAGTGTTCTCATTGGATAGCTGTTAGCCAATCCGAGTCAAGCAGCTTACCTTATTAGTAAGAACTGGCACAAATTAAGCTGAGTCTTCTTATGCTTGATTTCTATACCACACTAGAATGGCTTGAAACAAGGTAACCAAGGCATTTTTTTTCTACAAAAAATGTTAGTCCATGGTAGAACTTCAGACATTACCACAAAGTAATAAAATATGTGTGGCAAACTTTTGTAGAACCCTAATTACTTTGATTTGAATGTGATTCCTTGACTTTTCCTTGCACCATATTTGTTTTTTTGTTCATGTAAATGCCTCCTGTTATTTGCCTCCTACATCCTGAGCTCAGCATTTTCTCTTTTAGCTACATGTTGTAATTAAACATCAGAAAATGTCTACATCCTCCCTCTACAACATATGTTTGCACAAAAATGCCTCCTGTTATTTTATTTATTGCTGTGAAATTGGGTGCAGTCATTCACTGTTCCCAAAGGATGACTTCACCCATCATTAGGTTTAAAAAGACAAAAATGTATACAATATGACATTCCCATTGGCCCATTATTTCAGTTTATTAATGTGAATATTTTCTGGCAGGTTCTACTAAACAAAATATATTTTGGGTATTCAAAGCTATGTATTTGAATATGCCACCTT
This sequence comes from Etheostoma perlongum, assembly GCA_026937815.1. Classification (NCBI taxonomy): domain Eukaryota; kingdom Metazoa; phylum Chordata; class Actinopteri; order Perciformes; family Percidae; genus Etheostoma; species Etheostoma perlongum. The sequence goes on along the minus strand of CM049371.1, from coordinate 24,672,776 downwards.
TTAGCTTTCTACTGTATAGTGACATTTACCGACCAAATGTTAAGTCAAGAAAATAGTTGACAGATTATTTGACAACGAAAATTATTATTTGCAGGCCGAGTTTGATGTCAGCTGCCTCCAGATATTTGGGGTATTTTGACCATGGGCAAAGCAAATTGTTAGCCAATGTTGGTGTTTCTCTTTCCATAGAAAGAACTGAACGTAATCTCTTTGTTTAGGCTTAACCGTGTGCATTTAGACTGCAGGTTTACTGCTTTTATAAATAACCGTTTTAATAATGACATAATACCACACAAGATGCTCTCCACAATCGCTGCTGTTGACCTTGTTTATCAAATTAAAACAGCATCTCAGGGCTGGTTTACAGTTAATGCTGCCGTGCTTGCTATTTGTATCTTTAGACTTCTGTGAATCTGTTTCTGTGCACTAAACACAAAGGGTTCCTTATGTTTATTTGTCAGACCTGCTGACAATGCTAGATTTCACTGTGGCAACCACCTTATTAATTTCTGTTATATTCCTATTTTGTCTCATCTATGATAAACAATGTTGAAATAGAGGATATACCAGCTCTTTCAGTTAAAGATATCAAAGGTGATATCCTGGCAGGATGCCAGTGGTGCAAACCACCTTCAAAATAAATTCTCCACACTGGTCACAAAGTGTCAGTGGACGTCCTCTGCCAGTTCCCCTGAGCTAATTCTGTCCTGCTAGCACCCTGAGACACAGAGGCCTTTGTTTTGCTCTGGTTTTCACCGGTTTTCTCATTTTAATTTATATTTATAAATAAACAGGCAATCATCATATTATATAAATATATTCTGCTTATAAAGACTGAATAGGGAAATGGAATGAACAGTAAATGTGACTTAACTGACAGAATAAAGGAATAGCATGAGTGAAGGAAATAGTCAAATCTTTTCACTGATGTGAGCATACAGTACATTTAAGATATTCTATTATTGAAACTCTTAAGTGAAAACATGCTACTGACATTCTTATGTTAGGTGTGATGATTCTGGAGTCTTGACCCATCTTTTTGCACCTTGCCTAGATCGACAACATTCCACTTCCGGGATTGCTTCGGTGCCACTGGAAATTCTGCCGGATGCCTGTTACCTTCCTCTTTCTTTGTGTTGGAATATTAAACTCCGGTGGATTTCTGAGGACTATGGTTAACTGCTCCTCAGATCTCTGCTGCAGAATCCAGACAGATAGCTAGACCGACTGTTCAATCTGAGTTTTCTGTTGCCCGACTAAAACAACCTTTTAACATTAACACGTTCCACCAAAACAAGTTCCTTCCCAAGGCTATTTTGCAGAAGCACTGGGGCTCCATGCAGACCCCAACGCTGCTCATGAGGATTGTGATTGGTTTAAAGAAATGCCAATAAACCAGAGCATGTTTTTTCTACCAACCCAGAATGCTGTGTGAGTAGCCAGACCTTCCTCCGCAGCGCTGTGGAGAAGGTCTGACAATGTGAGACTATTTTGCGACCAATGATCAACAATCATCATAGGGCCATTTTACACATCCCATCCCTCCACAATCCAAATGTAAACGAAAGTGGTCAACCCATAACTAATATTTTGAACACAGGATAATATTCTGCTGTTGCTCCTAGCACTTGGATTCTTAAATGTTTTAAGTTGTTCAAAACCTGGTTTCAAATGTATTTCTCTATAACATTAAAAATTAATGTCAAAAAATGAAAAAATCTAAGTTACTCAGCAAATCTACTTCATTAATGTTGGGGTGGTTAGGTTGGGATTCAAAGCCACTTAATGGGTGCACTAGTTCTGACAATGGTGTAAAAGATTTTGTAATATAACTAGTGATTATTTGTAAGACTAGTGGGACTAGACAAGCATGGGACAAAACAGCACAGTCAGAAATCTCTCAACTGAAATGACCAAAAGTATTAAAGGTTCAGCAGAGACGTTTGTGGGCATGTAGACTCAATTATTCATAATAGAAATCTAAGAGGGGGAAATAGATTGTCAGTGTCTTTTAGGGCATTTACTGTGAGATTTGTTAACATCTGTCTGTAAAGTCAAGACTAAAACAGGGTATATTTTCAAGTATGAACAGTTTAAAAACAAAGAAATATGCTTATTTTTTATTATTTATATACATGAGTGGACAGGTGATTTAAATGATCAAATATATATCTGATCAAGCCTCCAAACATTTTCCCAGTTTCTGCAAAAACTTACTTACCTACAGTAAATCATGCCAAAAATACCTAAGCATTCCCATGGTTCTGTATAGCAAAAAACTGGAGTGGCACTGGAGTGCCTTCGACTTGTCTTAGCAGATTTAACTAATTATATTATCGATGGCTGAGCCCCACTGATTGTCCCAGCAGGCAATGCAAATGAGCCATCATCCACAATTATATGGATTACAGCAATAATAAGTGTTCTTATTTACACCTGGGCTTTTGTGCTATGAAGATTATGTTCTGCCGAAAAGTACTGTCTGCATCACCTTCAGACACAGAGTACGGCCAAATGGATTTTTTTGAGGGGTTAAGACAATTCAAGACTAAGACCAAGGCAGGGTGAGACCAATTCAAGACCAAGACCTAGGCAGGGCGAGAGAGAGTCAAGACCAAGACCTAGGCAGGGCGAGACCGAGTCAAGACCAGACCACTGCATGCCATGATAAAATGTGAAAAATGCTAACCATAGACACTCCTCAAATGATCTGAATGATCCACATTCACATAAAAAAACACCCACAGAAAACTATTTCTAATAATTTGATTTCTCTTCATTCACCTCTTGTATTGCTATAGGTGTATCGTGAGAAATGCCTTGATAAAATAATCAAAAGGCAGGTCTTGACCGGTCTTGAAATAAAATCCAAAGTTCTCTTTATCTGAGACCAAGACAAGACCGTGTAAAAATGTAGTTGATTCCTAGACTGAGACTTTCAAAAAGTGTTCTGTGACTGATCTCGAGTACTACAACACTGTGAAACTTACTGTAGGAAATCAGTAAGAGACGTAGTTTATTATAACAAGGAGGAGCCAATTCAAACAGGATATCCCAAAAAAAACTACTTAAAACATGCCCTGCAAGGCACCGAACATCATAGTTAATGGGTAATATCTTCCCCTGTAACAGGCTCTCAGGGTGGATCTTACTTCAAAGGGTAGAAGAAAGGTCAACCATGTAGAACCACCTCTGGGAAATGTCCAACCACAGTCATGCCGGCTGCTGATTAAACTGTGCAGCTTCACCAAAGCAGCTGGGAGGCTGAAGCAAATAATTTCACTTTAGATTGTTTGACGGTGGTTATCTGCTGGGTCTAAAGGTGTTAGCGAGTCAGCTCTATTTTGGTGGGTTGACTGGTTTCACTGAGAGGGGTTTTTGTGCACCTCAGCCTGGTCTGGCTCCCAGCTACATCTCTCAGATGTTTTAATCCCACCGAGTTGGAGCCATAGGGCACCTACTGGCTGTTTCCCACCACCAAAAGTGATTGAGTCTTTGATGTTGAAGCCCCAAAGCTTTGAAACCCCTGAGAGCTTCAGCAGCCACAGTCAGTGTCGTATTCTGATTCCACTTCTTTTTCTCTTAATTTGTCTTTCTCTTTATTATCTGTGCTCATTTTAGTGTGATGTTACTCCTGTCTGATCAGTTGCTGCCAGTTTTATTGTGTATGTTAACAATATACAGTATTATTTTGCTGGCCTTATCCTTATAATTTAGCATGATTAACATTAAGACATACTTTATAGAGCTTGCAAGGGATATAATTCTATATGTTTATTGTCAACAAATCCCATGAAAAGTGCAAATCACCAATGTGGAGGTCAGTCTCACAATACCTTAAAGCCCCAAAAGAAATATTATCCATATAATCCATGCAGCCAATATCACAGATCACACAGTTTCCTCAAAGGGCTTAACACTGCACAGCATACAAAAACTCTATTAATTGGTTTAGTTTCCTATTTATTATTTTTCTAAATTAAAGAGTTTGATGATGCTGCAGACAGTAATTGTTTTTTATTGTCAGTCATGATGAAAGCTCCCCACAGGACCACAGGAGACATTATACTGCTCAGTAGGACTAACCATGATAGGCAAACTGATATTGATTTGTAATCAGTGGAGAACTTCTTCAAATTTTTTTTTAGAGGTAAAAGTCTAGAAAAATAAACAAAAATCTGTTTCATTTTCTTCTTTCGTGTTGTGTCATGAACGTCACCACCATCTCTTTATTTTAAGATCTCTTGGAAGTCCTGACACCAGTTTTTGGAACCACTGCATTAGATCCAAGTACAGTTTTTGATTGCCAAAATGTAATGTCCATTTAATTTTTATATGAACACATCCCGTGTTTTCCACCGGTTGTCTGCTCCTGATTCCCCATTCAGAGTTGCAGCACTTACTGAAAGTGTGTTTGTGTGTTTCATTGGATTCACTCGTCTCCCTAAAAAAAACCTGAGCTCTTTGTCTCTGATTCAAGCATGTGAAACTCCACATTGTCCCCGGATAAACTGCATATTTTTGCCCCAGGATGGAAGTGGACTATTTTATGGAGTCTAAACAGCATGGCATTCTGCCCTGGCAGGCCCCCCCCCCACTTTCTGGCACATCATTTGTTTCTGCCATTCCCGTCCAGCAGCAGCTGAGGGGGAGCCTTGTCCCGGATGCTGTACCCTTCTGCATGTCTTTGAGCCAGCTAGTGGAAATCTGGTCCTGGCTGTTTGTTTTGTTTGTCTTTTGTCTTGTTTGTTCTGCTAAAACTGTTTTTACAATCTTACCAGTTTTGCAGGATTTTCTTTTTTCATTAAATGTATTCCGCCCCCTTATAATATTAAGATAATTTTTCATTCAGAAGATGATTAAATATCTGCAGTGATGTATTTAGACTTTAACACCCCAGAGAACTGTTGAAGAATGCAGTGTCGCTTTTTCTTAAAGAATGTATTGCCTTTCCAATGAAGGATGAGGATGAGGATGAATGTGAGCGCTGACAGTGATGTGGAAATGTCAGGGTGACTCAAATGCATGAAACACATGATGGTCCGACTAAAAAGGAAGAAGAGATAAGAAGAGCAACCATCTTTCTTTAAAATTAGACACAGAAGTGACCAGAGCTTCCCTGAAATCACACTTCATTGTGAAGATGAAATTTGATGTAAAACTGTTCTATAATATACACTCTCTGGAATCCTTGCTACCCAATTGTGTTAATAATGTAGTGCCTCTAATCACGTTAGCTTAGACGTAAAATGGGACTGGTTAGATGCTGCTTGATGGCATACTGCATGAAATATTCAAATTGAGGTGTCCTACATTAGGCAATGAATCTTCTTCTTTTTTTGCACGCTAGAGGCGAGTGTCTGATAACACAGGCTTTTTCTGATCGCCATGATGAGATGCTAATCTGGTTGTGTAAACATATAATTATGTTGCAGAGGGAGGATGTAGACATTTTCTGGTGTTGTTTAATTACAACATGTAGCTAAAAGAGACAAAACACTGAGCTCAGGATGCAGCATCTTTTGTGTGTGCCCAGCTGTCTCTGGTGGAGTATGTTATGATGATAATAATCAATTGTATCTTCCTAAATCAATTCTGTCTACTTAAATGTATAGAAACAAGACTAGCCTACATAGCATTGTGCGTGGAAGAATGGTGTATGAAATGCAAAAACACTGAGGAGGAACTAACACTTCCACATAACCACCTGCAGGGAGATAAGAGAGGGAAAAAGAGACTGAATAACAGATTCCAGATCTTATAGGCTGGGAACGCTGGGCCCAGTGAAGGCACTGATGACCGAACTGTAGCCTAAAGTGAATTACAAGAACAGGTACCAGCAGGGGTCACCACCATAGACTGTAAATAAAGATGGATCTGGCTCTGAGCTCTACTGTGCAGACTCTGGCTCCAAAATTACAAGATGGCAGAATCTGGGATATGTTGGCTTCACTTTTGTACAATTCAATTCAGTTTTATTTATAGTATCAATTCATGACAAGAGTTATATCAAGACACTTTACAGATAGAGTAGGTCTAGACCATACTCTATAATTTACAAGGACCCAACAGTTCTAGTAGTTCCCTCCAGAGCAAGCAACAGTGTGTAGGTGGCGAGGAAAAACCTTTTAGGAAGAAACCTGGGACAGACCCAGGATCTTGGTAGGCAGTGTCTGACGGGCCTGTTTGGTTTGAAATGAATAGTGACAATAACAGTCACAGTAAAAGAACAGTGACTAAAAAAACATTGTAATGTTTGTTGTAGTTCATGGCTTAGCAGGGCACAGTAGGACGTAGCAGGAGGTAGCAGGGCACAGCAGGACGTAGCAGGATGTAGCAGGGCACAGCAGGATGTAACAGGGCACAGCAGGATGTAACAGGGCACAGCAGGATGTAACAGGGCACAGCAGGATGTAACAGGGCACAGCAGGACGTAGCAGGATGTAGCAGCAGGATGTAACAGGGCAGGGCAACAGCAGGGATGTAGCAGGGCACAGCAGGATGTAACAGGGCACAGCAGGATGTAACAGGGCACAGCAGGATGTAACAGGGCACAGCAGGATGTAACAGGGCACAGCAGGATGTAACAGGGCACAGCAGGATGTAGCAGGGCACAGCAGGATGTAACAGGGCACAGCAGGATGTAACAGGGCACAGCAGGATGTAACAGGGCACAGCAGGACGTAGCAGGATGTAGCAGGGCACAGCAGGATGTAACAGGGCACAGCAGGATGTAACAGGGCACAGCAGGATGTAACAGGGTAGCACACAGCAGGATGTAACAGGGCACAGGGATGTAACACACAGCAGGATGTAACAGGGCACAGCAGGATGTAACAGGGCACAGCAGGATGTAGCAGGGCACAGCAGGATGTAACAGGGCACAGCAGAACGTGTAGCGGGACCACGGCGACAGCTGCAAACATGATTTTGGAGCCTCCCTGATCCAAGGAAACACGCTGGGGGAAAAAGAACATAAGGACTCCGGGGAATGACTCCCCAGAGCTAGGTTAGTAACAAGCATTTCTGGGACATGGATGCACACAAATTGAAAGATAAAGGAGAGAGGAGCTCAGTGTGCCAAAGGAAGTCCTCCGGCAGTCTAAAACTATTACAGCATAACTAAGAGAGACAGGGTAAAGAGAGGAGCCTGGTCGGGATGTACTGCCCTGCCTCGCTCTAGTTTTATTATATATAGTACAGTGGAAGGAAGTGGTGGAGATGCTTCGTACATCATTATACAGTATGCATAACGTTTACAATATTCCCTGTCGTAGATTTGCTTCCTAGCACACTAATATTTGATTTATAGCACTTCACCAAAAGGCAAACTCACGTCGAAAAATCAAGGGAACACCAAAATCAATAGGGTTCTTCCTTTGGGGAACATAAATATCTGGGCAAAATTGTCTTAATCATAATCTAACAGTTGCTAAAATATTTCAGTCTGAACAACAGTGGTAAACTGACCAACTGACTTGAGCTTCTGCGTGCGAAAGTCGCTGGTCTACACCATTTTGTACACATAGCCATAGTAAGAAATACAGAGAGAGCTTTGTGAAGCTTTCTATCAACTCACTTGGCAATGACTTGAATGTAACAGACATAAAATAGTTGCCTACTAAAGCTTAAAAAAGCCCAATTTGAACCATGCTTTATCATATATTTGTTATGACAAAAGCCACAATCCCTTCATGCTCAAGAATATATAAAACATTTAAAATCAGGTCATTAAGTGTGCATGTGAGCCTGCCTACATGCCCTCTACTCAAGGATTAAAACATTAATGTCAGACCTGAGGCAGCACTCCATGCTGAACCTGGAGGTCATTCAACACCCTGATGCTAAATTGATTTGAGCTACTCCTTTGAGGTATTTTAAATCATTCAACACTAGTGATGTTGTGGTATGCTGAGTCTACCAGTCTTTTGCATAAAAGCTAATAAACAGGGTTGTAACAAAAGCAACATTTAATACCACAAAGTAGTTTAAAAATGTTTTAACAGCACATGACAAATCTAAATCTGAGGCCATGGCTCTCAGCAGGAAACAGATGGAGTGCCTTCTTCAGGTAGGGAATGAGTCCTTACCCCAAGTGAAGGAGTTTTTGTTCGCGATTAAGGGGACAATGGAGATTGGTCAGAGAATCGGAGCAGCGGGTGCGGTATTACATTCAATTTATCGCACCGTTGTGACAAAAAGAGAGCTGAGCCAGAAGGCAAAGCTCTCGATCTACCGTTAAGTTTTCATTCCTACCCTCACCTATGGTCATGAAGGCTGGGTCATGACCAAAAGAACGAGATTCAGGGTACAAGCGGCCAAAATGGGTTTCTTCAGGAGGGTGGCTGGCGTCTCATTTAGAGATAGGGTGAGAAGCTCAGTCATCCGTCAGGAGCTTGAGAAGCTCCAGTTGAGGTGGTTCGGGTATCTGGTGGGGCCTTCTAGGCGCCTCCCTAGGGAGGTGTTCCAGGCACATCCAGCTGGGAGGAGACCTCGGGGAAGACCCAGGATTAGGTGGAGGGATCATATCTCCAACCTGGCCTGGGAACGCCTTGGGATCCCCCAGTCGGAGCTGGTTAATGTGGCTCGGGAAAGGGAAGTTTGGGGTCCCCTGCTGGAGCTGCTGCCCCCGCGACCCGATACCGGATAAGCGGAAAAAGATGGATGGATGGATGACAAGAGAAGACATGTTTGTGTTAATTCTGATGTCTATTCTTATGTCCCACCTCATTGCATGATTCATCTTTGTCTGGCAGGCTGTTGGGTGGTTGGGAGATGTCCAATTTACAGGACTTGTTGCCGCAGCTGGGAGCCAACCTTTTTTGTTAGTTTGTGCATTAATGTTTAAGCTTGCAGTGTTTTAACAAGGAAGGTTGGCAACTAATTAAGTTAAGGTGACCAGACGTCCATGGTTTCCGGGGACAGTCCCCGATTTTGGTGACCTGACCCCGGCTGGATCTGTCCCCAGAAATGTCCCCGGTTTTCACTGTGACTGACAGACCCGAAATTGGAATGAAAGAAAGAAAACTCTGACCAAACGGAGCCGATCGAGCAGCGCTGCTCAGAGCTCAGAGAGGTTTTAGAAAGTCGTATTTTACGATGCTAAAATCACTGACTATTTACATGGAGTCTGGTGGGTTTAGCGAACACAATTTCGCAGACTTTTATGTTTTTAAAAATTATCTTAATCTTTAACAGAAAGGTCAGCCTCCTTAGAAATCCTTTCCATAATGTTATCAGACACTTAGAATATTAATCTGAGTCTGTCGGCGGCAAAACAAGCACTTTATGAACGTAAATACAAACTGACAATTATCCTATTAACTTCCATTGTTGCTTTTCTTCTGCCGACTGGAGCGATCTCGTTTCATACTGCATCAATGTCAAAGGAAAATCTTTCCTCAATAGTTTTTATTGTATCCAATACTCAGCTCTAGGTCTAGTGTCCCCATTTTAAGTTTTACAAAAATTAAAAACATTATGTGTTTTGGAGGTATATACGCTTCTGAGCTGAAAATGTCCCCGGAAATTTGTCTGAGAAATCTGGTCACCTTAAATTAAATTGATATAAAATGGATGGCATCATTTCTGTAAAACAACTTGACCAGTTTTAGCAAGTAAAAACTACTGTATAAGCCATCCAAACCAGGATAAAGAAAACAACTTGTAACTTGTTACATAACTTATGTCCTTAACGCCAACAACAAAAAGCTAACAGCTAGCTAGCAAACATTGACAAACCATTATCTTTTCCTAAACCCAACCAAGTAGTGCAAGAGTGTGCATGTAGAGTTTTCAGAAGATATCACACAAACTGTTTGTTGAGAATACGTTGCATGAACACAACCAATCAGAGGTTAAAGAAGATACAATACAGAACATTTCTCCTCACTTGTTGGCTAAAACTTTTACATAGCCTATGGCTTTGGCATTTGTTTTCAATCATAAGATTTGAATGTTTTAGGGACTTCTTGGGAGAACAGAGGAAAATATAAGGTAACAGTATGAATCGTGAAACAAATGTATTAATTAAGAGAAGCTCCACTGACAATTCAAGGTTTTGCCAAAGAAGCAATGTCTACTCAATTCCTGCAGGGCTGCAATCATGCCCTGTTGAGCTCAGTATCAGGACAGTGTTATCAATGTTGGCATCACACTGAAAAGAGAATAAATGGTTTTGGATTGTAAATCAAAGGTTGCAAAGAGCGCCACATTGTTGAAAAGCAATTGGAGGAGTATTTAGATGGTGAGTACTGTAGTTTGTCATTGATGTTTTCTACTTCTCATCCTGAAAAGTGTACAACTTTATTCAGGTAGAATTTATTTTCTGCTGCTGACAAATTGTGCTGTAATTTGTTGTGACAGTTGATTGGTGGAGATTTAAACAAACCCAGCCAGAGTTTGATGGATGGCCACGTGCAGAGAAGCAGTGCAACCTTTCAGTTTACACGGTCAGTACAAAGTCAAACCAAGTAAGCACGCATTTGTTTTCACCGTAAAACTTTATGCTGGAACAGAGAATCACTGGGGAAGATCTGGAAACTTCTTTAAATTGATTATGAGATGGCTATGTAATCCCCTAATTTTCAAACCATATGGAAAACTGGAAAGGTTTTCTTTTTAAGTTAGTACTACAGCCTAAATCTGTTATTCTGTTGTGTATCATATGACCAATGAACACTGGTTGTAATTAGTAGGTTCATCTGCACAACTTTATGAATCTAAGGTATTATTAAGTTGGTTGCTACAACAAATTTGTAATACCTTTGGCTTACTTTGAGACACAGTGACAGTGATAACGTTACCCTGTTTAGCTCACACTACATCTAAATTAGGCTGAGTTACCGTATGCAACACTTACAACATACTTTTATTGTAAATTTATTATTATTTTTTGTCTGAGCAAAACATTCATCACAACTATATGACTACCCCAGTAATGCTATCTCCTAGATATTTACGACAGCAAGTGTAAAAAAAACACTACCGCTTTTGTCCAAAGGGGCCGCTGAAATCAACACAAACAAAGTTACATATGGTCACTTTAAAAAACAAAAACCCTAACAGTTTGGAAACTTTAATGTGTTCACATGTATTTTGTCCGACACTGACCAAGCCTGTTATTCTGTGGTGATAAATGATTGTGATATGTCCTTCCTTTGGGATCAGGTCACACAAACACACAAAAAAATGTGTCTAGCTTTTTCTGAGGAGGCACCTTTTCTTGACTTTGGGGGTGGGGGGTCAAGAGAGTGACACATACAGCGCTTTCCTTTCACTACCCAAATAAGAGACACAACTCACGCAGCTGAGAGATGGCCTGAAATGTAGTCATTTTCTAGCTGGTTGAAACAGCTAGAAAAAAACAGCATCCATTCATGCTGTTTTATCAGCTCAGCATGGGCTCATGGTTTGACTTTAGAACAAAGACAAGAGGATGGGGAGGTGAGGGAGCAAGCACACAGGTATGTTTTATTGATCAGGCACAAGAAGGGAGAATGCTGTGAACATGAGAATGAATTATGCAATAGATGGGTGGAAGGGAAACAGAGATCTGCTGAAGTGGTGAGAACAGAGGGACAAGGGGACGGAGAGATTTGGAGAGGGTTGTCTGTGTTGTAAGCAACTACACTTCCAGGCTAATGGAGTCAACGAGGCACCTGAGGCTGGTTTGAACTGGTGCACACACCTGTGAGAGGTTTGCATGTTGATACGTTGATTACAGGTTAATCACTCTTGATAAATCCCATTTCTTCCCATGCAGGGTGTTCCATTCTGACTGTGGATGGATTATGAGATAACAGGCCCCTTGTTGCAGGCAGTCCCCCCTATCTTAACTATTTAAGAGCAGACACACAGAGTGTAAACTGACATTTTGTGGTTGTTTTGGAACTTTGTCTTAGTTGGCATTTTGTATCCTTTTTGTCATCAGGTGTCTCTTTGTGGTATTTTGGCATCTCTTGTGGTTGTTTTGGATCTCTTTGTGATCACTGTATGTCCCTTTGTGGTAGTTTGGCTTCTTTTAGTGGTCATTTCTTTTTCATCATGTGCTGATGTGTTGTTTTGCATTCCTTTAGTTGTTTTGCGCCACCTTGTGATCGTTATGTGTCTCTTTGTTCTTAGTTGTTCTGCACCTCGTGGTTCTATATAGTCATTATGTCTATAACGTATCTCTTCCGGCTCATTTTGTACCTAATAAGAAACACTTGAAAATACATGCTTTCTTGTCTAAATGTTTTACCAAAATAAAAGTGATACAGCTCCCATATACTTTGGCCCTCTGGGATGTCAGTGGGAAGCTAACACTCTCAATTTTCTGTTCCAAGTGTCAGTGTGATTCTAGGCCTTACTGACACAGAGCTAAAGAGGTTAGAATTTAGGTTTTCTATTTCCGTCCAAGTCAAGCATGTGTAAAACGATTTGAAAACACTACTGTAAACATATCAGATGGGCTACAGACAATACCAGTACCATAGCCACATGTCTCAACTTACTACATCAAAAATCCAGAAGAAAATGGATTTTATATGTATTTCTACAGATATGTCTGTGCTTTTTTCTTATTTCCTTTTAAAAAGTGCAAAAAAAAAGTGCAAAATACAAAACTTCTCAAATACAAAAATACATCCACATCCATTACACACATACTTGAAATAACTATATACATACATTTATAGAAATAAGTAATTATAAATTGATGAAATGCAATAACTAAGGCCCTATTTTTGCTTTGACACAGCTGCAGCCATCACAGGGTTAACATTTTCTGGTCAAGTTTGGTATCATTTGATTCGTCTTCTTATTGTCTAAACAGGTAGGCCGGTCTCGTAACATCTAGTTTTAACTGGAAGGAAGAGATGTCAGTCTTTCCCACGTGGGTCCTCCCTGAACTCTGCGACATGATTGGCTTTGACCAGGACTATCTCGGGTTCCTTTAGACGGATTGGCTGATAACACACAGCATTGGAATCTGCTGACATCAGATAATTGGATGGTGTGCTTCAGTAACACTGTAGCAGCCCCGGGAGAGAAGAGAGAAGCGATCAAAACCCACAAATGATAAACTGTTTAGCTTTCTTTCTGTTGAAACTCGGCCAGAGTTAATGATATCCTTTTAGCTACTGACTCCAGTGACTGTGCTATTATTGTGCTTCTTGATTTAACAGCTGCCTTGGACACATGGACCATAAAATCTTTATCTCTTGGAGCAATGGGTGGGCATCTAGGGCGTAGTACTCAAATGATTCAGGTCCTACTTGGCAGATCGAACTTTCTGTTCCAACTCTGGTGACTCTGTTTCCGCCTCTGATCCACTCTTTTGTGTAGTCCTACAGGGCTCAGTTTTAGGCCCTCTTCTCTTCTTTCTATATTTGCTCCCGCTTAGTAAAACATGGCATGTCATTCCACTGTTATGCTGGTAGCTTTTATTCTATATATCATATCATAGCATGGCTCAAATTTTAATGAAAGAGGATGGTTTTGGTGGCAAACCCTCACTTAAAGCCAACAATCAAAACCTTTAAAATCTTCAAGTTCAACAGTCCAATCATAGCACTCAAATGAGGCAAATTAAAGCAAATTCTTCAGAGGCAGCACTCTACGCCTTTGTCACCTGAATTATTGTAATGCACTGTATGTGGGGGTAAGTGGGTCCTCTGTTGCCCTTCTCCAGATGGTACAAAACACAGCTTTTTCCCCATTTTAGCCTCACTCCACAGGCTAACCATAGATTTTAGGATCAATTTTAAAATTATTTTATTTACTTTTAAATCCCAACATGTTTTTGCCCCACTCATCAAATGCTCAATAAATAAATTCCAGCATGTTTTAAAAGTTGCATCAACATATCAATAGCTTCTAATTTTCCATGTCATAGCTGTTCTGTTGTACTAGAATCACAGTTTCTAAACCATTAGATGACGGCACATGCTACTGTATACTGTGAAAAGCTTGTGCACATTTGTTTTAATGGTTCTTGTCTTCTCAGCCTTCACTGACATCTGAAAGTTGTAGATTGTAATTTTCATTTATATGGTGTTTCACAATCCTAGCTCAGTGAAGTCTTTTGAAACTGTAACTGCATTCGAAGGATGCACACATAAACTTGACAACTTGAGTTATTTCCTAATAAGAACACTAAAGCGATGCATAAAAACATAGATGTACAGATCCATATATATATATATATGTGTATGGTTTTCACATACACAGGGTCATTGGTGTAACATGTTCTAGAAAAATTGAGGCAGTTGTTGAAATATGCTGCTGGTAATATCTGGTGTAGAATGACTCGGTTTAACAGGAATATACTAGACACATGAATGTGTGAATGCTGTGTCTGTCTGTGTGAGCCATGTGTGAGTGGTGAGCTGTTCATAGTGTACCCTGCCTCTTACCCAGTGCATGTTGGGATAGGATTCAGCAAGATTTGTATAGTCACCCGACTATACAATTTCAATAGTAACTTCAGATCTGTTGCTGATTCACACCAGCTCCATACCTCACCATTTGCAAGGTGGTCCCAGTTTGTGCCTCACTTGTGTTTTCCCTACATTCACGTCTCATTTTAAAAAAGATACTATAGTTGATGATCTTTGAAAGACACAGGAGTATACTCTATATACTGTACACACAACACTTACTGCTGTTCTGAAGATAGTTCTAGAAGACATGTTTCTCAAATTTAGACTCCATCTAGCCAGAAAAGATGTATGCTCATTTTTCCTGAACTCAAGCTAAATATTGAGTAAGGTGAGTGTAAGTACGGTGTTTCCATGAAAATTTTGTTATACACATTGTAATGTAGTGCACAAGAAAAACTGTATGGAAATTGCGAAATTTGATTAAACATTCTCAATAGCGCAAAACTTTTTACACTCGCTCAAAGTGTTTTTTGCCTTTGTTGAAAAAGAGTCAGTGCGCTAAATAGGATACGGAAATGACATTTAACTCACACGCTGATCAGCTGTTTCTGCTGTCGGCGTCTCTCAGGATGTTCCCATAACGTGCAAAAACATGGCTGGTAGTAACCAC
Source organism: Etheostoma perlongum (assembly GCA_026937815.1). Lineage (NCBI taxonomy): Eukaryota > Metazoa > Chordata > Actinopteri > Perciformes > Percidae > Etheostoma > Etheostoma perlongum. The sequence goes on along the minus strand of CM049371.1, from coordinate 24,657,743 downwards.
AACGGGTGTGTGTGTGGTCCAACAAGGACACCAAAGTATTTTTCGGTGTCATCAGCTGGCAAGAAAGACCAATTAAAACTTGCTCATTTTTTAACCAAATTTCTGAAGATCTCTCTCCATTTTTCTCTCACAGATGGGTTGGATGGCCAAGGCAACTTGTTTTGTGATTGCTTGGCAGCCTCTACTGCTCGGTTGCTGGCAGATTACTCCATGCCAGTTAATGGAAACATGCCTAATTCACATTTCTTTTTTCTGACATTTCAAAAATTTGCTTTACAATTGAATAGAAACACAACTAATAATGCACTCAGTCTTCACCGGTAAAAGCTTCTGATCCGGTCATTAACACTGAGAATATTGTGAGTTTAGTTTCAAAACTGGTTGCAGCATCAAAGTGTGCTTTTTATGCTTTACTTCCAGTTTAGTGTTTTCACTATATGTTCCATTTCCCCTGTCCTTCAGTAACCCCCTTTCCTTACTCACCTGCTTCTCATTCCTCTAACCCTTATGTTGTCTTCCTGTCAAAATTAAAAATCAACACTTTTATTGATGCTTCTTATCAATGTTTGTAACTTTTTCTTACATTTTTGTCCCTTTTTTTCAATGTGTGTCACTTTTTTGACATTTAACACAACGTAACACAAACTTATTAACTTTAGTTTTAAGGTTGTTTTTTGTAAATTATGGTCAATAAACCTCCTATATCCCTTATAGGAAATTATACCTAATGTTTTAGTTAAAAAAACAGAAATTAGGAATTATTTTGATTAAAATTAAAGGAATGTTTGTTTATGGATAATCACAGACTGGAATATTTCAACTTTTACTCAATACTATTTCAAAACCACTTCAATTTTTTCTCAAAATGCTATAAAATTGAATGAGACCCCCCCAAATTATTGAAAGTAGAGATTTGTACTTGCCAAAAAGCGTTGTGTGGAATCAATCATTTATTTTGGGGAATTAAAAGAACATTGATATAGGAAAACAGGTCAATTTGACCCGAGGACAATATGAGGGCTAATCAGCCTAGCAGTTTTTATACCAACCCATCTCCACTCATTCCTTAGCAAATTGATAGATTGCCTCCATCCTAGCTTAATTTCTCTCTCTCTCTCTCTCTCTCTCTCTATATATATATATATATATATATATATATATATATAAAGTGGAGTACTGTATTTAAATTTTTCACTCTTTGTTTCATTGACCCCCAAAAAAGTTCCCCCAAAGTCAAGAAAAAAAAACAGAAATTTATTTGAACAAAAACCCTGGTCTATTTTTTGCAAGTTCTCCCATGAGTCTTTTGAAATCATGGAAGGGTCTGAAATTGTCATTGGATGGTAAACGTTGGTGGACAGTAGGTGCATGGATGGACAGTCAGTTCTTTCAGTCTCTCAAGAGATGCTCAATTGGGTTTAAGTCAGGGCTCCACTTTGAGAGACATAATCTAAAAAAAAAACTCACAATGTATGATTTTTTTAACTATTCCTTTGTATGATACAGCTGCAAATAAGTATTTGAACACATGAGAAAATCAATGTTAATATTTGGTACAGTAGCCTTTGTTTGCAATTCCAGAGGTCTAACGTTTCCTGTAGTTTTTCACCAGGTTTGCACACTGCAGATTTGAGGGATTTTGGCCCCTTAAGTGCAGCAGAAATTTTTTTGTAACCTTGACCAGATCTGTGCTCCACACAGATCTTCTCATAGATCCTGTCAGGTTTCTGGGCTGTCGTATAATCAAACACAGCTGGACTCCAATGAAAACCATCGGAGTTTGAGCTCCCTCCAAAGATTCTCTTTTTGTTTTTTAATTGGGTTTAGGTCTTACTGGAGACTTTTTTGATTTTTGGAAAAGGCTGCAATGAAACAAAGAGTGGCCACGTATATATATAAAAAGCCAGAACCTTGATATGCTTCTTCCAGAGCCACTCCTTGGTTATCCTGGCTGTGTGCAATTGTCATGTTTGTTTGAAGACCCAGCCTGCGACCCATCTTCAATGAGGGAAGGAGGTTGTTCCCCAAAATCCAGCAATACATGGCCCCGGTCGTCCTCTCCAGTCACCCTGTCCCATGTGCAGAAAAACACCCCCAAAGCATGATGCTACCACCCCCATGCTTCACAGTAGGGATGGTGTTCTTGGAATGGTACTCATCATTCTTCTTCCTCCAAACACGGTTAGTGGAGTTGTGACCAAAAAGTTCTATTTTGGTCTCATCTGACCACATGACTTTCTCCCATGACTCCTCTGGATCATCCAAATGGTCATTGGCAAACTTAAGACGGGCCTTGACATGTGCTGGATTAAGCAGGGGAACCTTCCGTGCCATGCATGATTTCAAACCATGACGTCTTAGTGTATTACCAACAGTAACCTTGGAAATGGTGGTCCCAGCTCTTTTCAGGTTATTGACCAGCTCCTCCTGTGTAGTTCTGGGCTGATTTCTCATCTTTCTTAGGATCATTGAGACCCCACGAGGTGAGATCTTGCATGGAGCCCCAGTCCTAGGGAAAAAGTTGTTAAGTGAAAACCCATGTTAATATAAATAAAATTAAAACACAAGTCACATTAGAGGACAGGGAGGATATATAGGCCTATCAGTCGGCCTGATTAATCCACAATATTTAACGACGCTATAAACAATTCACGCGTCGCCTTAATTTTACAGACAAATACTCGTATTTATGTAGATAACTGAGACCCATGTTACTATGTAAAACCCTGTTGAGTCTTCCACGTCGCTATTTCGAAGGGCAGCAGAATCTCTGTTCAGTGTGCATGCGTGCTCCCGCGGCCAGGGGATACAAATCCTGGCGGGGATAAGTACATTGGCACGACACCGGACTCGAGTACTACAGCCCTGCTTATATGTCTTTCTGCTGTGCCTTTGGGTTCAAGCTTGCTTTTGACTTTCTGAGCCTTTTTTTTGGAATAACACACTTTATTTTTCACCACAATACATAGTATGGTAAACACAGCACATTGGAAAGTATTGGAGATGTTTTCAATTTTTCATGACTCAAAATGGCAGAAATAAATCCTTGTGCCAGGAACAACCCAACAAATTTCCCGTCATAGCTCCACCTACTGGCTGATCTGTGTAATTAGTTTGGTTGACTTCACGGGGAAATTTTTTTAACTTTTCCACATGTGTGATTGCTCTGGGACTTTTGGTGTCTCAGGTCCAGATTGGGTGAAGTGAGAAAAAGAAGCAAATGGAGAAAATATCCCAACAAATATAAAACAAACACTGTAAATAATGGCTGTGATATTTACAGTTATTTGCTTTAGATTTCACAGTAACATTATTGTATATGATTTTTACAGTAAAATGCTGTAAAGTTTACATTTCAACCCTGTTGACACAACAAAATCACAGTAGTCTAAGTATTACAGTTGAAATCCCAGTAGTCAAAGCATTACTGTAAAAAAATCATAATATAGCCACTATAGTACTGTAAATAGTAAAGTAAACTACTGTATTTTTACTTCTTTATCTTATGTTGTGTTTGTTTTGAATTTTACAATGAGTACATAAAATACTGTAAATGGAAGTGCGGTACCTTTACTGCAAGAATTCACAGTAACTTGCTGGACAATTGTTGCCAGTAAATTACTGTAAATCTTTTGTTAAATTTGTTACAGTGAAGTGTTCTAGCACCTGCAGTGCATGGACCTTATACTGCAGTTGAATACACCTCCATAGCATTTTCCCTGATGGTATTTAATCAGACAGTGTCTCCAGTGTCTCTGGTGTACTTACAGCCTGGATTATACTTGACGGCCCTAGATAGGACGACAGGTAAGGAGTCATAAGAGCCAGAGGGTGCTTCAAAGACTGCAGATAAATCCTTGTCATTGGAGTTCTGATTGGTGCTGGGAGGGAAATGCCCCCAGGCCAGTCTGAAGGATCTTGCCACTTCTCTGACAGAATTTTAGTTTTTTATCGTAGTTTAATCCTCATGTCCCATGAAAATTCAGCCAGTAAAAAAGCCACTTGTTCCAAATGCATAATACGGTGGCCCTGAGAGGCCATAACACGCAACAATTAGAAAACACATGCAAATAGACCACAGCACGGGTGGCTTATTTGCATGTGTTTTCTGGTTGTTGTATGTTTATTTGTGTGTGTTTTCTGGCCTCTCATGGCCACCGTAGAATGAGGTCTAATTAATGCCTGATTAGTTGTATACTACACAATATTTGAATGACTCCAGCATGTCTCAACAGAGGGAATTTATAAACTATTTTACAAGCTGGTTCCTGGCAAATTTCCTCTGTAGCTCGTGTTTGTCATCAAGGGTTTGGGGCATAAATACAGCAGGATTACACGTAAAACCCTTCAGCGTTTCCTGTTGAGGAATGACAAGATGACACGTGGTGTTTAGTCGAGCCAAAAACATTTATTACACATCATTGCAGGAGACATGCACTTGCAGCACTTCACATAGTCCCCAACTGTAGCTCTCATTTTTTAAAACACATACAAACCATAAAATAATTTAGAACAAAACACATATTAAAAAAGGGTTACATTTTTTTTTTTTTTAATACATGTTCATAATACTGCTTCATAAAATGTATCACAGAAATTAGCTTTTTGACACAGAGCAAACCATAGGAACCAACTCAGGTAATACACTGACACTGTGCTTGTTGATAGTTAGCAGAAAAACTGTGAACTGGTGACAACTGAGAGGGAATGTCACAGAGAGGACAAGGAAAGAACAGTCTGTTGGGGGAGGAGGAGGACGAGGGTGGGTCTATATCCGTCCCTCTCTGATGAGACACAATCCAAGGGTGCTGAAGAGCAGAGAGAACCATGGCTAGGCATAAAACGTCTCTACTTTCACTGCCTGACAGAACATCGTCATGGAGAAAACCAGGCCCAGGATCTGCACAAACACACACACAAAAAAATCACCATTCATATCAGCCATTAATGGGTTCAGACGGGCCAAGTCACAGTGGAAAGAAATACACTCTCCCATCTGTTTGGCTCAATTTCTGTAACATAACTTACACCTGTTTCACAATAAACACAAAAAGATTTTCTCATAGGCTACTGTTAAAATCCAAATCTCATTACGTTGAATAAATAATAAAAAAGAAAAGTATTCACCCACTCCAATCTGTGCAATGTTCATTTATCAAATATGGCACAGATTGGATACTTTTTTTATTACAACAAACCAAAATGCTTTTCCATCCTTTCTCTGAGTGAAAATGCAAATTTACACGTTTTCAATTTAAATGCTACTCTTTTGTGATTAATTCTTCTTTTCACTGAGTTGTTATCTATTAAGTTAGTCGACATGTGTGCATCACAAAACATAGATTTTTCAATTTTACAGTTTACAGTCATTTTTTTTGCTCTGTGTTTTTTGACTAAGGTGCCTTTTGACACATAGCCAGGACATATGGCCCATGTGACTGTTGTTTTGGTTGATTAGTGGGTCATTTCGCTTTCAAATTAGACAAAGTAATACCTGAGAAAATAACCAACCTACACAGATTCAAACACCAAAGACACAATGCACATAAACATACAACATGAACATTTGTATAAAAAAAATCCTATACAGTATTAAATGTACATACACATTAAGCTGGCTAAATCTCTAAATGCATCTTTTTCACCCTGTTTCAGTCCTCCATTGAGACTTAAACAGCACTTTCTCTGCCCAAAACGGACATTTTACAAAATGGCCTACGGAGTGTGTGCAAAATCCAGTTGGATGTTTCAATGTGTATGGAGTAAAGTATGATGTAAGCCATTGAGGGGCGGGGGTTTGTGGCAGAAGACAACCTTTAGTCGCCTCTTACTTTCTCTGTCATCATTCATGAAATCACTTGGTGAGTGGGGCTGCCTGTTGGCTGTGAGGCAGTTCTGTTTGCTGACAGGAAGGAGGGCGAAAAAGAGACTTAGTTGTTTTTCTGTTGTTCCGGTGTTTAGGATCATCACATACTGTGGAACCCACCTTTTGGAGTGTACATAGTTTTGGTTTAATAAATTGGCGTAACATTTTTATACCATACATTTTCCATAGTTATGTTTTTTATAATAATAATTATTACTTGTTGGCATTTTAAGCCTTCATTAGAGTCATGTTTTAATACAGTTTATTGTTGCCTGCTGTTAATCAGGTCTGTAACAGATTGTATCACCTTCCTGTGAACACTCTGGTGTTTGTGGTAAATTATGATGAAACACTTGTTTGAAGGCTCTATTTTAGTGCATGACCAGAATACACAAGAGCATGTTTGCTGATATTCATTCTGCAGTTTCTACCCAATTTGTTTGAGGATTTTTGGAAACGTTTGTATAACTACTTTGGACTTTAGACAAGTTCTCCCGGTGAAATGAGGTATGCCTGTGTTTATTTGAACTTTCTCTTCCCCATTTTTATTGTATTTTAAGGAAATATTTGGATTAATGCATAACAATATTGTCATAAGTTGCTTTCCTATCCATATTCCCTGTTTATTGCTATAGAAAATGTCGTCTTCTGGGGTTTATCTTAAATTTTTTTTTTCTATTCCTAAAAGCTCTGAAATGTATGTATGTATGCACGCATATATATTTTTCTTTTTCTGTATGCTGGTAGGTTTATTGGACACACCAGTTCAGTTTGGGTGTACAAACAAAGGGTCACTGTGGCTACAAGTGATACTTTGCATATAATGATTAATGCCAAAGTGTGGTTAGACAGTAGAAGTCAAAAGACAAAGGACATCACTGATTTAATAGGCTGACTCAGCAATGTCTGATGAGCTGGCAGACATCCAACATATCTGAGATCAGTCCAACAGTGACATCTTCTATCTGCTTCTCATTTTGCTGCATGTACAGTTGTATTTTCACTGGGAATCTAACTGGTTACTAGAAATGAGCCTGCAGCATTGCAGGAGACTCGCGTGATTGATGCTTTCAACAACAGTGTATCTCCGCTCAGCATATCTTAGCGCATTATGTGCCGCTTGGCTGGAAAGAAGATCAAATAAGTCAAATCCTCCTATGTGGTCTACAGTAGTAACACAAGAAGCTTGTACAGGCTCTTCCTGTCCATAGAAATCCTGGGTTCAGCTCTTAATGCAAATGATACTGGACATATTAGGTTTATTTATCACAAAGTAAAAGCCTCTGTCTGAGGCTGTAGTTAGCAAAGGGCTGAGCTAAGGACTGCTGAAAAAAATAAGTACCTGAGTAAGTGCTGTGCATAGCGCAAAGATCCAAAGGGCCACCAGGTTTTCATTAAGCCAGTCCTTTACACGCTCGTAGCACGGCTGTGGAAAGAAACACACACAAACAGGCACACAGAATGAGCAAACATTAGTTCACATATGTAACCTCACAATTTAGATGTCCAGTGCTATACACAAGAGGATGATGTACCAGTTGTAAATGTTCTTTGGCTAAACGATCCCCTGTGGCTACATCCTTATCTCCCCTCTCCTCCTCTGACCCAATATTCTTTGAGAAAACCTTCCAAAATATATAGGAGTCCCTGCTGTACTTGTCTCCCTTCAGCTGTACAAACAGGAGTAATGTAAATACGAGAGCAGCCCATACACTGCATGTATCACTGAGACATGACAACGGGCTGCATTTTTCATGTCTGGCATTGCTTGAATACATTTGGAAGGCGACTTGACAAAAAACCCTCCACATTTCTTGTTACTTAGACACTTTCAGCTCCTGGATTGCATTTCAAAATCTCTTCTCAAACTCTGGGAAAATGTCCCCGAGTTGTATAGTGCCCAAAAGGCAGAAAGAAAAAGGTAATTATAATTAATAGAGGAAAATAGAGAAAAGTCCTTTAAGGTCAAAGACGTGCGCAAGTAATGAAAAGGAAATGAATCTTCAAAGCAAAGAAAGTGGCTTTCGGGGAACAGTTGAAAGATGGCATTAAAGGTGATGGGAGTAGCATTTACACATGGTTCTGTCAGCTAAGACATTTTAAGACACGTGTGCCAGAGTGCAAAGACAGTCTGACATACTGTATTTAAGGAAAAAGGTGCTATCATAACAGTCTACACCACTGCTCTTATTTCATTATTCATTTCTACAGACATGCCTTCCAGATTGTGCTATTTTTTTTGATTATTTTAAATCTTTCAAGAAGCAGAGTCAGAGCCTCGGAAACCAAACACAATCTACATTTCACTGCTGCTGATAAAATATATTTTACTTTGAGCAAGGTGAAATAATTCTCTGCTGGATCAATATGGAAAATACAATTCAGTCAGCTAAAATTCAGTTGAGTGTTATTTATGAAACTGCTGCCCCACTGCAACTCTCCTGAAACACAGAGCCACGGCGGTGCCAGGAGTTTGATTGTAGGTGGGCCTCCAGAAAAGTGGATGGGCCAGTTAAAATAAGGCAAAAAAAACCCGGGTTCCCCTTCATCTCCGTTTCAGCGCTTTTCTGCGGTGCTGAGGACAGCGACTCAGTAGCCCACCTGTGTAGCTCTTGCGTCGCTGTCCTCAGCTCAGTGCTGAAGTGGACAAAGACATACACCTTGGCAGCAAGCCAAAACTTCAGTTATCTCTTTTGAACGTTCAATACACTAAAAGACAGAAATGAAATTATATCTTTGGAGGGTCTGTTTCTCTCTCCATTTATTTACCCAGCACAGCATGCAGGGAACTGTCAACAATTACTTAACTGTTCCTTACCTGTTTCTTAGTAATTCAGAATGACAGAACTATTTTGACATGAAATAACAGCAGCATTGAATACGACACAGCTGCTAAACACAAACAGCAGGAAAATGATCAAAAATGATTTCTCCAGTAGCTTATTTCTTCAGAATAATTAAATGAATAACATATCTAACAGCATAACAATCTGAGATAGCTGATAAATAATCACACATGCACACAATTCAATTCAAACTTCAAACTAAAAACAGCATTTCTTGAGATGCTGTATTCCAGCTACGGGAATTTTGAGTACCACCTATCAGAAAAACTCCTGTCTTTCCCCGATATGTGTGTGACTGGGAGTGCATTGAGTTTGGGCTGGCAGGCTCATCTATTGATGGTGTGACAGGTCTTCTTGGGGAAGGGCGTTTGTGCTAGGCTGCTGAACCCTGTCTCCTCCTATAACACATAAAACGCTATCTTAAGCTACCTCTGCCTACTGCCAATATTATTTTTTCCTCCAGAAAATGTGCATGACAGACAGACCGACACTAATGTTAACGTTAGCCTAACTGTTAGCCTACTTGCCCTGCTGGTGTGAGGGGGTGGCTACGGGAGGACTTGATGGGAAGAGGGGGATGGTAACTCGTCACTTGTAACCGCGTTACTTAAAATGGCAGAAGTTTCTATCACTTCCCGATGTAAGTTGACATGTTAGCAATCAAACACAACAAAGGCTGTCACTTGAATGGCGTTTTGAGCTAACGTTAGCAATCAAACAATTGTAGATAGCTAAAACGTTTTTGGAAAGATTTCCATCTTCTTTTATTGTTTGTAATGAGAAAAGTTTTTTTCATTGATTTGACAAATTTCAGTATGACATGTTATGCTGTAAACCGTTTAAATCTGAGCACACGCAAACATCTTGAGCATGCGCAGGACAGATCATGCAGGCAGAACGGATCATGTACAGACAGGATCACTTGCTGGTGAGTTGGAGAAAGAGTTATCTAGCTGATGTGGTCTTATCTAGCTACTGAGCATGTGTGACTCACAACAAAGATAGTATAGAAGTGAGATGTCTCACTGTGGACCTAAAACGGAGACCTAAACACACAGAAAACAGGATCTGCAGCAATGTGCAGTACAACAAAAATATAGTGTGTTTTGAAAATGAAACCATGTTAAACTATTGGTATAACCTCAAAATACAATTATGCACCTGAAAATGAGCAGAATATGAGCGCTTTTAAGGTGTTGAAATGCTTTATGATTTCCTACTTGAAAACTCTGGTTAGAGTCCCACTTGGGAGGCTCTTGGTGGTCTGTGCTGATTCAGCAATGTGTGTCCCTTGTGTGTCTTATGTGAGGATGGATTTCTAATCTTTTACTTCTAGGCCTGGACTGCCCCCCCATCACATCTCCAGCTCTCTTCTTCCCCTCATGTTCTGTGCTCTGTGTAGGAGGCTGGATTGAAAGCTCAGAAAAGTTCCGTAGGTGTATAATTGGGCAGAGATTATTTTGTGACACTGACAGTTACAAAAGGTCAAGAATAAAATTCCATGCTGAAATACACAATCGGTTGCTTGTCGTTGCTCTTCCAAACATCCCTAATGGGTGTTCTACAAAAAAAGGTTTGCTTATGAAAGCTGTGCAGTGTGGCACTTTATTTTTGGCATTGTTTCCATAATATTCTCACAGCGTATTGTAATTCAAGTGGCCTGGGAGAAATCTTGACTCCTGTACCTCCTCTTGGCTCTGTCTTCAGTCTTCAGGAAATCAAGCTGTCACGACAGACTTGGATCAATCCCACGTCATTTCAGAGAGAGAGAGAGAGAGCTTTCCTATTGGCTGTTCTGTGCATGCATGGCCCATGCGACAAAGAGACCAAGAGGTGTCAGACCAAGAGGTTCTACCCACTACAGCTAGTTCAGACAACTACTTGGTTGGAATTAGATAAAGATCAAGGTCATGGTTAGAAAGGAACTTAAAGGATAGGTTCCAAGGTTACAGCCCTTTAGGTTTATAATTCCCTCTTTATGTTTCTCTGGATAGTGTTTCTGTGTTGAGTTGCATTGGAGGAATGTATTTTTGTACTAAAAAAACTGTAACGCTGAAGTCTCACATTGACTTCACTTAAAGATTATAATATATGTTTGCACAGGAAGAGGACTCTGGATTGTGTCCCTGTTGACTTTAGGTATTAGTAATGTCACACAGCTGCCTTAGTTGTTCTCTAGCCACTTCTTACTTCCCCCAGGCCCATGCATTTCCTAAGAAATCTCTGAACTTGCCAGCTAAAACAGGGTGTCACGTTGCTCTTTAAAATAAATCAACAATGACTTTTCATGGTATTATAGATGGGAAGCAAACAGCAGTCTTTCAGGTCAAACTCACATGCTTTGCTGACCAGACTTTACCTATACTAAACATATGAAGTTTTAGGCATCGGCCTCAATGTTTTCATCCATAACCCACACACTTATCTTCATACAAAGGGAAACCTTGAAACATTTATTTGTGTGTGTGTGTGTGTGTGTGTGTGTGTGTGTGTGTGTGTATGTCATACCTATTTTGAGTGTGTCTCTTTTGTATGTTTGTTTGCTATCAATGAGTGAGGAGCTTTTTCATTCACAAGCCCCCGGCTGAGCGCCGCTGCATTGGAGTTTATCCCGGAAGACGAGAGGGTCGCCTCCCTATGCCTGCGGGTGATGGGGGGGGAAAACTCTGACTGTTGTTTGTACATATGCACCAAACAAGAGTTCGGAGTATTCAGTCTTCTTGGAGACCTTGAATGGAGTCCTGTATGGGGCTCCAGTAGGGGACTCCATAGTTCTGCTGGGGGACTTCAACGCACACGTGGGTGATGATGGAGATACTTGGAGAGGCGTGATTGGGAGGAACGGCCTCCCTGATCTAAACCAGAGTGGTTGTCTGTTGTTGGACTTCTGTGCTAGTCATGGATTGTCCATCACAAACACCATGTTCAAACATAGGGATGCTCATAAGTGTACGTGGTACCAGAGCACCCTAGGCAAAAGGTCAATGGTCGATTTTATGATCGTTTCATCTGATCTGAGGCCGTATGTTCTGGACACTCGGGTGAAGAGAGGGGCAGAGCTGTCAACTAGTGGTGAGTTGGGTCAGGGGTTGGGGGAAGACTCTGGTAAGCCCAAATGGGTAGTGCGGGTAAATTGGGAACATCTGGAGGAGGCCCCTGTCCGACGGACTTTCAACTCACACCTCCGGCGGAGCTTTTCGGGCATCCCTGTGGAGGCTGGGGGCATTGAACCTCAGTGGACAATGTTCAAAGTTTCCATTGCTGAAACTGCGGCGGTGAGCTGTGGTCTTAGGTGCCTCAAGGGGCGGTAACCCACAAACACCTTGGTGGACAACGGTGGTCAGGGAAGCTGTCCGACTGAAGAATAAGTCATTCCGGGATATGTTCAGATGTTCAGGATATGTTCAGTTGCAAGGTACCAACGGGCCCGAAGGGCTGCAGCCTCTGCCGTGACAGAGGCAAAGCAGCGGGTGTGGAAGAAATTCGGAGAAGACATGGAAAAGGACTTTCGGTCGGTACCGCTTCTGGAAAACCGTTCGCCACCTCAGGAGGGGGAAGCGAGGAATCATCCAAGCTGTATACAGTAAGGATGGGACGTTGTTGACCTCAACTGGGGAGGTAACAGAGCGGTGGAAGGAGCAATTTGAGGAACTCCTAAATCCAGCTGACACGCCCTCTGTGGTAGAGGCAGAGCTGGAGGATGATGGGGGATTGTCGTCAATTTCCCTGGTGGAGGTCACTGAGGTAGTCAAACAACTCCACAGCGGCAAAGCCCCAGGGATTGATGAGATCCGTCCAGAAATGCTGAAAGCTCTGGGTGTGGAGGGGATGTCTTGGTTGACACGCCTCGGAGCTCGGAGTAGAGCCGCTGTTCCTTTGCGTCAAAAGGAGCCAGTTGAGGTGGTTTGGGCATCTGGTAAGGATGCCTCCTGGGCGCCTCCCTAGGGAGGTGTTCCAGGCACGTCCAGCAGGGAGGAGGCCTCGGGGAAGACCCAGGAATAGGTGGAGAGATTATATCTCTAATCTGGCCTGGGAACGCCTCGGGATCCCTCAGTCGGAGTTGGTTGATGTAGCTCGGGAAAGGGAAGTTTGGGGTCCCCTACTGGAGCTGCTGCCCCCGCGACCCGATACCGGATAAGCGGATGAAGATGGATGGATGGATAATATTCCTGTGTGTGCCCTTATTCCTAAAAAGACAATATTCTGACTGAGCTTTTCACACAGCTGATTAAACTGAATATTCCACTAATATTCCTGTTTACATGCAGCCGTGCATGTAAACACTGGTGGCGGATCTGTAGATATCCAAGTCATAATGTTTAAAAGTATAGCTGTGTTTTTGCTTCCTTTCATTTGGGAATGCCTCTCTATCGCAGTCTTGCAAACTGTTGGCTGGTTGGTTTGTGTACCACAACCATGGCAACGCACAGAGAAAGCGCTGCATACACGTCAAAAGAATGCCTGTTGTCATGGTTGGGGTCCAGCTGGCCGTGAGTATTGTTTTCCCTGCATTTTTCTTTCGTCCTGTTGTTTTTGTTTCTCTTTTTTTTTCCTTCTCCTGTCCGAAGCCGGCTGATTGCCTACACCTGCCGCCAGTCTGCCAGCAGCGATCCTCTCCTCCACACCTGCTCATCATCACCCGCGCCCCCTTCTCATCTCGCCTCCTCGTGCCAGCATCTCCTCTTCGGCCGCTCTTCTCCAGCATCCATTCCTCTTCTCTGCTCTTCCTCGTGCCTGTGTCTCCTCCCCGCTGCACCGCCAGGCTCATCGGTCCCCGCAGCTCCTCTCCTCTCAGTTCCTGTATCCTCACCTGTCCTCCGGTCCACCGCTTCAGCGATCCGACGTCCGCCTCCTCGCTCCCTCTCTTTACCCTCACCATTGTCAATAAAAGTGTTCACCGTGAGCTGTGCTTTTGAGTGTCTCGTTCTGTCCCGTAACACCTGTAAAACCTGAATAATACTGGCGTATCCAGCGAAAAAGACCTTATTAACTGGAATATGCTATTAACATGACCTGTGTACAATTACCTGCGTGTTTGTACTCATTGATTTATTTTGTCACTTGGAGCTTCATAGCACCGTGTCAGCACTAGGGAAAGGTCTGGAAGCACCCATTATCATTCTACTTTAGGGGGAAATGCTCTGGCTTTTTGTATTTCTTTAAACTAATTTCAATCGTCTTGGGTGGCACTAACCCCAGCATGCAGCAAGGGTGACCTCGCAAAATAGTTAGCGGAGATAGCAGAAGGGGAAGAGACTACAGACTTGGAGCCCAATAAAGAAATCCCTGAAGTATGATTTGATTTCAAACTGAAAAGCAATATAAACATTCTGGATCAAAATGGCCATCACTGTTATACTGTGCACCACAGAAATATGAATGTGTCTGAAATATACAACATATAACCAAAAGAAAAATGGTCTGCAGGTATTACTGGAAGATAGATCTATTATGCGTACAGTAATGTGAACAACATGAACTGAATTTGTGATCTGCAGGGCAAACAACTATGTATCTACTATTGATTAATTTGTCTTTCGCACTAGAAGGGCCAGTGGAATTCAGAGGTCTAGGTGAAGGCCAACAAGCTGTTGCCTGAAGGAGGGAAACATGCATAATTTTGAAGAATCTTTCAATGGTTTGTGCAGAACCTGGTTTCAGGACAGTAATAGAAACATTTAATTAAAGGTTAAGTTATTCATTTCTTTTCTGCAATTGAAACAGCTGCAGTTTAGCCACTTGGCCTTTCCACTGCAGAGTGGACAAATTGAATCAAGATGCAGACAACTGGAGTGAAGGGTTTGTATTTAAAGATGAAGGGCTGTACACCATGTCACCATGATGGAATCATGTTTAATCTGCCCATTGCAAGTTTTACTGAAGATTTATTTTATTTTACCTAACAGAAGAATGTGATTTAGTACAAGGTTGAAACAGGGCCTCTAAGTAATGATACTTCAAAACATCCATCAAGATGCAGAAAATACACACAAGAAGAAATGGCAACCTTTCACTTAGTTTTTTTTCTGATGCTATGGTACTATTCTCACAAGTATGGAGTAATATATACAGTACAGCTACAGTAGGTACTAATACTGAGCATTAGAACTGCTACAGTAGGTACTAGTACTGAGTATTAGAACTGCTACTGCTGCAGTAGGTACTAGTACTAAATTACAACTAAATGACAACATAGCTTCACTCCAGATCTAGTGTAGAAATGAAGTGACCAGTATTACAGAGTGTAGCCCTATGGTTGGTTTATGGCTTCCCTAAAAATAATGTATTCTATTGTTATTTGGACGTGGGTTAATAGGAAATAAATGCATTTATACATGTATTTTCAGAAACCATTAAAGTTTGGTTAAAGCCCATGTTGCAAGTTAACCACCACTGTTGATTATTGGGTACAAAAAACACTCAAGATATTGTATATCATTTTTAAAAATGTCTCCAAATAGTGTTAAAAGTTAGTTTTTGGTCATTTTTGGTGTTAGCGGGTTTATGAAGTCAATT
Source organism: Etheostoma perlongum (assembly GCA_026937815.1). Taxonomy (NCBI): domain Eukaryota; kingdom Metazoa; phylum Chordata; class Actinopteri; order Perciformes; family Percidae; genus Etheostoma; species Etheostoma perlongum. The sequence continues at coordinate 24,642,515 of CM049371.1, read as the reverse complement.
CGGCGATGACGTCATACTGGGGAGTTAAGTCTCAGCCTAGCACTAGAACTACGGTGACTGACTGGGATGAGGAAGAGGAGGAAGAGGAGGAAAGGCCAGCAGCCGAATAATTACCAACCTGCCAGACGTGAGAGGGCAAATGAGGAATTGTCAAGATTGTGGGGAAGTCTCCTTCATTTATCTCCTTTATTTTAGCAACGCAGCAGTGCATACAATGACTTTACTTTTTACTGTCAGTGAATAGCACCGAGTGAACGTCAACGTTTTCTTCGATCTAGTGACAGGGATCCTGTCGTTAGTTCAGATAAGTACTGGTACACTTATCTAGATATAGTAATAGAAGGCATCCCCGAGTGTTATTTGTGTTCGCTGTTTGGCCGGTGCTTGTGTGAGTGGCGGCAAAGCTGCGGTGGAGAGCGGGTGCTGTAGGCGAGCGAGCCTCCGGTCGGGGAGCGAGCGCCTCCGGTCGGGAAGCGAGCCTCTCCGGTCGGGGAGCGAGCCGGTCGGGGAGTGATCCGCCGGTCGAGGAGCGAGCGCCTCCGGTCGGGGAGTGATCCGCCGGTCGGGGAGCGAGCGCCTCCGGTCGGGGAGCGAGCCGGTCGGGGAGTGATCCGCCGGTCGGGCAGCGAGCGCCGCTGGTCGGGGAGCGAGCGTTAGCTCTAAACTTGTGAAAAGCCAAACAACATCCCTGTCTAAGCTGTGTTTCACTTTCCCTCCAATATTATTATAAATATAATAAAGTCACATGGACTCAATCGAGACCATAGACTGTTAATATTAAAAGACCAGAAGCCACATTAGGCCAGACCAGTGGTAAATACAACCCAGGCTGCTCTGTTAACTCCCCAACGTGACGTCATGTAATGCATTGTGGGGGGAAAATGAAACACTGTAAAATTGTGCCTAATTTTTGTATTATATTCAATTTTGCGATATCCAACACCATCAAATACAATGGATAACAGTTCAAATATTTACTACCAACAAGCAAATTGCACAAATTTGTTGCAAAATTAAACTTGCCACATGGACTTTAAACAACAATGAACAGAGTGTAATTTAACATATGTTTGTTTTATTTGAGACAAATTGCAGAATTTTAAAATAAATCCATCAGGAAGACGTAGTTTAGGGAACACACACACACACACACACACAGAGACAGCTGGCTCGGCAACGTTAGCTAATGTCCGCTAGCATACAAACGGGCTAACTATATCCAGTTAGCTTTTTTATTTTGTATCAAAACCCACCCATGTCGTAAGAGCAAACCTTAATTCATGTAATAAAATGAAGGCTCAAAAGGGAGCACTAACGCCACAGGTCTTATATATTGACAACGTGGACGCAGATATAGGAAGCTCCGAAGGCAGCCGTAATATTTACCTAGTAAGCTAGGCTAACGCTGGTGCGCTAACGTTAGCAAACATTGGCGTAGCGTTAGCTAGCTGTCTAAACTTGTAAAAAGCCGAACAATATCCCCACCTGAACTGTGTTTCACTTGCCCTCCAATATTATCATCAACATAATAAAGACACCTGGACTCGGTCGAGACCAAAAGCCATATTTGGCAAGACCAGTGGCTGAGTCCGAGACAAGTCAGACTCCAAATACTACAGAGTCTGAGACAAGTCCGAGTCCATAGAAAAATGGTCTTGAGTCCGGGACTCGAGTCCAAGACCGGACTCGAGTACTACAGCCCTGCCTTCTCTATTGTTAAGATATGTTTTACCAACACTATGCTCAGTGAAATAATATATTAACGGTTTAAAATAGCTAAACATATAATAAGTATGTCGTCGCATGTTTCAGTAAGTTTGACGTGCTTCCCCCTGTGCATGTAATCGTTTTGAAACATTTGTTGCATTTTGCAATGTTGGGATCCTTAGCTGTGATATACAACCACCTCTTCACTTTAGGCATTTTAAATGCACTAAAAGCTAGCTAGCTAACGATAGACTAGCATAGCAAGTGTAATATGTTTACTTGCGATCACATGTTTTAGTGAGCCCAGAGGGAAAATATGGCATTTTAAAAGTAGCCCACATTTACAGTAGCTAGTTAACGGTAGAGACAGTGTGATATTTTTACATCAGCGACAGAGGGAAAATATTTCAGTCGACACATTGAGTGGAACTGAAATGAGGAACTATAATTTGCATCCGATTCCTACCAGTTGCGTAGGAAAATTGGGTGCCCAACCCCAACTACAATCACTACAGGATGTGTCCAATAAAACAGGCTGGATGAGGCTTGTGATGACATCGCTGCTGACCGATGTCCGTCTTGGATTCAACATTCAAGAAGCTTTTTCCCAGGGTGCACGAACAATAAAAACATACACTGTGATGTGGATGAGAACTTAAGGCCAAATCCAGACACTGAATTGATGCAGATTAGTGTTGTGTGTACTACAGAAAAACTTTACTGTATTTACAGTAAGCTATTTTCTTTCATTTCTGTTCCAGTGTTTTTTTTTACAGTTTTTGATTAGACAAAACCTTACAGTAATGTTGCAATACAATAAAAGTTACTTGGATTGATGATTGGGGTAGATTTCTTCATGGATCACACTTGACAGTTACATTTTTGCCTACTGTAATGTAAATACAGTGAAGCAAACAGATCGTTAGCACTTTAAAGGGACATTTTGAAACATGTATCTTACATTGTTTGGTCTTGGACTAAGGTGATTGTTAAAATAACTTAACTTACAGTACATGATTGCACTATGATATGTTTAGGTGAATTAACAAATGTACTCGTTGTATTTCACCAGAAACGTAGGGGTTGAAACATGGGTCTTATAGTGAAAGATGTTTACAAGCCAAATAAAAAGGAGAATCAGTTGCTTTAAAGGCAAGACTTAATGATTTAAACTTATGATCAGTTGGGAGTCTTGTACTTAGAGTTTTGAAACACTGCACCTTACTATTGATAATAGTACCATATAATGTGTAATATTATATGTAATATGTAATATTAGTAATATTTTAGCAACCTATCTATCAATTGTTTTTATTGACTTGGTCCTCTGCTCTGTCCTTCCCTGGTATGTCTAATTGTTACCATACTGTAGTCTAACGACAGATTACTGTATTATAAAATTGCAGATAGTAAACATTAATGCTATCTGGTTGGGTTGGTTTGTTTGGATTTTTGCGAATACCTTGTTTTTTTTAATTTCTTTTTCCATTGTAAATGGTTGGTTCTGAAAATTGAAATACTGGACCTTTGAATCTTGTATCATAATATATATTTCCGCTAACAAAATATGCTATAAGAAAAAATACAATATTAAAATCATCCAACGTTTGATTTTTAGAATTTCTTTTTTTTTTTTAAAGATATGTCATCTCTGTTAATCTAGAGCTTTCCAAACCCTGCCTGTTTCTACAAGCCACATCTGGCACACTGGATATGATTTTTTAAATGGGCCCATTTACCATTTTGTTACGACTCAACAACATCTGAAGCTCGATGAAAACATGTCATTACTGTTACTCATTTTCACTCATTATGATGCACAGAGACTGCTGTTGCCGCTAAGTGTGAAAATGATGACAATGTGTTGATTTTAAAACTTATTTTTAATTTGAATGTTCCTGCCATCACATCCTACTGTGACACTTTATTTTTTATCTTTCATGCTGATCCTCCAAATAATAGCACAATAATCATCTTTTGCATTTAGCAGAGCTGAACAGCTGGTGTGTAGGTTTGCTGCTTTTGTCTTTGTCATTATTTCTTTTTAGCAAACTGAATAAGTTAAGTGCATTTAAATGCAAAAATGGTGTTTCTTGCTTTTATGGCTATAATACTTTTAAAGTGACCCAGTGTAAAATATTGTTTTATGAACTTCCTAATGTGACATACATAGCACAATTATTTAAACTGACACACACTGAGCAAGTCTCCAAAAGTCTAAAACACATTTTCTGCTTTTCACACATTTTGCAATTCAAAATGACACTTTTTAACATGGTTCTCTGCATAAGACACAACAATCTGACATAAAGTCCCATGTTTGCCATTTCAAAACACTCCCGTTCAAAAGGACACTACATGACCTAATTGGCCAATATATGTGTCACCTGACCAAACATCCTCAATGGTTAATGTTACCACTTCAATCAGGAAGTAAGCATTATGAAAAGAAACAACATATTTTTTACAAAAATGATAGATGCTGCCTAATTAATTTTCTTGCGTCTTTTTTCTCTGCAGGTTTTCTGCACAATTTTTCTGCAATTTTCTTTTTCAGTTTGCTGTCAGTCCAATGTAAATTTATTTGCTGTGCAAATGTTGCATTGACTTGTTTGCATGTGTGTGTATCTGCAAATATATCTGTGTATGTGAACAATCTGAAGAATTTGCTACAATTTTAACTATTTTAGTATTATGGCAAAGCATATTAAAGACGAGAGTGTTTTTCATTATGCCCAACAGTGTGTAGTTCACAAAATCTGGTAATATGAAATGTGTGCTATATGTGGTTTTGGTTTGGTGGCTTCATTTTTCAGGATATACGAGGTATGTGTGTGGTTTGTGGTTTTGTTACTGATTGTCAGATGAAGGTACGGCAAGATAACATCGTACATCTATGCTTTGTAGGCTAATTGTCCTCCTAAAGGCTAATTCTGAATCATGTGGCCAAGAGGAGATCATAAGTCGAGAGGGCTGATTCTGTCCGATAGAAAAAGGTTTTTAAAACCAGACTGAAATGTTTGGGGAAAAGATGGTGATCTGGAGCAGAAAAGACATCAGTTCATTAAAACATATATTTCTAAAACGTTGTAAAGAGAGTCTGTGGTTGTTGTGGTAGATTTCCTTTTTTTGGACTAATGTACTTAAAAGAAAAAAGCTAGTTTCCAGTTTCCTAAGTGATGGCTCCTGGGCCTCTTACGTCCCTTTGGTTGCTGGGATCTGGACATCGGCTAATGAGGACTGATGATTGACAACTGATTGCTCACATGGCTATAAATAGGAGTGCTTGGGCAGTCCTCCTCTCTCTCTCTCTCTCTCCTCAAGGTTGCTTGGTTTGTTTGGATTTAGTTACTTTTGCATTCTAGCCTTGATACAGCTACACACATCCATACATTACACTCATTACCAGAAGTGGGTAGTAACGAGTTACATTTACTCCGTTACATTTACTTGAGTAAGTTTTTGAAAAAATTGTACTTCTAGGAGTAGTTTTAAATCACTATACTTTTACTTTTACTTGAGTAGATTAGTGAAGAAGAAACTGTACTCTTACTCCGTTACATCAGGCTACAATGAGCTTGTTACTTTTCTTTTTACCTCTGTGGTATTCTACGCGTCATTGTTTTTACCCCAACGTACGTCTCAGTTTAATGTTTTATTTTGACAGAGAGAGAGAGAGACTTCCGCTGAAGGCTCTACCACGTGACTGTGTTTAACCAATCACACGTCGTTGTGCAGTCACGCGACCATACTCAATCTCAGCGGCGGGACAGGTTAGCTTTACAGTCGTAGCAAAACAAAGATGTCAGAATCAACCGTCGCCAAGGCAACGCAGACCAGGAGGACCCCACCCCCCCCTCCGGCTTCTTAGTGAAAGCATGTTTACTCTAGGAAAAGTGCGAAACAGCAGCTACATTGTGCGGCGTCTTCTGTGTCGACCAAAACAAACGGACATGTGAGCATTCAAAAACTCAACATCTAACCTGAGGAAACGTAGCGGTAATTTTAGTTTTTGCTGTGGATAGGTGGATGTTTGTCTTTTAGGTTACATACAGTATGTTTTGCACATGCAGTATCCATCCAAATTTGATGTGACAAGTCTCTCAATTAAGCTATTTTGTAATTAATACATTTATTTTAATTTTATTGATTGGATGAACTATAATTTGCCTAAAGATGATTATTTTGTATTTTTGTCTGTCTGGTTGATGCTTGTGTTAAGAACTAAATCAGACATTACTCAACAGTTACTCAGTACTTGAGTAGTTTTTTCATCAAGCACTTTTTTACTCTTACTCAAGTTTTATTAAATTATTTGGATGACTACTTTTACTTTTACTTGAGTCATATTATTCTGAAGTAACTTGAGTAGAATTTTTGGGCTACTCTGCCCACCTCTGCTCATTACTGATTAACTATTTGCACATTTATCTGTTTATTTCAATAAATTGGATTTAATTGAGCGTGTGTTCTCCACCTTTTGTCATACCATTGAGCCAGGTCACGACACGTAGCTCTTGCTTCATTTAACGACTGTTGAGAGTAATTGTGTTAATGACAAGATCATAGGAAGAGTGTTGACAGAACAGGTGGTTCCTTTTATGTGAGACACAAATTGCTTCAGCTGTAGTTAAATATTTCCGTGCAGCACACTTTGCCAGGGTGACAAACAGGTCACACTTAGGTGGGGATGTTTAAGATCTGAATGAATGTGTAAAGAAACATATTATCTCAACACACTCCATTACTTCTCCTGCAACCACTTCCAGTCTGAATCATGTTATATGAGCAGATTAATACATTTGCATTTGTTCCTATTTTAGTTATATCACTACAAGTGTTACATATTAAGCATATATTTTCCTCTTTTGACTGACTGCAATATGCTGCACATCCTGTTTTCATCAACATTAACAGTCATAACACTCACACCCCTTTGGCAGATTTTCCACATGACATTAATGAATTTGAACCCAAGTGCCAACTCTTTTTTTCTCCTGACTGGTTGGCAGCAGCAAAGATGCATCAATCATTGGTTTTAACTGGTCAGGATACAAAGTGTGTGGGGCATATTAACGGTCTAGGTAGTCTCGCTTTGCCAGAGCATCCTCCCAGGTGCGCTACAGGAGGGTCTGGCTACTCCACACAGCATTTGTGGATGGAAGGAAAACGTGCTCTGGTTTAATGGCTTTCTTTAAACCAATCAGAATCGACATGGGCGGTGCTAAACTTGGCAGATTGGACAGATAGTTAAATTTAAAATTCCAACACAAAGAAAGGGGAAGGAAACAGAAAATACATGCTTCTGGTGGAATTTCCTGCAGCACCGGAGCAATCCCGGAAGTATATAGATCCCAGGTGTAAGACCTCTAAACCTCAGTAGTATGTTTAAATGTATAGTATTTAATGTCATTTTGTTTGTATGGTTGCTTTCTTAATCTTAAATCACAATCTGAAAGGTAAACAACAGCTTTCTGCACAGTACAGCTGCTTAAAACTAAAAAGCTCTAATTAATCAGATTGGCATTAGTAGTACCGGCAGTCATGTCCTTCCGGACAGAGGTGATTATTCAACATCAGTAATTAAGAATATAAATCTCTCACTATGTCCTGCTGTTTGCCTGCTCACAGACAAGGTATTAAAAAGCAGGGCTATCCTTTATGGCTCTACCTATTGAACAATTTGACAAGTTATTTTTTAACAGATAACTGGTTACCCTACTTGTATTTTTATATTTTCTTGGTATGGAAAGAAAAGGATGTTAAATCCTATTAATTATGGTCCCGGAAGGATTTGGGATTAAATTAGGAATTACCTTTCAACATTACAAATTTGCATTTAAATTAAATTTGGCCAACTGTGTGACGACCTTACTCCAGATAAACAGTATCTTCTATTTTTCTTTGTTTTGAATTAGGAGGAAATTGGACCTTAGTTCCTCCGTACAGGTCAGGTGTCTAGACCCCCACTAGTAGTCATTAAACTTTTGTCAAACTTTAAATACTGAATTTCTCTCCTCCAGCTGTATGCACACCGCTTCACAGGCTTAGTGTGGCTAGTTACGGATTTGCCAATCACTGGGAAAGGGGTTTAGCAAACAGTGAATTTACAATAGTGTCAAAATACAAAACTGTAAAAGATTACACAAGTTAGTTTTGGAGGTATACTTTGTTTTTTAATGCCAGAACTTACCGCTGTCCACCAGGTTCCTGGGTTGTCCAGGCCACAGTTGTCGCTGTACTCCAGGCAGCAGGAGTCTGGCACACGGGTGGCATTGTAAACCTCAAACCAGTCTGTGTGGTTGGTTACTCCACAGCAGCGAAACTGCACCGGAGAGAGACAATAAGTCAAGAGCGTCTGGCCTTTTATCATCATGACACTGAAATCCTAATGTTTGATATCAAATAACCATCCTTTGCTGATGGACACAAAAATATTTACCTGCCATGAACAAGATTTACTGGGCAAAATAATTCATATGTGCTGGGTGTAGAAAAGCCTCAATCTTCCTGATATTGAGCTGTAGCCCCTTTTGGATTTTGTACAATCCACGGCTCATTTGTCTCAAAGCCCTAAAATAATTTTCTAACTCGCCTGCTTCTTTTTATCTACAACTTCCCCCTTTGTGATTGGTATGGATTTTTGATAAGGGATCATGGTTTCCACCACAATTCAATTCATCAGTGTACGTTGTGCAAAGATAACGTGCCCCTGATGTTTTGTTCATTCCATGGACTTTATTTCCACACAGGAATAATGCTTTCCCACCCTGCTCCGTGCACAGAATAAGGGATTGTGCGTTAATTCAAGTCTTGCTCACTCAGTTAAACAATGGATCAAATTTGCAATTTATCATGAAGTACAGCTGAATTTAAATTACCAGAAAGTATTTGAAGCCAAGTTTTAAAGTTTGAGAACAAATCAAAGGTGTAAAAACTGCACAAAGTCATAATATTAAAATGCTTTTGCCTCAAATGATTTACAGTGTTACCCTTACCCTGTGCCCGCATTTGGCACCTTGTGGTGGTTTTTACTTCTTCTCATGTATAGATCTTTTTTGTATTCTATAAGCCATTTATAATATTCAGGGTGAACTTTGCTCCAGGGACATCTGCTGTTTTATCTATTAAGTGACTCAGCATGTATGAGGGAGGCTTGGGAGAGAACAGTGACAGAATGAGAGCTACCTTTTAATGGACTTCATCTCTCACACACACACAGTAAAAAAAGTGCACATTCATGCTTGCACACGTGCATTTTCAAACGGTGGCTCATTCAGGCAGATTCTCCTCATACTATCATCCTGTACGCAGAAATAAACAACATCTGCAATTTAACACCCACACACATATATTTGCATAACTCATTTGCATGGCAATACATGTTTCTGTCTCGTTTATGCCTTTTTTTAGTCCCATACAGACACACGCTGACTTGCCTTTCAGACAACAGACACATGCATGCACACACACGTCAGCGTTTACCACACATTTACTAATGCAACAAAACTACAAGCTATAATACTGGATCTGGATCTGTCTGTTCTTCCATTGTGTTTACTTTGCAAAGGAATGTAAGAAAATATAAATAAATAATTCAAAAGAAAAAGCACTTCAAAGTAAGAGCTGGAAAAAAAGATCACCTCATAGAGTCTATAATGTTTTGCATTAATTTTTCCGATAGCACTTTACCATAGCATTTGGACTAGTAAAGCTGCAAGTGTTTGTCACAGTTGGTTGAGATATTTCACACATTTTTACTGGTACTGTGTTTTTTTTTTGTTTTTGTTTTTTTAGATTGCGAGTATTTTTTTTAACATTCTGCTTGTAAATGTCAAGATCCCATTAACTACAGGAAAGATTGCACCTGTATTGAAATTGTATACGAAATGGAGAAATGTAAAATCAAATGGCCCTTCAACATTTAACTTCTACCTGTTAATTTAATGTCACATGATCACAGTGGAACAAATGTGGAGGTTTGGGGACCTTGCCACGATGAATAATGCAGATAAACGTCATGTATCCTTAGCTCATGGCAAGGTATTTATGACTTGCTAAATGGCATTATCGTTAATTTTGAATGGGCTGCAATGTTGACACCATAAAGTTTTTAAAGCAGCATTACCTCGGCAAACTGTAACTGAGTACAAGAAAGATGTGTCTTTAATATCTTCTAACTTGTGTTTTACATCAGCACCACCATAAATAAAAAATGTGATCACCAAAAAAATCATCTTACATCAGTTTGTACTATCATCCAGGCGTTGGTCAGACCCACGTTTCCCTCTGTGCCAAAGAGCTGGAGGCCCTTCTTCAGATCCCTTTGGGCGTAGTGATCAATCTGAGAAGACAGGACAGGAAAAACGGTTGTGTCAATCAAGATCATTTAACGGATGGGATTCCTACCTGTGTGAGATTGATTTAAGCGTGACGGAGGACGCGTTCCTTTTAAGCATCACGTGTTTGGAGCAGCTTATTTCTACTTCACCAACTGAGAACAAATGTTATTATATTATATATATATATGTATATACTCTCTCCATCCTTAACTGGATGTCAAATTCTTTTTATAGACTGCAGAATTGAAAAAATAAATGAGGAAGCACTTCAATAATGGAGAAGAAAAAATTACTTGAGTACTCAAAGAACGGTGTCGTAAGAGCAGCCTGGAAAACCAGACCCAAATCCGAAAGATTAAGGGTCTGGCATTGAGTAAAGAATGTTGCCCATCTCAAGGGGTGGCACCAAGCGTGCATTTAAAAATCTCACTACTCGCAATTGGATAACACTATGACCAATCACAACAAGACACAGGGTGAAGTATCCAGAGCCCCACACGCTTAGCTACCAGTGCAGCTAACTGGAAGATTAGACTGTCGTCCTCTGCTCAGCTGGCCTCTGTCCCGCCTATATCAGATACACCGATGTGATTGGTGCAGGTCCCCTCTGGCCCGCCTATATCAGATACACCGATGTGATTGGTGCAGGTCCCCTCTGGCCCCGCCTATATCAGATACACCGATGTGATTGGTGCAGCTTGGCTACAAGGGCATAGTTAATGAGCATTAATACTTGATGCCAGAGTAACTTGCTGAGCAAATTCAAATTGTGCTCTTGCGAGAACTCTGGATTTCCAGGGTTTTTACAAAGCTCAATTTACAAATGGGCGGCTGTGGCTCAGTGGTAGAACGGTTGCCTGTCAATCGGAATGTTGGTGGTTCAATCCCTGGCTCTGCAGTCCCATGTCGAAGTGTCCTTGGGCAAGACACTGAACCCCGAGTTGCCCCCGATGCTGCGCATCGGAGTGTGAATGTGTGTGAATGTTTATCTGATGAACAGGTGGCACCTTGTACGGCAGCCTCGGCCACAGTGTATGAATGTGTGTGAATGGTGAATGTTTCCTTTATGATGTAAAAGCGCTTTGAGTAGTCGTTAAAACTAGAAAAGCGCTATATAAATACAGCACATTTACAAAGCTCTGTTAGTAAGTAGGTAAGAGCACATTTAAACAACATGTAGCCTAAGTGCTGTACAAAAAGCACCAAGGTGCTATATAAAAAAGATGAAAAAGTCTGTAGATTGAGTGGAGGGTTATATCACCCAGCAACCACTGTTTTATATAGTAGACCACTGGTTTACAGAGTAGACTAGAATAGAATATAAATAAATAAAATTAAATTTTTTGTTTCCCATCAAGACAAAAAATGTCTTTGTCTCACCAATAAAGACAATAAACAGTACCAAGAACAAACATATCTCAATGAAAACACACATTACACACAGAACAATTTGAACAGCAATTGTGCAAAGGTTAATAAAACCTATTGAAATCTCTCGCCATAGGGATGTTGTAGAGCTGTTTGTTTATTATATTGATTGCACAAGATCCAAAAGATCTCTTACGTATCTTTTTGTTTTCCAAATGTTTGAACTATATCAAATTCGTCATGGAAAAGCTGTTTACCGTTATTAAAATGGACTGCATTTTGCTTTTGCACACCTCTTTTCTGGGGCAGGTGCGTCGGTAAAGGCAAAGGTTACCAGCAATATGTGTTAAAGAAGTCCTGCAACCCTTCCTCAGGTCATTCACACACACAATCATACACTGGCCGAGGTGGCAGTTGCTCATCAGATAAACATCCACACACATTCACACACCGATTGCACAAGGTGTAAAAGATCGCTTATGTTTCTTTTTGTTTACCAAAGGTGTTGTATTGCATTATCCAGAAGGCATTATATCAAATTCAAAGTGGAAAGGATGTTTACTCACATTTAGAACAGACATGTTAATACCTGACTGCTTTGAGTTTATCTTGCTAAGCAGCACAACTTAATGGACAGAGAGTACTGATGCTCATATTACATTATTACATTACATGTCATTTAGCTGATGCTAAAGGGGTGGCAGCAGCTCAGTGCGTCGGGAGTTGGGTTGGGAACCGGAGGTTCAAGAACACATACGGACCAAAGTATGGTGGTGGACTGGTAGCTGGAGAGATGCCAGTTCCCCATCTGGGCACTACCATGGTGCTCTTGAGCACGGCACCGAACCCCCAACTGCTCGGGGCGCCTTTCCATGGGCAGCCCCCCCACTCTGACATCTCTCCATTTAGTGCATGTATATGTACTGAGCATGTGTGTGTAGTTCAGGCCTGTGTGCAATGTGTGTAATAACAACATGAGTGGAAATTGTAATTACCCCTTGTGGAATTAATAAAGTATACATTATTGTTATTATTTATCCAAAGCGACTTACAATTGCTATATACTGTATGTTGTCTTGCTCAGGGACACAGTGGTTGGTGTATCGTAGTGGGAATCAAACCCAGGTCTCACACACCAAATGCATGTGTCATATCCACCCTCTACTCATACTCAACTCATGTTTCCTCAACAGTGGAAACAGGTCCACTTTGCAGAACTCTAAGGGACTTTATTGGACTTGCTTTGACTGAACCAACACGCTGCAGGTTACTGAGCCATCTGTTTAATTACATGCACTTCCATGTGGGTTTAATTTAGAAGCTCTGCGGTTTTGCACCTAAACCAACAAAATCAGCTTTTAATCACAGAAAACAAACTTTAGTTGTGAACACAGTCATGGTTGTGGTTTTGGGTGTAGTTTGTCCTGCTTTATTGTGTTTAATGTTCCCCTGTTTCCTGGTTTACTGTCTCGTGTGTTCTGTTATCTGTGTTTTGCCATGTATGTTTCTTGTTTAGTTTCCTGTTTTATTTTGTTCTAGCTCATATTTTCCTATGTCTTGTCTTGTTTTACTGCATTGTTTTCGTCTGCCCTGATGTGTTCCACCTGTTCTTCAGCCCTCATGTCACCTGTCCCTCGTTTTACGCATGTTACCTTGTGTATTTAGTCCCTGTGCTGTCTTTATCTCTTATCGGTACGTTGGCTTTCCTCGCTGGCATTCCCTACGTCGCGTACTCCTGGTTGTATTGACCCTATTTATGTCATCTGGGTTTTTCTAGTGGTTTTTGGATTTGGGTTATAGATTTTGGTTTATCTTCATTGTGCCTGTCTGCCTGCCTACCTTCCTTCCTCGGGACACCTTCAGTTAAGTCTTTTGTTTAATAAATCCTACTCCGCATTTTTGGGTCGGAACCTTGTTTTCCCTGACAAATGCTTAAGTACACACAAGCTTTGCTCTAAAATACATACATTCATTTAAAATCAACACTACAAACTGAGAGCGTGGGCGCTATATACAAACAGCAAACACACACTCCAGGCCCAGACACACACAGAAGCTGCTCAGCCTTGTTTACACTTTGACTCGCATCAGACATCAATTGCATTGATCTCAACTGACCTTGGTCTGTACTATACTGCAGCCTTTAACTCTGTAAGGTGGTGTTAGTGTTAATTTCGTCAGACGAGATTAAATATGTTTGTCAAATACCCTTTTTTCCATTATAAAGACGATGACAAGATTGCACCAGTGTCCAAAAACGCTAAGACAAAGTTAACATGCATCATTGTTGACGAAAAAACGACGAGACTAAAATGTTTTGCATAAAATAAAAACTAAGGTAAAATCTCTCTTCATTTTCGTCTAGAATCGTCTCTACTGGTTCATCATGAGATCAAACTAGTGCGGTGGCCATTTGGAGCGTGTCCCTGTTCCAACTCATCCTTGACAGTTTAATATATCAAAGAGATGAACTGAGTCAATTGTTACTTGCAGAGCCTTCCTACAAATATCGCTCTCTGTCATTTCCATGAGAGAGAAGTTTTATTTTAAGTCGGTGCTACATTGATGAATGATTAATCAAGTTCTCTACTTCAGTCATGTTAACATGCACCCTTCCTGACAGTATTGGTCTTTGCTTCCCATTTTTGCTGTAATCAGATACTGTATACTGGAGACATCCAATTTCCATTATAATTAAAATTATTTTAAATTTTACTAAATTATCAATTATTTTGGATGGTTATTTTTAATTCAAATAATAATTATTTTTTGAATAAAGTTTTCTTAAAGCTGCAGTAGGTAGTTTTGAGGAAACGTGGACTTAGCCTAAAAATTTGAACAAGCACACCTTACAGGCTCCTCCCCCTTGCTCTCTGCTGCGCTACAGCCCCCCCCTCCACAGCTCCTCGAGCCTGCCGTGAACGCGCAGGCTAGTAAGCAGGGCCACAGATGCTTTCCACACAATACAGGGGCTTTATTCTGAGGAGGGTTTAGTTGTTGTGTTCTGTGCTTTTAAAACTATGTAAAAAAATTGCTTATTTAAAATATTTCTATTAAAAGTTTTGGAAATATTTTTCAATAAAAAAAAGGGATTAAAATGTTTATGTAATCGCTCATTTGTGAGAACAAAAGCAGCACTTTACACAGTACATTACTGAATTACCTTTTGGATCAATTTAAAACACTAAACTTTCAGTAGGAATGATGAATCACTGAGGAAGCTCACTAAGCCAAGGAATAACAACATCTTAGAAATATGTCTTAGGTTTTATTTTGCATATGGGTAAAATAAATCAGCTTTTTTTGCAAAGTACACAAGGAAATACTGAACATCTTGATTTGGACTGAAAGACGATTCCTTCACGTGCCTCTGTGTCTGGGGCCATGTCTGACCTGTTGGAGGAGCAGAAAGAATGTGTGTCAGACATTTGATTTACAATCCTGAGGGGGAAGAAACAGGGGCAACGCACAATTAAAGTAGTTTCACCATAGCTGCATTTAATTATGATGACAAAAACACATTTAGGCTTACTAAATGTAGGGATCGAAACAATATTGCTTATACTGAGGGTGAAGGAGTTAGCTACAACATTCCTGCCGTGCTACAAGCTAACTGTTAGACTCAGCTAGCAACAAGCTACAGAGTAAAATGAGATTTGCGCTATCGCCAACGATACTGTAACCATCGCTAGCTTAGTTGTGTAGTTCTTACATAATGAAACAAATCCAGCAGGGATACTTACATGTCAAGCAGAAATGTGGCTAGCTCTGAATCCGTGTTGAATCCTTTCAGGAGGCGTAGCTCCCTCCACCTCTGAAAAACCGCTCCGATGTTGACCCTCGTTTTATTTCGGCTCGGTTTAATTCTTTCTTTTTAGCTCGCTTTTCGTCATCGGTCTTCTTCTGTTTGCCCGTCTTTGTTTTCTGAGCAGGTGTCACTCGAGAAATTGGCAGTTTTCCTGAAAAGTAGTTTCTCCGCGATTAGCACAGCTGCAGCACACGGGCAATCTTGAGCTTGAACACGGTATGCGCTGTGTGGGGGGAGGAGGAGGGGGGGGGTATGAGCAGCGCGTACACGAGTGATTGACACTGCTAAGACAGTCCTCCTGGCTCTGATTGGCTGTTTTGATCGGGAGCGGTGTATTTCTGCCAAATGGCATCAGGGACACAGGGAGGAGCCATAGGAGCTTAATTTTTTCACAGATTATCTGTCTCATATTCTACTGTCAGGGCATAGTGACAGTTTTAACAAATATGTAAAAAATACATTTTTACAAAAGTTACCTACTGAACCTTTAAAGCTATGTGGAGTTACTGTTTTTGCGAGTAACCAACTTGGGTACTCTAGCTATATAATTCAGTGTGAGTACACAAATGTTGAAATGACATAAAATGTCATGATAAATTAGCCTGAAGCCTATGCTTGCCTGTTCAGGATGAAATTAGCCAACTCAGTGTCCTTTTGGGTTCTTAACTGTCTTCATCTTTCAAATACATCTCCAATATTTACACAGGGTTTGTTATGTCTCTGGTCAAGCAGCTGTTAGAAACATGCTGTTTTTTAGGCTGGATCTATCTCCGTTGATCCTGTTCATTTGTTTGCTGCTTTCATGGCTGTTCTAAAGTTACAGCTGTAGCGCGCCAGGTTTACGTTTTTACATCTGGTAACCTGGCCTTGCTCTCAAACTGGAACGGAAATTTCAGAAGGAGAAAATACTGGCATTAGCATTGTTGTAAAAAAAAAAAAACTATTTCAACTTAGCATTTTTTCCTAATATCTGATGATGTATTGGGGTCATTTTTGGAAGTATTACATATTGGACCTTTAAGCAAGAAATGTGATATCCGCCACAACAGGTGATGTTTACCTGTATGTCCTAGATGTATTTAATTGTGCGTTTATGCCACCTGGGAAAATCATGGACCGCCTCGGTGATTACATTGTTTTTCTGACTGACAGCGTTCACATGATTGGGATGGTTGTCTTCTTCTCTTATATTGGCCTTTGGCATAACAACTTGTTGCATGACTGTCACCAACTGTTGGGTGTAGCCTGTAGCATCAGGTGTGTGGAAACATGGAGGCCACAAAAACAAAGATTTGCTGCTGTTTTCTTATGTGAGCATACAACCAGCATATCGACAGGTGGTTGTTTCAGTTATCTGCAGGACAACGAACGGGAAAGGACAAAGATAAGGTGTTGTTACTTTATACATAGCCCTATTTAGGAATAATTTAAAACATGTTATGTCTTTGTATATTTCTTGGCAGAGGCAGTTGTCCACAATAAACAGTTTATTGTCATTAAAATATTCTCAGTGAACCAAAGTTGCATACATCAAACTTCCGTTTCAACAACACGTCACCAACTGGAAAATTCTGTTAGCAAAATCTAGCCCCACTTTCTCACCTCTGATTCCCACAGGAAGTGAAATGAATGATGACATTTTCACTGGGAAAAATGTTTTTTTTTTCCGATGCCCATGAACGCATGGGAAGTTGTTATTATTTATTAAAGGTCATGAATGCCTGCAGGTATGTGTGAAGCAGTTTTATTAAACTAGGGGCTGTGGGGTAAAATGTGCCATTTGCCCTGGGGAACCATATGTTCAGCTTATATTCACCACTCGTAATACTACAGAGATATCCCCATGCCAGACCGCTGAGCCTAAAACCAGTGGTGGAATGTGAGTACATTTACTCAAGTCCCATTAAATGAATTTCAGGCCATGTTAAAATGCCATGTAATTCAAAAATGCAACTGCCATATGTGACCTGTTCCTTTCCTCTATGTGTGAATTTGTCTATGCTGTATTTCTGTTTAAATTGTAACTGGTGTGCCGTCTTGGCCAGGTCTCCCTCGGAAAAGAAATTTCAATCTCAAGGGACTGCAAGGTTAAATAAAAAATAAATTAAAAAAAGTACACTACATAAGAACACTTTTGAGGTACTTGTACTTTACTTGAGTATTTCCATTTTAACATTACTTTATACTTATACTCCACTACATTTATTTGACAGCATTACACATTCAGGTTATTAGTACAAAATATAAATTACTAATTGATTATTATGATCATTATAGATTAAGCTACCCGGTACAAATTTTTACTGAATTTGTTAAGACTTTTTGACATTTTTTTAAGAGGATTTTACACTGTGGTATTGTTTATAGTAAAATATTTGATACTGTATGTATGATACATAAGTTTTTCAACGCTGCATAAAACAGAAATCAACAATAGGACAGATGTTACCAATCTTTTTTTAGCCAAGGAGCCCTTACAAGATAGAGAATATACCAGGGACCCCCTCATGTACAGTATATGTATCTTGGAATAATTTCACGCTTCTATAATCTTAGCTAGTTGAACTATCAAGGCTTTTGTAAAAAAAAATGAAATACAAATTTGTATATGATGATAATTTAAATAAATGAATCTGAAAACTTTTCACTGACTCACTGGCAGAATGCCACAGACCCCATTTTGAGAATCACGCCTATAAGCTGCTGCATGACAACTCTGGCACAAGGCCACATGCAAGCTGTCAGATGTAGGAATCTAGCACAGGGAGACCATTTGTCCCATGTGAGTGGATTGGATGAAGTCCTTTGAAGCTGTGCACATACAAAAAAAGGAGAAAAGAAAGAGAAAAATACTTTTGATTCAAATCTAAGTAGGTCATTATAGTAAAAACTGACTCCTGTGAAAGTGTGGCAAGCACACTGCCTAAGCCAAGGCTGTAATTTAAGCTCAGTATTGATGTTGTCCTCAGGACGTCAGTCAACCTTTAACTACAGCAGGCGAGTCAAAGATGGGCCATCAATTATTTATATTGCGGGGATACAAGGAGAGATAAGAGATGTATATGGAGCCCAATTAAAGCTCAAGGCAGATGTCTTCACATGTTCTCTCCTGTTGGTCAGTTCTGGAAAACTATTGCATCCAAAATCTCCACCTTGATTCATTTTACTGTGCCTGTTACTGTAAATGTTTTGATTCTGAATGACCTGTCAGCCTTCCAGGGGCCTGTTGCACGAAACCAGGATAAGGGATTAAGCTGGGATATTCAAGTTATCCTGGATGAATTTAGCTTTGACTCGGTTGCAGGAAAGCAGGTTATATTAAACCCAGCCAAGTAACCATGGAGATTTATTCTTTGCGGCTAGCCTGGTCCAGAGCAGGCTAACAGCCAGGCTAAGATTAATCCTGGAGTCTCGTGTGTCAAATCAGCTGCCGTCTGATCCAAAATAAACGTGTTTAACAGTTATTCCGTTGTCTTCTGCATGTGTTCTGCTTTATTTTTATTAACATGCATTAGCCTACTTGTCACTATTGTTGTCGCGAGTTTGATTTAAACCTTACTACAGTTGTTTAGATGGTTAGAAATGGTTGCACTGGCACCTTGATGCTGAGTGGGACTTTTCCCGGTGGGACGGTGGTGTTTCGAGGCTGCCTGGCGTGCGGCCGCTGCCTGCCGGCAGATCTGTGAGTCACGTCAGTGTCCACTCTCTCTGTAAAAGTAGAATAGTAGCATTTACATATGCTCACAGCGTGTATTGAAGTCACTTACTTCTTTTTCTAGTTGTTGTCCCTTTCTGATTGTTCTGTATGAACATTAATTGTACAAAGAATTAGATATAACTTATAGAGATTGTTGTGAATAAGGGTTTGAAATTAAGCCTAGAGTCATTAGGGTCCATTTCCCGAGGAACATTAATTCCCTCTGCTCACTTTTAAGGCAAAGGCTAAATAATAATACATTTTATTTATATAGTGCTTTACATGGTAGGCTACTCAAAGACACTTTTAGTAAAACCAGCACATTTATCACATAAAAACAGAAACATGAAACTAGCTCTCTAAAGCTCAAAAACATGATGTGTTTGCTGGACTTACAGCTGCTAAGGGGATGATTGCAACCCGTTGGAAGCCAACTCATGACATGTCTATCCGTGCATGGACCCTTGCCTTCTTGGATGTCGTGCACATGGAACTGTCGAAGGCAAGGCGCGTATCCATGGAGTGCCGGAAAGGACCCTGGACACTTGGTTGAGCATCGTTAGCTCTTTGAAGTCGGACTTCTGTCTGTCTGTCTGTCTGTGTGTTTGTGTTTGTGTTTCGTTTTCTGCATGTGTTGTTTTGTCTTCCTCCCTCCCAGCTTTCCTCTCTGTATTGTTTGGCTCTGGGACGTGTTCCATGTCTCAGTGTATTGTTTGTAATTGTTTGTACATGTTAATATTTGTATATAAAAGTAAATAAAAGATTTGATCACAAAAAAGAGATGTATATGGAGAGGAGAGAAGAAACAGATAGAGAAATGTGGATTTAAAAAGAATAGAAGTGGGAAAGAGAGTGAGTGAAGGACAAACGTAAACAGGGAGAGAGAGAGAGAGAGAGAGAGAGAGAAAGTGATGAAGGGTACAAAGTAAAAGGAAATGCATTGTGGGGCAGATGAAGTGGTTATATGAGTTCTGGACTCGAGATAACAACATAGCAAAGCAGAGAAAGGGAGCATTCCATCTCTGACAGCCCAGGAGAAAGGACATTATGTTTAAAAGAAACACAAGAAAGAGATTTTAGAGGGGAGCAAATAATGAGAGGAAAAATGACTCCATTTACTTGCTCTTTCCAAACACTGATATCCATTACCAACATGTGTCATAAATGTACAAGGAAGACCAAATCAGAGATATAGTAAAATTGATGAAAGCATTAAAAAAGAGGAAAGGTCGGTGATCCTATTCCCCGCAGATGTCCCATAGACATATCATTTCAAACTGCAGAAAACATGCCCTACTTCCTCTCCTACAATTACTTTACTGACTCAAAAATGGAGGATTTTAGATTAAATTGCTGCCTTCAAGTTGTGAATTGATCACTTCAGCGGCTTTTCACAGCAGGATCATCTCAAATCATGGTTGTATTAAATGTTTGATATAAAATGTCATGTGTAATTGAGTCACCCTGTCGTTTCTGTACTATCAGAATGTACAGAACCGTCCCACTGGGCTTCTGCCTTCCTCATTCATTGGGTGCCCAGGGAAGGACTGGTTTCCTGCAAATACTTTCATTTTATCCTTCGTCCAAGGGAGCCCAGATTACATTCCCCGGACTCCAACTCAATTTGGACCACATTCAGGGTTTTTTTCAAGGGCAATTTGACAGCAGACATACAGTTCCATACTCTATAGTCTGACTTGCATGCGCTTTATTTCCCCCGGCTTGAGCTTAAATCTTCGGAAGTATTGCACTGCATTTCCAAGAAGCATTATAGGGGAATGCCACCCTTCTGAAGATTCTACATGTTATTTCTATGCCTCAGGACAGATCGGTCAATAACTGTGAACTTAGACAACTCTTCTTTGAAGCTCAAGAACTAACACTTAAATTTGGAAAGTGGGATGTGAAATCTGGCAGTGCTCCACAGATAATGAATGGGACAACCAAGTCACAAATTCAAGGCTTGTGTTTGATTTTTTTATTCTGTCCAGGGGCACAGTAATAACATTCGTGAATAATTTAAACTGTGTAGCATCCCCCTTTAAGTGACTAATCTTAGTGCTTAGCTGAGGAAAACCAATTACAATCCCAGATTTCTGTCCTCTGCTTCTAATCAGTTCCTGATTAACACTTGGTAAACCATGTGAGTAGACAATCAATGACACAACCGGGGGGGGGACTGAACAAGCAGAATTGCTTCAGTAAGGTTAAACATCTTTAATCAAGGTAGAAGTAAGCTGATGGATTTTAGATAAAAACAGAAACCTGGATTTCAACACAAAGATCCTTGTATTTTCATGGCCTGATCTTTTCATGCTGATGCTTCAAAGAAAGTGAAGTATGAAACTATTTTGTAACTGAAATACTCTTAAAAGATGTTGCCTGTAGCTATTGACAACAGGTAATTTTTCTGAAGCTGGCATCTGATGCCTTTATTCTGCCCTGAACCATTTTACATCACAGTATTTTGATCTTTATCTGAGGATTGATCACATCTCATCTGCTCTCTGCTCCTTCTCTGTAGTTTAGTCAGACAATTTAAGTGGAATAGACGTTTATGTAGTATATGTACAGCCTAGATATTTGGCGTCTAGTCTTGTACATCCTACATACTGTATTCGGCGTCTAGTCTTCGTAGCTCCTCATAAGAAAGCGTCAAGCAGGGAGAGGCGAGGCCATTAAAAGATAATAACTTCCCTCCTATAGGGAAATGTAGAAAGCAAACCTACTTTTGGTTATTGGTGTTTTTGAAATGCTGTATGAACAGCAGAAGCAATAGCAGCAAAAAAGGACAGCATAGCTGAAAAAGTACTTTGGATATATGTTGCAGTGAAAAGCATAAGTCATCTTAGTAAAGTGACTGTCTGGAGTTGACTGCCTGAACTCACTCTTTTATTCATTTGTTAATATAGCATTTTTCTAGTCTTAGACACCACTCAAAATGCTTTACGAGCCAGCATTTACCCACAGCAGAGGCTGTTTCTATGTTGTTTTGCAGCACCTGTTTGAATATCTGAATATGTATCTCTAGTTGTTTATGTTGTTTTTATACTGATCTTGTTTTACTTAGGAACATGTATTATTATTATTATGGTGCTATCTGCTCACCAGAAGCGATAAACATGTTGCAGGCAGGGGCCCAGGGATTGAACTACCAACATTCTGATTAGTGGATGACTGCTCTACCTCCTGAGCCACAGCCGTAAACATTGTTAAAATAAAGTATGAAAAGTTATGAAGAAGATAGCAAGTGTAGATTCACTAGTTCTCCTGGGTTGCAGTTGGCCTCTCCTTGTCTTGTCAGCTCCCTTGACTAAGTTGTGATTGACCAAAAGTGCTACAGTATCAGATGAATAATTCATTTTGGAGAGAAACAGACAGGCAAACCACAGCCAGGATTCAAGGAATACTGAGGTCACAATTCCTGTTTTCCCTAACTAGAGATTTTAAACAAGCAACTAAAAACTTTACAAAACAATTAAATGTAGTTATATTTTCCCAATGTGTAAATTAATTTAACTGGTAAACATTTCCCTAATGTTTCAAAGCCTTCTCCTGGAATATAAATATGGTAGAGACATACAAATCCCTGTATTTTAATTAAAGTAAACTCAATTTGTATTCACTTATCTATTGTCCCCCAAAAATAAACTCCCCAAATTCCCAAAAACAATACTGAGGACTTGGTGTTCTTGGTGGTAGCTACTGTACAGATCTGAACCCTGAACGTATGATGAACTCCGAAAGTGAATAGGAACTTGTTTGTACATGATCATCAGCTTTTCATTCCCAGTGATGGATTTCATTTCAAACATAATTCAAAGTTTAAAAGTCTTGAAAGATAACTGTGTGACTTTGTGAATGGAAAAGTCTGTACAAATTTGCCAAAACTATTTTACATCCGGCAGAAAAACATTATTAATCACATGATTTTCACTTCAATTTCACTTAACTCATTGGATCCAAAGCAGCTAAATTTAAACTTTATTTCCATTGTGATGTTTTCAACAGAAGTCCAACTCCCAGCCTGTCAGTATTAGAACCTGTAAAGCCTCACAACATGTTCAGCCGAGGCTATTGTTTGACACTGCTGTCAGAGGGGGTTTAACCTTTGCAAGGAGCTCTTTGTATTTCAATAATATCCTTTTAACCCCTCAACTGGTGCTGTTTCATCAGATTTATGCACCAGAAAGAAAAGGAGAAGACAGAAGACAAAGTTAAAAAAGAGATCTAAAAGTAGTAGCAAGAGGAGCAAAAAACTAAATGCACCTGGCTGCCAACTCAAGCATGGTCAAAGCTTGTCTGGTTCACAGGAAAAATGTATTTTCTTCCACTGAGAAGTGAAATTACAATTTGATGTGTGGGTAATGCTACGGATTATTGCCCGCAAACTACAGGGTAAATATTGTGCACAGACGGGGAGTAAATACAAACTGTAAACTACGCTGTTCAGAGTGTAGAAAGGATGAACACTGTAGTAATGCAGCTTTTTCACACATGTTTAATGCTTTGGCAGCTCAAAAGTACCCAGCTGGTAATGATATGAAGAGACCTCCCACCAGGAAGAGTGACAGTATCAGTCGCTTCATCAAGTGCCTCAAAAGGACATACCGGATGTTTACTTTCAAGTCACAAAGCCCTCTGACATTCTTATAGAGCCAAAAAAATGTCTTTGTAGGGAGAAGATCTGGCTGGATCAATGGGTCAACAAAACATTGGACTTTAACCAGGAAGAGCGCTGTTGGCTTCCTATTTCAAACAGTCAACATCGCTTGTTTTTAGTGTATAAAATTGTTTGAATCAATTTCTTTTTGGATAATATTCTCTTAAAAAGCTAAAAAAAATAGCTATTTGTATTTAAAATGTAAGTGCAACATCATCTATAAAATATCAGGTCTCTACCAAACTAAGTATGATTTAAAGCAACATTATGCAACTTGTTTACCTTTTTAAAATGAGTGCTTCAAAAATCATTTTGATGCTACGCTGACTTGCAATAGGGAGAAATGTGACTCTGTCATTCCGACGGAGCGCCCAAATGGCGGTTACCAAAGTGGGTGCGATCTCCCGGGAGAATTACACCACAAGCTAGCTAGAAGAAGAAGTTATCTCTGTATTCTTAGTACGTACAGGCTATCGTTTTCCATCGTCAACTTCAGATTAAATATGCTCATCTGTAACAAAAGTAAACTTTAGCTAGCTAGCACACCCTGCCGCCTCACTCCCCGGCGCTAGGAGACAACGCCGGGAGGAGAGTGACACTTAGTTAGCGGCTGGAGTGACTTGAAATCAGCCAGCACAAACTGTTGGAGCTAAATCCTGCTCCATTCTCAGGGTTCATTCAATTAGTAGTCATAATCTCAGATGTTGATATGAATCCATTTATTACATAGGATATCCTGAGACAAAGTTACCTGGATCAAGCTGTCGCAGCTCTCCCCTTCTTTTGTCTGACTCTTTGGCTCTCGGACCCCTCATCTTATCTCACAAAGGGTGGGGTCTTGTGCCTATTCGTTATCTCTTAGTTGGAACGTGACTGAAAGTTTATGACCCTCAGGACTTGCAAACCAAAAGAGCAGTTGGGCCATAAAGGGGGACTGAAACCAGAGACAGGATGTCTCTAACATCATCAATTCAACTTCTGACACATTTGTAGAGCTGGGTTATAACAAAATATACCAGAACATCTTATATTATAAAACAAAAGTATTGCAAAACAACTTAATGCAACAAACAACAAACAACAAACTATCAACTTATAACAACAAACTTAATGCATGACCAACATGTCTTCATCTAGATCTATGTTGAAATAATGCTTTTACCTTTTAGCTTGAATGTATAATGCAAATCACCCACAATGTTTAAGCACATATACAATTTTAAATTCCAACAAAACCCAAACACTAAATGGTCAAGGCTCATTTTGTACAGTCGTGTATCACTCCAAAAACTGTAGGGGCACCAAATTGCAAAAATACCGATGTGTTGCTGGTTTAAGAAAGCCTAGGTGTTACCCCGACTTCTGGAACCAAACCTACACCCTTGGCTATATACGGTAAGTTATACGGTCAGAAACTATTTTTTTCTTTTCACACAGACCTGCTATTTAAACATGAAATACAAATGTACTAAATCATTGCACTGTAATTTGGGTTGTAATCTAAAGAATTACCGATTTGGGTTCAGTTTCTCACTATATATGGCTGAGGTAATGTGTTCATGTTTATTCAAATGTTCACGCCGGGACACGATCCAGGGTCTCTGAAGGGGGCGGGTCAACAATGGGACCGTTGTGTTTAGGAAAAAAACAACAGGGAAATGAACCGCCTCACGAGGGACATACTCTAATTCCCGGTCTCCGGAGTGGAAGTCCTGTGCAATATTATGTTGTAGGTGTATGTTTTTGTACGAGTGGTGACATATTTGCTCTTGCGTTTCTTCATACAGTATTATCAGGAACTTTGCAATTATTTTGCAATTTTAAAGTTTTTATAATTATCGTCTTTGCAATTCCTCAACATTATCTGCAGCATGCAAACAGCACACTGCGTTTTCACATTTATTCACAGACACAAACGTCTGTTTGCTGATCATCTCAATTTGACTTTCATATTAACATTGCCCTGATGTGGGTGTATTTTAGCAATGTGATTAGCCAGGGGTGTTTATCTAATTGCATTTTCTCCCAGTCTACATGAAATGTCTCAGGCTTGGAATGTATTCAGACAGAGGTGCTGCACTTTGATATTTTGACAAGCTAAAAGGTTTTGACAGCTAATGCAGGAACAGTAATGATGTGGAAAAAGTGGAGCTATCGGGCTTGAAATAGGATTTCAGAAAGTCTCACGTGTTGTACGTCTGCATTTTTAAATATATGATGCTTGTAGTTTGCTTTAGCACATGAGTGGTTGCACTTCATCTGCAGTGGATACCTTTTCCATTTGCTTCTCCTTATCATATTATTTTAAATTAGTTTAACAGCAGTGGAACAGCGTCAAGAAGTGAATATTGTGATGTGAGAGTGAGAGTGACGGCAAAAACATGTCAACAGCATTTGCCATGAGACCTCTCCTCACTGAAAGAATGGATTTTGGTTTTTAAACTAACAGAATGAAACAGTGATTTACGCAGCAGTAAGACAGTGAGGACAGATCTTTGTTCAGATATGCATGAAAGATCCCCTAAGATAAAGCAACGCTCACTACAACTGCACTATTTATTATTCATAGTTATGTATCAAGTAATAAAAATCATTTGACAAACATTGTAGGCTGTAAGCAGATATAAGGACATTTTAATTATTTAAAAAAATGATAACTTATGAACCATCGTAACCTGTGTATGAAAAGTTAATTAAAAAATTATAACAAAGTGGAAAAGCTAAACAGAGCAAATGCTTATAGTCTGTTACAAAACCAGACTACAGTCTACAGTCATGGTTGTGGCTCTGTAGAGCTTAGCAGGTGTAAAGGTTCTTAGCTGAGTTTATTTATCTCTGATTACAACTACGTACATTTTAGTGTATTAGTGTATCTAGACATTTGATTAATTGTGTTTAAACTGGCTTAAAACAATGGCTTAGAGGGGGCTAAGATAAAGTGTTACTGAGCTTTAATAGCAGGCATTTGTAAAGATTTTCAAATGGCGCCATCAGAACAAAATACATGGCCACCACGTCTGCTGTTCTAGATGCGGTAGTAGCCATGATTCATTTTAACAGCTCTTGTACCCTTTGAGTTAGTGGATGAGGTCTTTTAGGATCCAACCTCTCCATAGCTCTTCATGACTTCATTTTTACAGCACCATTACCTCACCTTGACTCATCCCAAAGCACACAAGCAGATAGGAAAACAAATGATCCTGGCAGGATAAGCCACACTGTAGGTACACTCTGAAATGAGGGCCATGGTATGATGGCTTTTTCTGTTTCGTTTTTATGAGAAGGTTGGCAGAAGAGAGTAACAGAGAGGTCATGCTGTCCTAAAGCAGATTTAAAACCACATGATCTGTGAACACTCTTTCATGTCAGAGAAGTCCAAAGGACATACCAGGGTGCATCCATAAAACATTTCAAATATTTTTTTTCCCAATAAAATACCTGAGTACTGACTTGGTACTACAGTAGAATACCAACAGGTTTTTCTATCTTATTTCCATTTACCAGAAGCCAAGATTCTGAAATGCTCAAGCCAAAAATAATCGTGTTTATGCTGACCGAGGTTGGTATAAATGTGGGCGGAGCTAAGCGCTTGACTCCGCTCGGGCGCCATCTGGTGGCCGAGATCAGGCAGCACATTGTCGAAAGTTGTGACCGTTCTCACAACAGTTTGTGAAATTGGCAGGATATTTTTAATCTATTGATTCATGTACACGGACACAATTATCTAGTTTATTTCGAGGTGGTCAGCACCTAATGGGAAGCATCTATACGGAGGTTGGGTTACGGAAAAGAACACAGGGACAAGGACACGTCACATGCTGGGAAATGATCCGCAATCTCTGGGGAGCGGGACAACAACGGGACGGAAACCCCAAACTCGGGCCACGATCTCCGGTCTCTGGGGGATTTTTTTAGGCGACCAAATTGTTCAAATCCACTTTGATGAAGTGAAAAAACAATGTGAGAGTGTGAAGGTTGAATACAACAACATGAACAGCAGCCCAAAACAGGTTCACACCTATTTTAATGTGCACAGGTCCATGGATACGTATTGCTTTGCCTCTATCATTATTGACAGGTTGCCGTGTAGCCACGCCCCTCAAACATTCCCTGTTTTATCATCAATTCTAAAATTTTCTAAATGGGACATTAATTAACAAAATGAACATCATGATGTATTGTAGAAGACTTGAAAATATGCACACATATTCCTCACATGATGGCCCTGAGTACTCAGTTCCCTTTTTCCTCCCAGTCCGACGCCCCTGAAAATAAGCTATCGTCCTAAGGTACAAATATGTACAGAAATATAAGAAATACTGGAAATAAAGAAAAAAGAAAACCAACATCAATATCCAAAATGTGCATCATAGTGTGTTTAAGCATAGATGGGAAAAGCCTGGAAACCAAACAAATCTGCAAACTCTTGTTTCATTTGCTCTGGCAGATGTGTCTCCCCCTGAGACCATAGAACTCTAGAAAGAGCCATGTGGGGTCACAGCTTTTGACTAGAAATTCTCATTCATACGACAATGTTTTTCTTCTCTCCTTAATCTAATTGTAATATCCACCTTTCACATCTGTTCTCTGATTTGACTTTAGTAGACTTGTTGTAGAAGTAGATGAAGCAAGTGGACAAAAAGCAGAGAATACTTAAAATCACAGACTGATGACACAAAGCAGTTTAAGAGTAGATGAGGGCAGACTTTTTCTTTAAATTTGAACCCAACAAACCTTTTTGCTACTGGGCATTTGTTGCAATGGGTGTTGATTGATGTCTTTTGAGTTGAGCTATTCATATTTGTTTTTTAACAGTGATTTTTAACAGGATGAGTAAAACATTTAGAATCATATAGTACACAGAGGGAACTAATACATCTTTTGCAATATAAAGGATTCCAGCATAATAGGCCTTTAAAATCAGAGCACACAAACACACAGCCTTTCAGTTATTGATCTGGGTTTGAATCATTTATATAACAGACTCCAAGTCCTATCAATATGGTTGCATAATTGCTTTATATGCACCTCAGGGGTAAATTTTAAAGGAGCTAAAGCAGGAAAGGCCAATTATTTCTATCATTTGAACTGTTTCTATTGAGTGTCAGACTTTTAGATTAGCTGGTTTCATTCCACTGTTCTCTACTTAACATCCCTGCAGGCAGTTTGATCAGTAAATGAATCCAATATTCTACTACCAAAAGGTACTTTTACTGCTACAAATACCACTGCCAGTGTTATATTCCTTAAGATCGGTTATTTAAAAATTACATATATTCATTATTTAAGAGTATTAAGCCTATTATATTATAAAGCCCTGCCCGCACTCAACCTGAGCAGAGGTCTAATTAGCTGTAAGTGAAAACACTGCAGGGCCTTTACATGCCTAACCGTGCTGCTACACCACTGTTGCTCATGTAGCATTTCATAAACAAGCTGGCCTGTCGTGTTGCTTTGATTAAATTTGAAAGGTGGACGCATCTGTTGAAGTTAAAAATGTTTCAACTTGAGTAAAGAACATTACGCTTTATGGCCTATGGCTGTGCTAAACAGAGAGGAGAGGAGAGAAAGCCAAAGGCGAAAACACTAAAGAGTTTCTGATGAGGTCACCAGAGGTGGGTAGAGTAGCCAAAAATTGTACTCAAGTAAAAGTACTGTTACTTCAGAATAATTTGACTCAAGTAAAAGTAAAAGTAGTCATCCAAATAATTACTTGAGTAAGAGTAAAAAAAGTACTTGATGAAAAAACTACTCAAGTAACTATTGAGTAACGTCTGATTTATTTCTTAACACAAGCATGAATTAGACAGACAAAAATACAAAATAATCTTTAGGCAAATTATAGTTAATCCAATCAATAAAATTAATTAAAATTATTTTATTAATTACAAAATAGCTTAAGTGAGAGACTTGTCACATCAAATTTGGATGGATACTGCATGTGCAAAACATACTGTATGTAACCTAAAAGACAAACATCCACCTATCCACAGCAAAAAAAGCTACGTTTCCTCAAGTTAGATGTTAAGTTTTTGAATGCTCACATGTCGACACAGAAGACGCCGCATAATGTAGCTGCTGTTTCGCACTTTTCCTAAAGGTAACCATGCTTTCACAATAAGGCCGGGGGGGGCGACGGTTGATTCTGACATCTTTGTTTTGCTACTGTCGGTACACGATCCGTCCTGCCTACACGATCCGATCTGCAATATGTTTGCGCACGCGCAGATGATAATCATGATGTACGAGGATTTACCATGGATTTACGGCATTGCACGATCGGTTCCACAGTAGCGGTCTACTGTTAGTTTACCGTTAGTTTAGCTAACAGCTAATTTGGCTAACCGCTAGCTGAGACAGCATGTTAAAGACCCTCAAATATAATATATATATATATTATATAACGTAACAGCGTTATATATAATATATAATAGTGGTTACGTCAATTCTACTTTACTTGTGCTCATTTAAAACACCAATCACTCAATACTTGTCTTTATTATTACTGTAAAGTCTTAATTTAGCTGTAGCTGCTTTTCCCACTGTTTAGTTTGAGTAACGTTATTGTAGACTGAATCAAAGCTAGCGGTTAGCCGGGAAGCTAACGGCGGTGAAGGCTAACCGTCCTCTTAATACATCCATGAGGCTAACGGCTAACCGCTATTATGACAGATTGTGTACTGATGTATTCGCTAAGAGAACGGCTAGCGTCTAAAAAAACGTTACTCAAACTAAACAGTGGGAAAAGCAGCTACAGCTAAATTGAGACTTTACAGTAATAATAAAGACAAGTATTGCGTGATTGTATTTTAAATGAGCACAAGTAAAGTAGAACTGACATAACAGCTGTTATATATTTAAACGGTTCTTTTATTTTTGAGGGTCTTTTACATACTGTCTCAGCTAGTGGTTAGCCGAATTAGCTGTTAGCTAAACTAACGTTAGCTTCCTGGTGGAGGCGAACAGACTTTCTTTAACTGTCTATGGGAACAGATCGTGCAGTGTTGTAAATCCGCGTTCAGCATGATATCATCTGTGCATGCGTGAACATATTGCACATGCGCAGAATGGATCATGCAGGCACGACGGATCGTGTACCGACAACTACGACTGTAAAGCTAACCTGTCCCGCCGCTGAGATCGAGTATGGTCATGTGACTGCACAACGACGTTTGATTGGTGAAACACAGTCACGTGGTAGAGCCTTCAGCAGAAGACTCTCTCTCTGTCAAAATAAAACATTAAAATGAGACGTACGCTGGGGTAAAAATGATGACGCGCGTAGAATACCAAAGAGGTAAAAAGAAAAGTAACGAGCTCATTGTAGCCTGATGTAGCGGAGTAAGAGTACAGTTTCTTCTTCACTAATCTACTCAAGTACAAGTAAAAGTATAGTGATTTAAAACTGCTCGTAGAAGTACAATTTTTTTTTAAACTTACTCAAGTAAATGTAACGGAGTAAATGTAACTCGTTCCTACCCACCTCTGGAGGTCACATATAACAAACGTAACATATGTATATAAAAGCTTTTAAATACAGTTTATAGATCATAGCATAACACATTTAGCAAAGCCAAACAAATATTTGCTTAATTTTTCATGAATGCAACTATATTCTCCAGTCAAACCACAAAAGGCTTGGTGACATAAGTAGTGATTAGTTGTGGAGCTAATTGGTGCTCCTGTGTTTTGGAGAGCAAACTGGTAACATGCTAGCTATTATTGAATAGCTGCTACATTCCACCCGGAACTAGGAACCTTCTAAGAAACTTGTGTCACTTTGAGCACAGGGACTAAATTCCCTCCCAAATTCCCTGATTAAAGGGAAGTATTTTCTGAAAGTATAGGAAACTGGATGGTTTGCAGGGGAAGACTGCCACTGATTGGTCTACACACACAGCATGCAGACTTCAACTCTTCAGCTCTTCATTCATAAAACAAGGACATACTCTTAAATCGATTTATGACCGTTTTAGGACCATTTCTCCTTGTTTAATAATATTAAAAGTAAGGTTAGGCTTCCCAACTCATTTTAAAAGCCGATCAGAAAAGAGTTCAAGTTCTTTCAAAATAGTTTGTACTAACATGCATGTTGTGAATTTATGTCTTGACTATGTTCATTTGGTATTTGTGAGCTTGGGTACAAGGCTGTGAGGCGGTTAGGCTGCTGGTTGTGCTGAACATTCACTTGTGGTTTTGTCTTCACATTCCTTGGCTGCTAATTTTTGCTCTTCTGCTATCCAGCTATGAAGCAAATGTATTGGTATTATTAGGAAGTAGTTAGTTACTTTGGGGGGGGATTTCCCTATTGAAATAACAGTTTTTTATATTAGCTTTAGCGATATGACTTTTGACTTGTACACACTGCTCTGTTCAAGTTAACTAACTGAACTATATTTATAACAATTACTATAGGACAAATGCAACTAAACTTGATGTTAAATAGCCAATTCAATACAGATCAGTAAATGCAAATGTAAACAAAGACTAGCATACATATGCAAAGAATCAGTCAATGAACGTCTTGGGTTACGTATGTAACCCTTGTTCCCCAAGATATATCTCGGGGAACAAGGGTTACATACGTAACCCGAGACGTTCCCCTTCGAGGGGAACTCGAACTGTGTCGGTTACGACACTATGGGAACGAGATACCCACTAACCCGCGCCGAAACCCCGCCTGCCCTAGGAGGAGGAGAGCACCCGGGCGCCGGGTGCGGAGGGAAGGTCCAGACTATAGAATCTGAAGAAGGTGTGAGGAGTGGCCCAGCCAGCTGCATCACAAACCCCCTGGAGAGACGCTCCAGAGAGGAGAGCCACGGAGGCCGCCATGCCTCTCATGGAGTGAGCCCGTACAGCCATAGGTGAAGGCAAACCGCGCACCTGATAGGCCAGGGAGATAGTCTGAACAATCCAGTTGCTGATAGTATGTGTGGAAGCGGGGAGCCCAGCCCTGGGGTACCCGAAACACACCAGCAACTGGTCTGTCGACCTCCACCGGGAGGACCTCAGAGTGAAGACACTCAGTGCCCTGACAGGGCAGCTCAAAAGGAGCCTCCCGTCCTCTGCCGTCACTAGAGGTGGAGGATGAAACGATTGCAGTACCACGGGCCCCATTACAGTGGACTGCACCTCGGGCATGTAGCCCGGAACGGGGTGCAGGACGGCCCTCATGTTACCCGGGGCAAACTCCAGGCATCGGGGGGTAACCGAAAGAGCCTGGAGGTCCCCCACTCTCCTCAGAGAGGTGATAACAAGGAGGAAGGCTATCTTCAGGGTCAGGCACACGGCCTCAGCCAACTCCATGGGTTATAAGGTGGCCACAGCCAAAGCTTTGAGAATCACTGCCAGATCCCAGGTGGGAATCCTAGGGTGAGTCGCAGGTCTCATCCTCCGGGTCCCACGGAGGAACCGCACGACCAGGGGAAGCCTCCTCAGAGACCCATCCCTCGAAGGGGCATGGAAAGCCAAAATGGCTGCCACGTAAACCTTGAGGGTGGATGAGGAAAGGCCCGCAGAGAAGTGGTCCTGCAGAAACTCCAGCACCTGAACCACCGGACAGGTAACTGGGTCCAGCATGCGTCCTCTGCACCAGGCAGAGAAGACGCTCCACTTCAGGCCATACATCCTCCATGTAGACGGGGCCCTGGAGCTAAGGAGAGTCTCGACCACTCTTGCCGTCAGGCCCGCCTCCAGGTACTGGGCCCCCTCAAGGGCCAGACCCACAGCCGCCACAGGGCAGGGCAAAGGTGAAGAACCCGGCCCCCTGCCTGGGACAGTCCCAGGCCACGGCGGACCAACCAGGAGCGCCAACAAGTCCGAGAACCATACTCGGGTCAGCCAGAATGGCACTACAAGAAGCAAGCGGATGCCCTCCTGATGGACCTTCTCCAGGATCCCCAGGAACAGAGCGACTCGGGGACAAAGCGCACAGACGCAGCCTCGGCCACTTCCGCACCAAGGCGTCCAGCCCTAGCCGGGCCGGGGGCGTCAGGGAGAACCATAGAGGACAGTGCGTAGTCTCCTGAGACGCAAACAAGTCCACGTCTATAGGTCCAAACCTTCCGCACAAGGACTCCACCACACCAGCACACTTTTCTCCTCGTTGAGCCTCAGCCCCAACGAAGAAGACGAGCGAGGACGACGCCAGGACGACATCTTGATGCCAAACCCCGAGACTGAGCCAGGATGAGCCAGTGGTCGATGTAATACAGGACCCGGATGCCCTGGAGCCACAATGGAGCTCCCCCATCTCCTCCACAGAGGGGCTCCCTCTCTGGTCCACCTCCAGCAGCAGGTCCGCCTGGCAGGCTCGCAAAACCGCCATGGTGTGCAGGCTCTCTCCAGCCTGGCCCACCGCCAGATAAGCTGTACCAGTGTGGAAGTCACCCGACACGGGCCGGTCGTCAGCGCCGGCTGGCGGAAAGATGACGTCAGCTGAGGAGAGAGGTAACCCGCCAGAGCGGCGGTCCCAGATCCCCACCACTTTGCCATACTCCAGCAGCTGGGGAATAGAAAGCCAGGCGGAGAAAGGCTTATCCCAAGACTTACACAAATCATTGTGCAAGTCCGGAAAAAACGGCAAGGATCGGCGCGGGGGTGCAGAGTGGCTCCGCAGGAAGCGATCATCCAGTCTGCCACTGGTGTTAAGCTCCCTGACAGCCTGTGGCCAATCCAGACCGAGCTTAGCCACAGCTCGCGTTACCACTTCCAGCAGCTCATCATAATCCGGTGTTCTTGGCGCTCTTCTGATGACGTCGGCCCGACACCCGGAAGTCCCCTCCCTCCTCCACGATGCCAAGCACATCGAGCTCCTCAGGGCCAGCGTGCAACCGCTTCGTTGGTCAGCGTCCCCGAACAGAAGAAGCCGAGAAGCCGGCCCTCCTCAAACAGGGACTAGGGGAGTCGGAATCGGCAGACGAAGGACGAGACGGGGCATCAGCTGTCTCGGAATCCTCCAGCAGATCTTGCTGCGATCCCCATGACCGGTACCGCCGAGCCGCCTCAGCGACCGCGGGGCCCGAGCCACGGGGAGAGCGTAACGGGCCGTCCGCGGAAAAGAGGGCCATGCGGGACCTCAGTACCCGCACGGGCAGGGCCTCGCAATGGTCACAAACAGCCCCCTCGTGCGACAGGCCCAGACAAGCAACACACAGCTATGAGAGTCCCCTACCGTGATGAAATGCGGGCAGGGAGACACACATCTCCAGAACTGGTTAACTGCTCGGACATACTGCAACTTCCAGGTGAATAGGATACGTGGAATCATTCAAACACAACATCAACCAAAGTGCCTGCTCAATAGAATGAGCTATGTGCCGGTGTGCTTATATGCCCCTACGGTTATGCCGTCACATGCTACCGTTCTCACTAGGACGAATAGGATTGGAGTAGATTTACTACTTAAGTACACTTAAGAGGACTGAGAGGCTTTTAAGACTTCATAATTCAGTGGTTGTCAATACAGAGACTTTTGGACTCTCATCAAGAGATCACTTTCTCTACTACAGTTTTACTACTTTACTACTGCAACTACTGCCACAAATTGTAACAATACAAATGATAATTGTTCAATCCTTAAAATAATGGTGGTTTTCTGCTGTCATTGCTCTTTGTTTGGCAGAGTAATTTTTCCTTGAGGTGATAATAAAGCCAAGTGGACGAGGTTTTAAACCCACGCCGATGTGGTATATGTTTTATATTACCCATCCATACAATTTTGATATCATGCCGCTGAGTAAGACTCATTTTTATTGACTCAGACACTTTGAAACACAGTGGCTCCACTAAAGTTAACCTCCTAGGAACTTTTCATCATCCTTAGGAACCAACAAAGTGAAACGAACGTTGACTGTTTCAGGTGTGTTTGAAGTAGCTTCCAGCTGCGTCACAGAGCATTTTATCAGGTCTTAAGCCGCTGTAATAAACTGGATCACTGAGCGTGACCATCCCTGAAGCCTGGCATGGAGTTCATCAACATCCCCCTACTGCTACACTCTGTTTAAGTTGGCATATGGAAGGCACTTGTACACTGGAGGATTGGCATTGTCTTGTACTCAACTGCAGGGCTGCTTCTATGGTGTTACCATGGTGACAGAGGAGGGACAAAGCAGCAGATCCTGATGATAATCAGAGATAAAGTAGAGATCTAAAACCCATTGGACACAAGAAGATAAAAACCATAGTAACTCTAACAAGGATCTCTTAAAATATGGGTCCTATATATTTGTGTGGAAAGAAGTATTACAGTCTTTAACCTAGTAAGTTTATATATCCATTATCCAAAGTACAGTGCCACAAATAAAAGTTACCTTTATTTTGAAGCTGTTGAAAACAATGCAAACACTTAACTACGTTATCAGAGTCAAGACATGTTTTGAGTTTGCTTTAAAGTGTTTTTGATGTCACCATGACATTTTGGCATTGCCTTGACATTACTGGAGTTAGACAAAAGTCACAGTGAAGTACGCAAAACCCCAAAACAAGTGTTTAGTTAATATAAGCAGCAAATTTATCATGGAGAAGGGAGCAGGGTACCATGATTTAGAAAAGAATACATGTTCATCATCATCAAAATATTTGTCAAATGTGAAACATTTCTTTTACTATTTTCAGTTAATTTCTTCATCACATGCATGAGGAATAACGCCAAATGAACAGCCATCATTCCCTTTTTGGGTGTGTTTTATTCTCTGAACTAATGAGATGAATGTGGCACACAACAGCAGCGAGCATCAAAGAATGAATCCACTAAGAGGTGGTTTCTGCCCAAAACATGGAACAACAATTCCTGTTCTTAATGAGGTACAATGTAGAGAGTAGACACAGATCCTTTTTGTTTTCATATCATTCTATATCAGTTTGTATACGCAAAAAAATGCAGAGTTTTAAATCAGGTACCTCCGTACTTACACTATTTTCTTTAATAAATGCAGTGCACTATGAGTAACCGGGTGCTGCACTCAAAAAGTTGTGTTGTCTACATCTTGGCCACGTAGCGGAAGGGGGGGGACCACCAATCTTGTGTAAATGACGGCCAAGAAAGCTGCAGGATAGATGCAAAGAGTGGACTGTTTTATACATGCAGATAATTAGGGGATTTGCTTTAATATAAAGTGCATTACAAATAAAATTTATTATTATTATTATTATTATAATAAACTAATCTCAGAATACTTCCTATTACTTGGGTCGACAACACCATTTGTATTTAAAAACCCATGCACGCTTACTTGTTGAAGATAATACCAATGGCGATTTTTCAAATTCATTGTACAAAAGTCCTTTCACAAAATAAAGTGACCAATGTTGTTAAATATGCTTTGATATATTATACTGTACATGTTTTATCTTCTCCTTCAACAATTTACAAATATTCACTTGCTGTTTTAAAGAAATTATAGAACTGGTAATGGCCACCCATTGTTTAATGTAATCAATGTCCTGCGGTGAACCAGCTCTTCAGAACATCTACAACACTATCACTAACTCTTTATTTAAAAAAATTTTTTTTTACTGTGTTCTGTCACTAATTGCCTCCTGGGTACTTAAAACTGAATTATTCAGTGGTTCAATGGGGTGCACTGAACATCAGGCAACACAGATACTAAGAGAGAGGTGAGGCATGACAAAAAGACAACATTCATTAAAAGCTAAAGAGATCAGTGTTTGGCTGAAAGCCAGAACGTACCAGTCCAGAAATACTCATTGTGTTACACCACCAAAGACATGCATGGAAATACAACACATTTGGTTATTATGTAGTCATGAAGGAATTAGAATAACAAATTAAAAAAATTCTTTTTTACAAAAAACATACAGGTCCAAGGTCTATGGTTGCACATATAATTCAGACAGAAAGTGGGGGAAATATCAAAGTAGGTTGTTATTTATCAAAGAGCACAAAGGCATTAGAGTCACGATTGGCCTCTGCCTAAGACTTCAGGGATAACGTTCTCTGTCCCAACACATGAATAATGTAACGCAAGTGGTTTGAAATTGCCAATGATTTATGATGGGTCTCCATTTCAAGTTTGTTTTCAAGTGTCTCTATAGGGCATCCAATATAATGTACACCAAATTAAATATTTTGCCCTTGCAGATTTTTTCAGTTTATTTTATCATTTGATCTGATTACAGATAGGCCTGCACGACTAATCTAATCTAAAATCGTGATTTCGATTCACGCTGTTCACGATCAAAATGTTTTAATCGATTTAAAACGCCACTACTTTCTTCTGTGAGTTTTAAACATAGACTGTATAAAATAAAGTGCTCTCAGGCTCTGTAATGCTAGCCCCTTCTCTTTATTGAGGCCTCTGTGTTTACAGGCTTGTGGTGATGCGCAATGTGCTATAGGTGCCAAAAACAAATCAATGTTTGGTTAAATCGAGTAAATGTCCTTGCTTTTGTCTTCTTCAATGTCTTACCATTCACACACTGTGTTCTTTGTCAATGTCTCACCATTCACACACATTCATACACTGTGGCCGAGGCTACCGTACAAGGTGCCACCTGCTCATCAGATAAACACTCACACACATTTACACTCCAACAGCTCAGCATTATACCTTGTCATAATCTTCAAGGGGACTTGAATTTTTTATTTTTTTTAAATGCACTTGGACCATATTTTAACATGTTCGACTGAACCGTATCATCAATCCACACTTCTTCTGGGAATGCAATTCCCTCCAGTGCCCCACTAATCTACTAAAACTCTCACCATAGTGCAACTAATACCCATTGTCAAGATGTTTGCTGTTATGTGTGTGATAGATGTTTATGGTCAGAATAGAAGACACATTGTCACTGTCTACTCACGAGTTTTAGGGTTTAATATTTGCAAAACCATGTAACAATAACATTTATTTTGTTAAAATTTCGCCACAAATCCAAATTAAAGCACTCCAACCCTTAATTAAGATAGATTGAATTTAATAATTTCCCTTAGCTGAAATGTGAAGGGATTACAAATAGGGAGTGGGATAGCTCATCTGCTTCTTTTGTCTTGCCTGACTTATTTATTTACAGGGGAAATTATCCAAAATAAATGAGCTGAGATAAATGAAGATTTATTAACAAGGAAAGGAAATTGTTGACAGTGTATGTCCCAGAGATAGATGATGATGTGTGAAGTGTATGCATAAACCATATTAGAAAAGAATCTCAGACAGTTTCATTCAACCTTTGAGGATACATAATGTCAGCAGGCATGTTCTTTTCTGAACCAGTAAACAACACTGCTTGTATAAATTTCAAAACATCGCTGCTGCATGCCAACTTCTATCTGAATCATAAGCATTCTGCATGACGTATGGAGGGCTTTGTCGCAGCCTCTTTTCTTGTTCAGATGGAGAAACCACAAGGTATTACATGTTGAGTGCAATTTAGGTGTCTTACCTCGTCTTGGTAGATGAAGAAAAGCATGATAGAAAGAATCTCCAGGAAGAAGATGAGCAGGAGGAGGATGAAGAACTGTGGATGCACAAAGGGAAGAGAGAGGAGTTATTTAACACACTTACCAGTGAGTAGCACACAAAAACAAGAGAGAAGAATGAGAAGAATGAAGTACAACTTGAAAAGAAGGCACCGGAGAGTGTGTGTGTGTGTGGGGGGGGGATTGTAAAAGAGAATGAAATTACCATAGTGCCAAGGAGAAGGAGTTGGCAAAGTGAGGATGATTGAAGAGAAGCTGTCCATCGTTCAGCATCAATATTTCTAACTGACAGGTCAAGAGAGCAGAGAGAGTGGATGTGGTGG
The DNA here is from genome assembly GCA_026937815.1 of Etheostoma perlongum. NCBI lineage: Eukaryota > Metazoa > Chordata > Actinopteri > Perciformes > Percidae > Etheostoma > Etheostoma perlongum. The sequence continues at coordinate 24,603,168 of CM049371.1, read as the reverse complement.
GACAATCATAGCAAGTAGGACAGAATGTGAGAAGTGATAAACAATTTTCCTCTATCCACTTTTGAGTTTTAAAAGATGCCACATTTCATTCTCCCCAGTCCCCACCCACCACTCTTCTCTGGGAGCTACTTGATGGGTGATACATCTTCTTCCCGTGAGCCTGTGTGAGTGCTTAGAACAATTACAAGCTCAATCATCAACCACTCTGCTAGGGACATGTCTCCCACACATGGGAGTGACTGTCTAAACCAGGGAGAGGGGAAATCATTTGAGAAACAATGGTATAATGTTCCAGTGGGTGATAAAAAAAGATCTGATGCAATGGCAGATTATCAACTGCGTCTTTAGACAAATACATCTACAGAGAATGTGCTGCATTTTGGATTGTTTCAGACTGAAATATTTCGGCAAACACTGGGTGGACTGCCATGGAAATTGGTACAGATAATTATGACTGTAAATGTGCCAGTGTTAGTCAGTTGCCTAATTATCAACTGTAGTCCTAGTTACATGCATTTCTGGGATGCACATGGGATGAAACCGGAGCACCCCGAGGAAACCCATGCAAAGACGGGGAGAAGATGCAAACTCCAATTGCAACCACTACCCCATAAATATAAAATATAGGAACCACGTTGATAGGACATGGTATTACATGGGTTTTGGATGTTGCCTTAATTTGATTTGGGTAATTAAAACGCCCATATTACGCTCATTTTCTGGTTCATAATTGTTTTGAGGTTATACCAGAATAGGTTTACGTGGTCTCATTTTCAAATGCCATATTTTAGTTGTACTGTACATTGCTGCAGATCCCGTTTTCACCCCGTGTGTTTGGGTCTCTGTTTTAGCTACAGAGTGAGACATCTCACTTGTTTAGCGGCAGAATGAGACATCTGACTTCTATACTATCTTTGTTGGGAGTCGCACATGCTCAGTAGCTAGGTAAAATCACATCAGCTAGATAACTCTTTCTCTATCTTTGGTCCGTACAAGGCAGGATTAGCTGGGAGCAGTGACGGACTGGAAACAAAAAACAGCCCTGGCATTTCCACCCACCAGCGGCCCACCAGCGGGGGGGCTGGAAGGGGTTGCGCAACTCGCAGATAAAACTTTTGACGCACCAAAAGAACTTTTGATAGCCCCAGTGATGGTGAATGTAAACTCCCATCCTATAAACAACTGCACCGAAACATACATGTCAATTATTTTTTTTATTGGTCAACAGTAGCCTGATGTCTCCCAACCATAGGCTCCAACTTCCAACAACCAGACATGGTCTACTCAATTCTGTCTTGAAATTCCCAGAAGGCATTACTTCATTTTAAGTTTTGCAAACAAATAATCAAATAAAAGAAATGCAGGTAGATTTGTTTAATTTCAAACCATGCACGTTTTGAACATCTGATCTGAATAAGTAATTTTGCTACAAAACAATGAAGACTGACTGGGTTTAAATCAAACTCGTGACAACCATAATGACAAGTAATGCATGTTAATAAAAATAAAGCAGAACACATACAGAAGACAACAGAATAACTGATAAACACGTTTATTTGGGATCAGAGCAGCAGCTGATTTAACACACGATACTCCAGGATTAATCTTAGCCTGGCTGTTAGCCTGCTCTGGACCAGGCTAGCCGCCAAGAATAAATCTCCATGGTTACTTGGCTGGGTTTACTTTAACCTGCTTTCGTGCAACCAAGTCAAAGCTAAATTCATCCAGGATAACTTGAATATCCCGACTTAATCCCTTATCCTGGTTTCGTGCAATTTATGACTTCTGACGTTACCATTTAGCTCAAAGCACCGCTGAGCTGCAAGCATCTGTACACTTAGTCTTTGTGTTTATTTTAGTTTTTTAGAGTGAGGCACAAAGAATGAGTCATGCACGAACCATCTCAGAGGTTTCAAAACTAATTTTAAAATGGAGATGTTTTTTTTAGAGACATCATGGCTACACGTCCTCCATGTATACAGTGGATGGGAGTGTTTGCTAGTTCACAAGGCATCAAGCAGGGCTGTCAGTTGCCCCATAAGGTCTGTTTTGGAAGCAGCTGCATGAATGAATCACTAAACAGGGCAACGCTGGAAGGTGAGAGAGCGACTAGGTAACAGCATGTAGCCCACGGTGTATTTGACTCACTCAAGCTCTTTTCATGAGGTGCTCTTAAATAACCATCTGAAATCAATTTCTATTGTTCTGTCAGGCTTCACTGTCTGAATCTTGTGTTGTGTGAAATTCCTGGTAACTCCAATTTGGGGTGATTGTTAGGGGTTTATTTAAACTGAAGAAATTGCTCCATTGTGGATTTGAGAAAATTCAATGTTGAGATCCGTTTTAACAAGTGAAGAGGCACAACAGTTTTATTCACTCTGAATATTTGACATTCTGAAGATTCTACTATTTGACGTTTTATTATTATGCACCACAGTTCTGCCACCAAAACATGATTTTAAAGAGTTTTTAAAATATGGAATGAGAAACCAACAGAGATACAGTACAGAGACAGATTTACAAAAATAAATACAAGTTGCAATCTGAGCCATTTTGTCTTTTTGGGATATTTCTTGACCAGCTATCTTTTCAGTGTTAAGAGTGGTGTCAAGGGTGCAAGTACTCTGCAAGAAATTTAGATTCAGTGTTTCTGGTCAAGAACGCAAACAACTGCTAACAAATTCTAATTATTTACGTATGCAGAGTAGCCTGCCAGCCATGATGATGTCTTTGCATTTTCATCAAATTTTTAAGACATGCATGATAGCTGATTTCTGTAGTAGTTGTTAGGAATAGATAACAATGTATGTAATATTGAGAAAAAACAATCTCCGAACTTGTAAGGTGTGTTTTATATTCCACACTTACGTACAGTTTCATGGCCCTTTTGGTCAATACTTCTGGTTCTGGCACAGGAAGATGATGGGAAAAACTATTGATGGGCTATTTCAATAGCTGAAAAATTCAGACGTATACAGCAATTCAGATGTCTGGAACCAGAACATTAGCATTTATTTGCAGTAATGTTTCCAGCAACTTGTCAAATTAAATATCTGATTATCACTTTCCATCTCACTCATTATTTAAAAAATATCTGATATCTATAAAAAAAAAAAACATGAGTCTTTAGCTGCAGGATATTAACTTGTTTGGTGCTCAACAGATAGCAAAATGGGATTATCTTTTTGCTGTAAAAAGCTGCCTGCAGCAGCTGGAGTCATTACTTGAAGTTATTTTATTTAAAAAAATGACTGGAGCTTTAATATGCTGCTCTGCGTCTTATATGATATTTAGTTTGACCATCATTTTGGAGTCCTAAACGTTGAAGGTGCCCTGCCACACATATTTCATTACTTGGTGGTAATGGCTGAAGTTCTACCATGGACCTGTAACATTTTTTGTTTATTTTATGTTTTGTAGAAAAAATGCCTTGGTTACCTTGTTTCAAGCCATTCTAGTGTGGTATAGAAAGCCTGCAGGAAGACTCAGCTCGATTTGTGCCAGTTCTCATTAATATTCAACGAGCTAAGCTGCTTGATTCTGATTGGCTAACAGCTAGCCAATGAGAGCCTGGCTATCAGTATCCTTTACCCAGCGCAATTGGGCGAGCTCATAAATAGTAATGAGCTCAGGCAACATGACATCAGACTGATTTCTCCTCTTATTTCTTTCCAGTGGCTAGAGCTGACAGAGGAGGTAGCAGTTCATTTTCACATTCACGACATAACACAAACACATATGGTGCTAACATATTGTCGTGCTTTACCTTCCGGTGGGATGGCGGTGCCTGGGTATAATGAGACACACGACAAGGGATCTTCTTTACGAACTTTACTTCCTCCGGTAACAGGTTAGTTTACAATCACAGCCAATGTTGTTCTGGATAATACACTGCATTGTTTTGGCCTCTAGCTCAGGCACAGACAGCGTTTTAGCATGTCCATGCAGGAAGCCATGAGTGCCGTACAACTAGTAAACTGAATCACAAGTCTCGCGATGGTAAACGTTATCTATATTAGCTGTGTTGCATTTACTGACTTAACACTTGGCTTGGAAGAATTAACAAAAAATACAAGACTAGGTTTATAGGCTTATGAACAGCTTAAACTGCCTTACACTACCCCCCCTTTTGAAAATACTGAGTCCCTTCAGTACAGGTAATATAGGGAAAATTGATTAGAAATAAGTAATTACAGTAAACTTAACACAAATTACTGAAAGAGGTTATGCCATAAGGGCAATAAAACACAAATCACAGTCTCAAGTGTAGACATTTAACGTCAACTCATAACTTTTTAGCTTAATGTAACTTAACTAATGTCTGAACCTATCTGGATCTGTGCTCGGTCCAATCCTGTTCACTTTATATATGCTTCCTTTAGGCAATATTATCAGGAAGCACTCCATAAACTTTCATTGTTATGCAGATGATACTCAATTATATCTATCAATCAAGCCGGATGAAACTAATCAGTTAGCTAAACTTCAAATGTGCCTTCAGGATATTAAAACCTGGATGAGCTGTACTTTTCTAATGTTAAACTCAGATAAAACTGAAGTTATTGCTCTGGGACCCAAGCACCTCCTTGACGCATTATCCAAAGAGATAGTTACTCTGGATGGTATCACCCTGGCCTCCAGCACCACTGTGAGGAATCTTGGAGTTATCTTTGATCAGGACATGTCCTTTAATTCCCACATAAAGCAAATTTCAAGGATCGCCTTTTTTTCACCTACGTGATATTGCAAAAATCAGGAATATCCTGTCTAAAAATGATGCAGAAAAACTAATCCATGCATTTGTTACTTCTAGGCTGGATTACTGCAATTCTTTATTATCAGGCTGCTCAAAAAAGTCCATAAAGACTCTTCAGCTGATGCAGAATGCTGCAGTACGTGTTTTGACAGGAACCAGGAAAAGAGATCACATCTCTCCTGTTTTAGCTTCTCTGCATTGGCTTCCTGTAAAATCCAGAATAGAATTTAAGATCCTTCTTCTCACCTACAATGGTCCAACCATCTTATCTTAAAGAGCTCATAGTACCTTACAACCCTACAAGAGCACTATGCTCCCAGAATGCAGGGTTACTTGTGGTTCCTAGAGTCTCTAAAAGTAGAACGGGAGCCAGAGCGTTCAGCTATCAGGCTCCTCTCCTGTGGAACCAGGTTCCAGTTTGGGTTCAGGAGGCAGATACCGTCTCCACATTTAAGAGTAGGCTTAAGACTTTCCTTTTTGATAAAGCTTATAGTTAGGGCATAGAATCGAATATTGTTAGGGAGTGAGGAGTCGCAGCGTCCGCCTAACCCGGCCCACCTGCTTCTCGTCATAGTTGTCAGATCTATCTATCATATAATCAAGAATATAATAAAACTAAAGGGAGACAACCCGATCCGGTTGGGGAGAGTTCTAGCCTGAACAGGCTCCTCTCTTTACCCTGTCTCTCTTAGTTATGCTGTAATAGTTTTAGACAGCTGGGGGACTTCCTTTGACACACTGAGCTCCTCTCTCCTATCTTTCTATCTTCCTATATTGTGTGCATCTATGTCCCAGAAATGCTTGTTAGTAACCTAGCTCTGGGGAATCATTCCTGTAAAGTGTCTTGAGATAACTCTTGTTATGAATTAATACTATAAATAAAATTGAATTGAAATTGAATTGAATCTGGTCTATTTACTATGCGACCACTATATGTTTTAACAGTTTTTTCCGAAGAGTCTGTATCAACTCGTCTTCTTCCTGACTGGCAGATCTTGCAGATTGCTGGGGGGGGGTTCCACTGATGTACATTTTTGACAAGAGCTGGATTAGGCCCGACTCCTTCGCCACTCACAATGTGGACCAGGAAGAGGACTTCATCTTGAAGCAGATGACATTTTGATGGTTTTAACTTTAGTCCTTAGCTTTGAAACCTCTGAAAGATCTGCTCTAGCCGGTCCAAGCTTTGGTCCACTTTGTTGCCAATAACAATGACATCATGCAGGTAGATGAGAAGGGTTTCCCACTGAAGGCCTCTGAGGACGAGCTCCATTGCTCTCTGAAACATACTTGGCGCGTCCAAAAGGCATTCGGGTGTATTCATAAAGGCCTTATTTGGTGATGAATGCCGTCTTCTCACGGTCCTTGTTATCCACTGCAATCTGCCAGTAGCCAGACTGACAGTCAAGGGTAGAGAACATGGTAGCTCCACGAACAACATCAAGGCATTCTTCAATCTGGGGCAGTGGATAAGCATCTTTGATAGTGAGATTGTTCAAACAGCGGTAATCCACACACCACCTTACTCCTCCATCCTTTTTACGCACTAGGACCACTGGAGAGGCTCTTCACCTTGAAATCCAAGAGGAGTTCTTCTCACTGGCTGGCGAAGTCAGAGTCACTTTTAGCAAAGATTGATTGGTACGTGAGCAGTAACTGAATGAACCGCTGTTGTTGTTTCTCACTGAGAGCCTCACTTGTAGCAGCAACCAGGCCTTGGAGGTGTTCAGGAATGTCAGAGATTGTTGCCACCCTCCCCAGTAATGATGGTGTATGGTCTTCTGTATGACTAGGTACTGCACTTTGCTCCGAGGCATGCTCCTTTTGGTAGTTCTCTTGGTGGAGAAATTGCAAACCGTGATTGGCACCTTTTTGTCCATGACAACAACAACAACACTCCCAGAGGCTACACTGTCTGTAATGTGTAAATACTCTAGCACTGCTGTAACTTCTGGCCTTGGGTTCTACACTTCACCCCAAACAACACATTCAGATGTAGCAGGTATAATGGTGGTCTCTCCAAGAGTCACTCTAGCAACACAGTAGTCTGATCCATTATCTCGCACGATTTTTGAGGGTACAATTTCACCTCCAATGAAAACCTTGCCACGGGTATGGATGACAACGTCATGGGCTTTCATCAAATCAAATCCGAGGAAGACAGAGTCTCTTATTGGGGCTACATGCACTTCCCACTTAATAGACTTGGATCCAATTTGAAAGGTCACTGTGAGTACATATTTAGCTTTCATGCCATCTCCAACTCCTGCATTCAGTAGGTAGTTCTGGTGTAGGTCTGCAGGTGCTGTGTTGCTCTTCAGAATACTTTGGTACAGCTCCTCTGATATCACAGTTGTTTGAGCTCCAGTGTCTGCCACAGCTTGCGTTGAATTTGTAAACTCTCACCTCTCTTTTTGGTGCAGCCAATCTGCCAACCTTGTAGTTGGGGATCTGAGTTAGGGTCTCCATCTGTCTGCAGCAGGTGGTCTGTATGCCTGCCACTATGGTTATGTGCAGCCACCGGGCTGGATGGCCTTACACAGTCCTTTCTAAAATGTCCGTTTTCCCCATATTTAAAACATGGGCCAGCTGCTCCACGATTTGGGCTTGGTGTTTGAGAGCGCCCTCTGTTGGTTTGCACTTGCTGATAATTTTGTTTTCTTTCTGGTACAAAGCTTTGTGCTGGTTTGGGCTGTTGGGTCCTGTGTTTGTAGGCTGGAGATTGTCAACCTGCAGCTGTAAGTTTCCCATTGTGTTAACAAGGGTCTTCACTTGATCCATTAGTGCAGCAAACTGGTCAGACGTAACATACTGGGGGGTCATTGTAGCAGTATCTTCACACATGTCTGCTTCATCAACCCATGCGTTTTAGCGTGTCTGTCGGTACACGATCCTATGGGGCGCCGTTTGTAAAGCGGCTCACGCTGAAAATAACAGCAACATTTTGTCACATTTAGCTTTAAATAATGTTTAAAAAACTGGTCTGAAATTTTGAGGGTCACTTTCTTGCACATTTACAACAATATTTGTCAACTTGGAAATATTTTAAATAGTTAAATCCAAATATTAAATATTACACCTAAATGTTAAATGTTAAATCTAAATGCTAAATCTAAATCTAAATGTTAAATCTAAATCTAAATGTTAAATCTAAATCTAAATATTAAATCTAAATCTAAATGTTAAATCTAAATCTAAATATTAAATCTAAATCTAAATGTTAAATCTAAATCTAAATGTTAAATCTAAATATTAAATCTAAATCTAAATGTTAAATCTAAATCTAAATCTAAATGTTAAATCTAAATATTAAATCTAAATCTAAATGTTAAATCTAAATATTAAATCTAAAGCTAAATCTAAATGTTAAATCTAAATCTAAATGTTAAATCTAAATCTAAATGTTAAATCTAAATGTTAAATCTAAATGTTTCGAAAAGAAACTAAATATTTAGCTAATATGCAAATGAAATGCCGGTAACCGGAAGTAACAAAATAAAAGCTCGAGGAGGTCAGTGTATGTTTATATTGTCAAATAACGAATAAAAATCATCTCATCCGGGGATATGGACACTTGAACTTGGATACACGTGATAATAACTACCTAAAATAATAAACACAGTTGGAGAAAGAGGGTGTTTCCCAATGTCAAGGAAGGATCCTCCAAAGCCAGAATTTGGAGGATGCCACGTCAACAACGTCATCAACGTCCGCCGAAGGACCGTTCCAATCATAGACATAATAAAGAGTAGACGCCGCATCGACCGCTACTGCCTATTGGCGCTGACGAGATTTGGGGCCGCCATCTTGGACCGGTCACCCGCTCCACACAGTGTAATGTGTTTGGCAGGTGCAATGAGCTGTCAGCGCGTTTAATTAATCAATCTCACTGAATACCGAACTGATTTTCATGGTTTTTTTTTGCTACAAAGGTCATACATGTAGCTATGATACAGGACACATGATTAGGCGTATTTTAATATTCATAGTGTGCTTAACAGTAATAGAATATTCTGATATGATATAAATTCACCAGACGTCCGAGATCAAAACTGGAAACATAATCCCCGAAAAGGGAGAGCAACGGGGATATTTCCAATTTGACTATAAATCTGATTGAAAAACCTAATGTTGTGTCTTTAAAAAAAAAAGAACAAGGACAGAGGTAGTTTTTCTTCTGTATTTAGTCAGGGGACAAAAACGGGGACTGTCCCCTAAATCCGGACGTCTGGTCACCCTAGACCAGACATCCTCGGTGTATCTATCATTTGTAAATGATAGGTATTTGTAAAATACCCCTACATAACATATATGATGTAGGCTACAATAGGTATAAATACCCCTACATCACATATATGATGTAGGCTATAATAGGTATAAATACCCCTACATCACATATATGATGTAGGCTATAATAGGTATAAATACCCCTACATAACATATATGATGTAGGCTACAATAGGTATAAATACCCCTACATCACATATATGATGTAGGCTATAATAGGTATAAATACCCCTACATAACATATATGATGTAGGCTACAATAGGTATAAATACCCCTACATCACATATATGATGTAGGCTATAATAGGTATAAATACCTATTATAGAAAAATAATTTGCACACACATTATAAATATGATAGGGAAGAAGAAACAGATAGTGACCGTAAAGTCAGATATTTAAGTACAAGAAACAATATGATTATATTATTAGAGTCTACTTGTAGCTTTTTATATTTGTCTCTCTCTCTGTCACACACGCACACACACACACACACACACACACACACACACGCACAGTACTACCACTTTGTTCTGCATCAATTGCCTCCCAGACCTTGACATTTAGCAGCCCCACTCCCAACACACACACACACACACACACACTAGGGTTGCACAACATTGACAAAATGTGATATTGCAACATCGATATGAATTCCGATATTTTTAAACATATATAAAATTACAAAATAGATTCATAACAAATTAAACAAGTTTTCTTACAACACAAGGTTTATTTTAACTGAAAGTTATATTGGACTGGTCCAACATGAATAAATAACTAAGGACCATGTCTACAGAACAGGACGGGTTCTACTGGTTGGACAGTATAAAATATATAAATCAAGTTATAATATAAATAACTAAGGACCATGTCTACAGAACAGGACGGGTTCTACTGGTTGGACAGTATAAAATACATAAATAAAGTTATAATATAAATAACTAAGGACCATGTTTACAGGACAGGACGGGTTCTACTGGTTGGACAGTATAAAATACATAAATAAAGTACTCTTTATTATGTCTATGGTTCCAATGTCAAGAATCCTCCGAATTCCTCCAAGGACTGAGTCCTTCATTCAGAAAATTTCCCATATAGACAGAGAAGGATGCATATGTGTGTGTCCTTCGCAGTCCCAATTCACCCACAATCCTATGCGCGGGCCTTTGCCGTCTCGTTAAAAAAATAAAATAGCGGACCTAAGCGGGAGTTCGAGCGGCATCGCTGACAGTGAAATAATAATTTAAATGTAAGTATTTTTAAGATTGATATTTTGTGCCGTACATTTGTTATCACCGTTAATGTTTTACATCAATGTAAAGCTTAACGCTTTAAAGCTTATACACATTGCTATAATAATTAGTTAGATACACCCCAAGCTAACGTTAGCTAACTAAGCCTATCATATTCGGCTGTTAGCTAGCTAGGTTGCTGTCTTTGTACAGTTTAATGTACGGTGGCATGTTCATGTGTTTTTATATGCCGTTACCGTATATGCGTAACGTTAGCAGAGATTTAGAAAGTTGGTGTGTTTATCACTGGTTGTATCAGTAGACGGGAGGTAACACTGCACCATGTTAACTTCACTAGCAACGTTTAACGAAGGATGACATGTATGAGTACTTTCCCATGTAATAACGTTGTGTTATAGCATTCATAACGTAAACATCTTTTTGTTGTGTTAACTGTCTTTTAACAGGACTAACGGAGGCGGTCACCAAGGATGGCAAAGCCAAAGACCAGCAGGGAGACAGAGGCCAAAGAGAGATGTTGAATACATTATTTGCTATATTAAAGATTGACATTCTAACAATAAATGCTTTAAATAAACTGGTTTGTCTGTGTCATTAAGTTCTTGGGCGTGTGTATATAATATAAACTGTTTTTATGTGACCTGGACCTGGAATTATCCAGATGCCATCTGTTGTAAAACTTCGTAGGTTTACATGTATCTTTACTATAACATTTATTCAAACATTTTGTACACACAAGTATATTCAACATGAAGGGCGATCAGACACAGCTGATGATGGTGTCGCTTCCAGACAAGGAGAAAGTTTTAGGTTAGTCATCCAAGCTGTCCTGGTAACATTACAGTTGTATCACAAGTATATTTAAGAATACAGTTAAAGTCCACTGTGTAGTTTTCTTCATCATGAACTGACAACTTGACCATTTAACACTAACACCTACCTTTACTGTGTTTATCAATGGTGTTATGACTTTTCATATGTTGATTGACGCTTGTGTGTCTACAGTACTATTTAATCTTTCTCACTTGCACCAGTTTTTTAAACATTATTTAAAGCTAAATGTGACAAAATGTTGCTGTTATTTTCAGCGTGAGCCGCTTTACAAACGGCGCCCCATACGATTCGTCCTGCCAGCACAATCCGTTCTGCGCATGTGCAAGATGTTCGCGCATGCGTATATATCATGATGAACGCGTATTTACGACACTGCACGATCTGTTCACATAGGCTGTGTCTCAAATCGCGCACTTCTGTACTAAATACTAACTATTTGAGTACATAGTGCGTTCACATTGTCGAAGTGCGGTCAAATGAAGTGCACTTAAGTACCCGGATGGTGCACTCAAAACGTCCAGAAAGTTGAGTGTAGATCAATGGACACTTTCCACACTCAACGGTCGCCATCTTGGCTACGTAGCGGAAGGGGCGGAGCCAACAACCGTTGAAAAACTTTTGATAATGGCGGCCGAAGACGCGATAGCGACACAGACAGAGCCATACAAAGTTGAACGTGAGTCTTTTTGCTATAGTTATAACATATAAGCCACCTAATTTTTGTACCACGAATTATAACCTTTAGTAGTACCGTAATTTGACGTGCTAGCAAGCCAACCTTAGCTAGCTAACAGCGGCAGTTTAACCATATTGGCAAATAAGTTCTAAGCTAAAGTTACATGTGTTGTAGTATATTGTTGTTTGTGTTAAACTTTCGTCCCATTGTAAAAGATATTAGTGTTAGATGTGTGATCTTAACAAGTTGTACATATTCCAATGTACAGCAAAATAGCGATCTGTCTGCCGGTAACGTTAACAGTAGCGTAATGTTAAAACGTATCCGCTGTTACTGCCTCCACCTGATGTATATCCTGTATAACCCATCTCTTCAGGGACAAACGAGGAATAGAGGTCCGTCATTTAGGGGCGACGATGGCCATCAGACCGTAGAAGGATCCCCTGGAGAGTCTGAAGTCCCCCCTCATGTCCCTGTCCCCATCAGACTAGCTACGGCCTGGGGAGGGGGGAGCCTGCAGAACTACAAGCACATTTATAAAAGAAAATAATATTAAAAGTATTTAACTTTGTTATGTTTTGTATTACACGTTGCATGACCGTATTAAGCATATAATGTTGCATATACAAATAGAGGAATGGGATCTATTTAAATGTCAATTCTGTTCCTTCTGCTTTTACTATTGTATTGTCATGTATGAAGACAATTTAGAACAAAAATACAACTTACAGTGCCTTGCGGAAGTATTCGGCCCCCTTGAACCTTTCAACCTTTTGACACATTTCAGGCTTCAAACATAAAGATATAAACTTTTTATTTTTTGTGAAGAATCACCAACAAGTGGGACACAATTGTGAAGTGGAACGAAATCTATTGGATATTTTAAACTTTTTTAGCAAATAAAAAACTGAAAAGTGGTGCGTGCAAAATTATTCGGCCCCTTTACTTTCAGTGCAGCAAACTCACTCCAGAAGTTCAGCGAGGATCTCTGACTGATGGTGATAAATAGAATCCACCTGTGTGTGATCAAGTCTCTGTATAAATGCACCTGCTATGTGATAGTCTCAGGGTTCTGTTGAAAGCGCAGAGAGCATCATGAAGACCAAGGAACACACCAGGCTGGTCCGTAATACTGTTGTGGAGAAGTTTAAAGCCGGATTTGGATACAAAAAGATTTCCCAAGCTTTAAACATCCCAAGGAGCACTGTGCAAGCGATCATTTTGAAATGGAAGGAGTATCAGACCATTGCAAATCTACCAAGACCTGGCCGTCCCCTCTAAACTTTCAGCTCAGACAAGGAGAAGACTGATCAGAGATGCAGCCAAGAGGCCCATGATCACTCTGGATGAACTGCAGAGAACTACAGCTGAGGTGGGAGAGTCTGTCCATAGGACAACAATCACTCATACACTGCACAAATCTGGCCTTTATGAAAGAGTGGCACGAAGAAAGCCATTTCTCAAAGATATCCATAAAAAGTCTCGTCTAAAGTTTGCCACAAGCCACCTGGGAGACACACCAAACATGTGGAAGAAGGTGCTCTGGTCAGATGAAACCAAAATCCAACTTTTTGCCCACAATGCAAAACGATATGTTTGGCGTAAAAGCAACACAGCTCATCACCCTCAACACACCATCCCCACTGTCAAACATGGTGGTGGCAGCATCATGGTTTGGGCCTGCTTTTCTTCAGGGACAGGGAAGATGGTTAAAATTGAGGGGAAGATGGATGCAGCCAAATACAGGACCATTCTGGATGAAAACCTGTTGGAGTCTGCAAAAGACCTGAAACTGGGACGGAGATTTATCTTCCAACAAGACAATGATCCCAAACATACAGCAAAATCTACAAAGGAATGGTTCACAAATAAACGTATCCAGGTGTTAGAATGGCCAAGTCAAAGTCCAGACCTGAATCCAATCGAGAATCTGTGGAAAGAGCTGAAAACTGCTGTTCACAAACGCTCTCCATCCAACCTCCATGAGCTCGAGCTGTTTTGCAAGGAAGAATGGGCAAGAATGTCAGTCTCTCGATGTGCAAAACTGATAGAGACATACCCCAAGCGACTTGCAGCTGTAATCGCAGCAAAAGGTGGCTCTACAAAGTATTAACGCAAGGGGGCCCAATAATTTTGCACGCATCACTTTTCAGTTTTTTATTTGTTAAAAAAGTTTAAAATATCCAATAGATTTCGTTCCACTTCACAATTGTGTCCCACTTGTTGGTGATTCTTCACAAAAAATAAAATTTTTATATCTTTATGTTTGAAGCCTGAAATGTGTCAAAAGGTTGAAAAGTTCAAGGGGGCCGAATACTTTTGCAAGGCACTGTATATAAAATATGTAATGATGTTTTGTCTATTAGGTAAGTTGTAAGGGAAATGTTTCACAACAACAGTCTTATCTCTGGGCCACACGGATTTCCTCATGAAATCGTTGAGCATTAAAATGAACAGTAATATATTAACGTTACTTATCTTTAGAGCAGAAACATAAGCATGTACATAAAAGAGTGGACTGCAAAGAATGGGTATAATTAATTAGTTGAAAAGAGTGCAGTAACAAGAAGGAATATTACAATACAGTGTGTACTGTTTTCAGCTAATGGGGGGAGCATGACGGCGGCATTGCAGTCGTCATCCTGTCGTGACACGGAACAAATAAAAACAAAATCACATTTATTTTTGTTAAAATATCAAAAACAAATTAATTAAAAAAATGATGCTCTCCCCCCTTGGTGAAATTCCCAATTGTACAGAAGAAGAAGGGATGAAATGTGATCGTCATTTCCGGTAAGTACCACATGGCAGTGCTCCTCTGTCGAAATTTACGCACTATGCAAGACGAAGTGTACTGTCTGTACGGAAGTGCGCAATTTGAGACACAGCCATGGACAGTTAAAGAAAGTCTGTTCGCCTCCACCAGAAAGCTACTTTAGTAGCTAGTTTTTAATTCGGCTAACCACTAGCTGAGACCGTAGACATATGTCTATGGCTGAGACAGCATGTAAAATGAATGAATGAATGAAAATAACCATTTAAATATGTAACAGCTGTTACGTCACTTCTACTTTACTTGTGCTCATTTAAAATAAAATCACTCAATACTTGTCTTTACTATTACTGTAAAGTCGTAATTTAGCTGTAACTGCTTCCCCCACTGTTTAGTTTGAGTAACGTTATTTTAGGCTGAATCAAGCTGTCAGTTAGCTTTCTGGTGGTGGCTAACAGAAAGACCGCTACTGTGGAACAGATCGTGCAGTGCCGTAAATCCCTGGTAAATCCTCGTACATCATGATTATCATCTGCGCGTGCACTAACATATTGCACATGCGCAGAACGTATCGTGCAGGCAAGACGGGATCGTGTACTGACAGTGTCCATGCAGGAAGCCATGAGTGCCGTACAACTAGTAAACTGAATCACACGTCTTGCGATGGTAAACGTTATCTAGATTAGCTGTGTTGCATTTACTAACTTAACACTTGGCTCGGAAGAATTAACAAAAAATACAAGACTAGATTTATAGGCTTATGAACAGCTTAAACTGCCTTACACTATTTAAAAAAATGCAAGCAAAAACGGTTTTGTGTGGCAGGCCACCTTAAAGGCCTGTTCACACCGGGACGAATTTCGCGCGCGCGCGATATTCGCCAACGTTTAACGCGTCGTGACTAAACAAAGGGCGTCAATGAGAGTGTGCACACCGACGCGAAAAACGCCACGCGTAAAAGCGTCATTTTTTTAAAAACGCCTCGGGGGTCGTTTTTTTGGTTTGACGCGCCGCGTCAAAAACTATCCGACCAATGAAATCGGCCCTTTTGCTCACGTGTCTTGTGCTTCTGAAGTTACACTAAAACACAACTTGGGGGCACTCAAGCACAAAACGGTCTTACCGAGCACACAAACGAAGAAGACATACGCCACCGTCATCACTGCCACAAGACGAGGAAGAGGCAAAGCACGATGTCCAAAATAAATGTTGAGCTGCTGGTCTCCTTGGTTTCGGGAACATAAAGAGCTATATCTGATTTAGAAGAAATTTTCTAAATACTTGCTCTCTTCTTCTCTGCTCTTCTGAGTTGCAAGCGAGTATCAGAAGCGCAAAGTTGCGCAGCGCCACCCTATGTACGGGGGTAACATTTCATATCTGCTAATTCTCCTTTGTGTTTTTGGGGTGTTTATTGGAGCCCATGAAATCACAGCAGAGAGCACAGGGACATGGTTAAGAATAAGAAATTGATGCTCACCAACACTTGGAAAACAAACAGACCCATCCCCTGTGGCTCTCTGAATATTTCCCCATTAATATGCTCTTAAAAAGAAATTGAACTCCTCATTTTGGTAATTTGAATCTACTAATTTACATAACCATAATGACAGGGACTTGGGGCCAATACAAAGAGTGGATTTAACATATTAACAATTTCATGTGCCCAAACTTTCTTCAGTTAAACAAAGACAAAACTGAGGTGGTTGTTCTGGAAACTAAAGAGTTTAACAATTAAAAGTCAGCGCTCAGCTTCATTCGGCAATGTTAAAAACAACGGACAAAGCCAGAAATCTTAGTCATAGACTCAAATCTGCATTTTAACAGCCACATTAAGATAATTACAAAGTCAGCCTACTATCACCAGATGCATATATTAAGGACTCAGCAGGATTTGGTAGACCTTGTCCATGCTTTTATCTTCAATAGACTCGACTACTGACTCTACCAACTTGTTTTGAGGTCTTTATACTGGCTTTCTGTCTCTCAAGTAATTGCTTTTAACGTACATCTGTTGGTTTATAAAGCACTGAATGCTTAAGGGTGCTTCCTGATATTCTGCCACATTATGAGCCAACCAGGCATCTCAGGTCATCTGGGACAGGTCTGTTTCTGTCCCTAAAGTCAGAACTAAACAGGGAGAAGCAGCGCTCAGTTTTTATGCTCCACATATATGGAACAAACTCCCACAAATAATGTTTAAATAAAGTTGTCTTGCCTTTTTTAGACCACAGGCAAAAGGCAGAATTAATGGGATAGTTTGATGGCAGAAGATTGTGTTTTGCTTTTAATATAAAGTCCAATTCTCAATCGCTTTGGCACATTTACTGAAACCAACTTCCAATTGTCAAACCTTACACCACATTACACAGCACATCACACTGTGACCTACAAAGGTCATTTCTTAATCAAAATAAATAACTCCTGTTTCAATATTTTTAAGCCAAGGACCCCTAAACTGAAAGAAGGTGGAGCAGGGACCCCTAGTGCATATATTTTATAAAATGAAGTTGCATATTAAACTGGGCCTACAATAACTTGTAGGGCAGCCTAAAGCCTTTATACGTACATACCTTTTTTGCATAGACTACTAAGCTATTCAAATAGCTTAATAATTGTTGGCATGATTTTATAAATCCTGTTTTAATGTTAAACATACAGTACATGTGGCAGATCCTCTCTTCTGGATGGCCTTAGTGACTATTTGTCAGGTTCTCCAAGAAGCTGGGTTTATAAGACAGGGATTCATATTTTGCTAAAAATATGTTGGAAGGTAAACCTTGGCCCAGTTCATCTTAAGACTTTAAAAATAAAAAACAAAAACAAACATGGTCCATCTAATCTCTCCTCTCTCTCTGGCCACATTTAATCAACATCACACTGATATCCTCCCTTGCAATGCAACAATCTGCTGTGACATCCTCACCTGAAGATTGTATTGGAAATTGTATTGTTCCCCACATAGCCTAAGTCTATTCATCTGAAAATGTTTACAACAAAACCACATACCTATTATGTATCTACTATATACAGTGAGGAAAATAAGTATTTGAACACCATGCTATTTTGCAAGTTCTCCCACTTAGAAATCATGGAGGGGTCTGAAATTGTCATCGTAGGTGCATGTCCACTGTGAGAAACATAATCTAAAAAAAATCCAGAAATCACAATGTATGATTTTTTAACTATTTATTTGTATGATACAGCTGCAAATAAGTATTTGAACACCTGAGAAAAATAATGTTAATATTTGGTACAGTAGCCTTTGTTGGCAATGACAGAAGTCAAACGTTTCCTGTAGTTTTTCACCAGGTTTGCATACACTGCAGAAGGGATTTTGGCCCACTCCTCCACACAGATCTTCTCTAGATCAGTCAGGTTTCTGGGCTGTCACTGAGAAACACGGAGGTTGAGCTCCCTCCAAAGATTCTCTATTGGGTTTAGGTCTGGAGACTGGCTAGGCCACGCCAGAACCTTGATATGCTTCTTCCAGAGCCACTCCTTGGTTATCTTGGCTGTGTGCTTCGGGTCATTGTCATGTTGGAAGACCCAGCCTCAACCCATCTTCAATGCTCTAACTGAGGGAAGGAGATTGTTCCCCAAAATCTCGCAATACATGGCCCCGGTCATCCTCTCCTTAATACAGTGCAGTCGCCCTGTCCCATGTGCAGAAAAACACCCCCAAAGCATGATGTTACCACCCCCATGCTTCACAGTAGGGATGGTGTTCTTGGGATGGTACTCATCATTCTTCTTCCTCCAAACACGGTTAGTGGAATTATGACCAAAAAGTTCTATTTTGGTCTCATCTGACCACATGACTTTCTCCCATGACTCCTCTGGATCATCCAAATGGTCATTGGCAAACTTAAGACGGGCCTTGACATGTGCTGGTTTAAGCAGGGGAACCTTCCGTGCCATGCATGATTTCAAACCATGACGTCTTAGTGTATAACCAACAGTAACCTTGGAAACGGTGATCCCAGCTCTTTTCAGGTCATTGACCAGCTCCTCCTGTGTAGTTCTGGGCTTATTTCTCACCTTTCTTAGGATCATTGAGACCCCACGAGGTGAGATCTTGCATGGAGCCCCAGTCCGAGGGAGATTGACAGTCATGTTTAGCTTCTTCCATTTTCTAATGATTGCTACAACAGTGGACCTTTTTTCACCAAGCTGCTTGGCAATTTCCCCGTAGCCCTTTCCAGCCTTGTGGAGGTGTACAATTTAGTCTCTAGTGTCTTTGGACAGGTCTTTGGTCTTGGCTATGTTAGTAGTTGGATTCTTACTGATTGTATGGGGTGGACAGATGTCTTTATGCAGCTAACGACCTCAAACAGGTGCTTATCTAATTTAGGATAATAAATGGAGTGGAGGTGGACATTTTGAAGGCATACTAACAGGTCTTTGAGGGTCAGAATTGTAGCTGATAGACAGGTGTTCAAATACTTATTTGCAGCTGTATCATACAAATAAATAGTTAAAAAATCATACATTGTGATTTCTTGATTTTTTTTTTAGATTATGTCTCTCACAGTGGACCTGCACCTACGATGACAATAACAGACCCCTCCATGATTTCTAAGTGGGAGAACTTGCAAAATAGCAGGGTGTTCTAATACTTATTTTCCTCACTGTATATGTGACCGGTTCCTGTGATTGTTGGGTGCTCAATTTGCATGTAGGGATTTACACAATGAACGTGTATAATTACATTTGAGAGTTACACGATTCAATAGCAAAAGAATGCAAACTATTTTGATCTGCAAGGCTTACTCTGTGCATTTTGTGTCAAAGCAAATATAAATGATTATGTGAACTGACCTAATGTGCATATAAATGGTCATTTAGTTTAAGGGAGTTTAATAGTCATTCAACGATATTGCTGAAGCGCTTTGAGAAAAAAATGTAAATTGAATGAGGAATTTCAAACTGCTGCATGAATGGGTTACTTCTATCAAATGCAGTTTTCATCATTTACAGTTAATTTCAGTAACCTGTTTGTAAACTGCGAAAGGCTGATAATAAAAAGCAAAGCAAACACAGTGTGCCAATTAAGTTAAGTGCAGGGGAATGGTTCTGAAGCTTACTTGATGAAACACAATTTATTTAAAAGTGTAGATATAACTTCACAGTCATGTTAATAAAAAATAAAATAAAGACAGTTGGTTGAAAAGTTTAAAAAAAACTTTAATTGAGACGTAAAATAAAGAACAGCATTATTTGCTCGAAATTACTTTAAAAAGCTGTTGTCTAACAAGACTGCAATGACACTCTTGTTTATAACAGCAGGCAGTGAAAATACATTTACATCTGTTGTAATTGTGGGAGCTTGTGCTTAAAATCAGGGTTTGTATAAGTAAACAGGGATGCGATATATCTGAGCTAAAATCTAAAGAAGTCGGGGTTGTTTTGTGCTGGTGTGTACTAAGTGTCGCCCTGTGATAAATTATTATAAACAAAGCCTCGGATCCCATTACAAAAGGACCAAAACAGACTCAATATGTGTTCCTGTATTATCATCATTCAAACTGAAATACATTATTCTGGTGGCAGCAGGGGCTTCCAGCAGCATAACTATGAGAATGATTTATAGTGGATCCAAGTAAAAGGAATAAAATAGGGTTAAAAACATGTTTCTATGGAGCTGAAAGCTTTGTAAAGGGTTTGTCACTAACTGATGTGAGTCGAGTGCAAATGTGAGTCGCACATACGCAGATTTAAAGCCCATGTTGGTTTAATTTTGCAACAAATTTGTGCAATTTGCTTGTTGGTAGTAAATATTTGAACTGTTATCCATTGTATTTGATGGTGTTGGATATTGCAAAACTGAATATAATACAAAAAGTAGGCACAATTTTACAGTGTTTCCTTTTTTCCCCCCACAATGCATTGCATGATGTCACGTTGGGGAGCAAACAGAGCAGCCTGCGTTGTATTTACCACTGGTCTGGCCTAATGTGGCTTTTGGTCTTTTAATATTAACAGTCTATGGTCTCGACCGAGTCCAGGGGACTGTATTATGTTTATAATAATATTGGAGGGAAAGTGAAACACAGCTTAGACGGGAATGTTGTTCAGCTTTTCACAAGTTTAGACTGCTATCTAACGCTACGCCGCCGGACGTTAGCACAACAGCGTTAGCCTAGCCTGCTAGGTAAATATTACGACTGCCTTTGGTGTTGCCTATATATGCGTCCATGTTGTCAACATCATACATGTGGCATTAGTGTACCTTTTGTACCATAATTGTATTGAATGAAATAGTAAGCTTCGCTCCTACAAGATGGGGGGGGTTTGTTACGTTACACACAAAGCTAACTGGCTATAGTTAGCCTGTATGGATGCTAGCGGATATAGCTAACATCGCGTAGCCAGCCAGCAACTTCGGCAGTAGAGTTTCGGTAAGCTAACACGACAGCGTTGTCGCCCACAATCAACCTGCAGTGATGTTTGAAATGGAGACACGCACATCGTTTCTTTTCCCGGAGATCCTGGACATTATTTTCATTCATGACGTTACGTTAAATGAAGAGTAGCCCGAGTGTGCGCGGCCTGGAGGGATGCGTCCTACCACACGGCGGCCTGGAGGGACGCGTCCTACCACACGGAGGCCTGGAGGGACGCGTCCTACCACACGGTGGCCTGGAGGGACGCGTCCTACCACACGGCGGCCTGGAGGGACGCGTCCTACCACACGGCGGCCTGGAGGGACGCGTCCTACCACACGGCGGCCTGGAGGGACGCGTCCTACCACGAGTCGGTGTGGAAGCCGAGCTACATCTGTGGCGAGCAGTCTGCAGACCAGGGGAATAAAGTTCAGATTCTCAGTTTAAGACCAAGTCTGAGCTCCATGATTCATCCAAAGCCTGGACTGGTGTGGATGTTTCAACCTCACAGACAACGGACTTGGACAAGCTTTAAAAAAAACTTTTGAAGGATACAACGGTGTACAAATACGTGTACTGTTGAGTATACTGTGAAAATGTTTTATGGAGTTCTCAGCTAATCGTAATCCGTAAAATATTGATTTTGCTCCAACCTGCTCCTTCCTTAAAAACTTCCAAATGGATTTATTTTAAAATGATGCAATTTGTTCTCAAATAAAAAGAACATATGTTAAATTACACTCATTCATGTTCATTATTGTTTAACCAAACTTTAATGTTTTCTGAAAATACATGTCTTTCCTATTAACCCACGTCCTAATAACAATATAATTCAATATGGTTTAGGGAAGGCATAAACTAACCATAGGGGTACACTGTAATACTGGTCACTTCTCACTTCTTTCCTACACTACATCTGGAGTAAAGCTATATTGTCATAGAGTAGCTCAAATGCGCAGTACTAGTACCGACTGTAGCAGTGGTAACAGTAGTGGATTGGTGTTTGTATCGTTTCTAACACTGCTATTATGAGGTATCACCATATCTTATTCTGTGTTCTTTAGATTATATGACATCAAGGGGAATGGCTATAACGGCCCATAATGATTGTCTTGATACTGTCATAAGACGTTTTTACAGCCTGTCTGTATGCAGTGAACCGATGTTGTCTAGGGATAAGTAGCCTTTCATATGACTCAGTCTAAAGGAATGGTAAAGTAAATATAAACAATTATAATACTGGTGCGTGCTGGTTGGGGAGGACTATGGAGGACCATCCCTAACATGCAGAGGGTCTGTCCTGTCATCATGGGTGTTATTTTGTGTGTTTAATAGGTCACAATAAACAACCTGACACAATTTGGAGAGGTTTGCTGTTGTTTATCAAAAGTTACATAGGGGATACCCAAATATCAGGTGAAAAAACGGCCTGATATTTGAGTACCTCCTATGTAACTCATATGGTAGACAGGGACAGGGAGGATACGCCTATCACTCGATATTAAACCACGCTATAAACATTTGACACGTCGCCTTAATGTAACAGACAAATACACGTATTTATGTAGTTAACTGAGACCCCTGTTACTATGGAAACCCTGCAGAGTCTTCCACGTCGCTGTTTGTTCCGTTTAATTCAAAGTGCAGCAGTTAAACAATTCGAAGGGCAGCAGAAGCTCCGCTCTGTGTGCATGCGCGCTCCCGCGGCCAGGGGATACACGAGTACATTGGCACGACACCGCTGACTGAAACACACGTTCTGTCAGAGCGTCTAAACGAAAAATTATAAAGTCAATACTTATAACGTTAGCATTGTTTTCAAAAACAGTTGCTAAATGCCTGAGCTCACTGACAACATCACCGTAGGTAGCCATCTTTGTTGTGTCTGTGGCTGGTGGCATGTAGATTGACCGAGGGAGTAAAATGCTAACCAACCAATGGGCAGAAGTTAACCCCTTAAGACCAGCCCCTCCTCATTTGCATAATGAGGCAGAAATGCATGTAGAAATGTAAAAGTGACAGGCAGAAATGTAAAAGTGACAGGCAGAAATAAATACCAGGGGTGAAAATAAATAGGGTAGAAAATGCAACGGAAGAATAAAACAGACAAAAAAATTAAACACACACAGAAATAAATACATTTAAAAAATAAGTAAGGAATAAATAAAGTTGAAGATTATAACGGACAATAAATAAATAAGGTAATTATTACAAAGGTGAATAAATAAAGAAGCTAATTAAAAGAGATATATACATTTATGTCTCACTGTATAATTTAATTTCTACCTACATTTATTTCTTCATTGTATTTTTTGGGGCAATTAATTGTGTGCTTATTTATTTATTGAGCATTTATTTATTTCTGTATTTATTTTTAAATATGAAAGACAGCCTGAAATGTCACAAACGGATTTAGACATCTTCAGATCAGCTGATCGCGTGGGCGGCTTCCCGACCGGAGGCTCACTCCCCTACAGCACCCGCTCTCCACCGCAGCTTCCCCACCACACACACAAGCACCGGCCAAACAGCGACACGTTTTCACCGGAGGAAGAGGTAAACACTTAGAAATAACACTCGGGGATGCTTTCTATTACTATATCTAGATAAGTGTACCAGTACTTATCTGAACTAAAGACATGATTACTGTCACTAGATCGAAAGAAAATGTTGACGTTCACTCGGTGCTATTCACTGACAGTAAAAAGTAAAGTCATTGTATGCACTGCTGTGTTGCTAAATAAAGGAGATAAATGAAGGAGATAAATGAAGGAGATAAATGAAGGAGACTTCCCCACAATCTTGACAATTCCTCATTTGCCCTCTCACGTCTGGTAGGTTCGTAATTATTCGGCTGCTGGCCTTTCCCCCTCGCCCACATCCCAGTCAGTCACCGTAGTTCTAGTGCCAGGCTGAGACTTCGCTCCCCAACGTGACGTCATCGCCGAATTGACTTCATAAACCCGCCCAAAAATGACCAAAAACTAACTTTTAACACTATTTCGAGACATTTTTAAAAATGATATACATATCTTGAGTGCTTTTTATACCCAATAATCAACAGTAGTGGTTAACATGCAACATGGCCTTTAAACGGTTTACAGCATAACATGTCATACTGAAATTTGTGAAATCCATAAAATAATGAACTTTTCTCATTACAAACAATAACAGAAGATTGAAAACATTTTACGTTTTATCTATGATTGTTTGATTGCTAACGACCATAGATCAAAACGGCATTCAAGTAACAACCGTTGTTGTGTTTGATGTTAACTTGTAGCCAGCAGTGAACCGACTTTGTTAAGTAGGTCCGTTTTTACTGTATTGATATTACAGAAGTATCTCGTTAGCATCTTGTAGACTACTTGTCGCAAAGTGACACATGCCGACTCACATTGGGGAGTGACACTGTTGTCAAACAACATATGTTCAGAGATTCTGATCTTTTTTAAAACTTCACAATCTATCGTTAGTGGTGGGAGAAGTACTCAGATCTTGTAGTAAAAGTACCAATACCACAATATATAAGTAAAAGCCCTTGTTTTAGAACTCTACTTAAGTCACAGTACAAGTATTATAGTATTATATAAATGACTTATTTCTAATCTTTCCTGTATTATTATATATTGTACAATTATCCATATATTGGAAAATTTACTTGAGTTTTAAGGTTAAATTAAAGTTATGGGTGGTGATGGCGTGGGAGCCCGGGGTTCAATTCCCACTGCGATAAAGCAACCAATGTGTCCCTGTGACGTGTCCTTTGACATATATAGCAATTGTAAGTCTTTTTGGATAATGAGCAAAATGACATGTAATGTAAAAAAAAATGTAAATGGGAAATTAGTCTTTGGTAAAACTGCTAACAACTCATATATCTGAAATGTCACAAGGGGCCCCATCAGACATTTGGTTTTATCTAAAAGATCACACGCTAGACAGGCTGGATCTTGGTTTATCTAACAAATAACTGTATTTTATAAGGTTATTATGTTTTTTGTTTTGTTTTTAAAGCTTAAACTGAAAGTAAGGAGAAGTCAAATGCAAATAGTGATGTCTGAGTTAATGAGTTAAATACTGTGGAAAGTACTTATCTCATTAACTGTAATTTCTACTTCTGCACTGTATGACATACGTACCTATATATGAACCATCACACAATGCTCAATGTATCTTACAGTAATTTAAGCTTTCATCCAAGAAATCCTCATTTTGATCATGTAATCACAGATTATCTTTTAAGACCTTTTGATTCACATCAATAGATAACACTAAGCATGTAAACCAGGAAATCAGTATTTTTTTTCTTGCTACTGCTTCACTGTGCAAGCCTATGGGATACAGATAGCCCTTACACGTGTAATGGTGTATTATAAGTCAGTCTATCACAAGAGCGATACAGCTCCGCAAAGTGGTCCTTTAAGACCTTCCAATTCCTGTCGTGGTGGGCTGGTTTCCTGCAGGTTTTTGTTCCATTACAGTTTTTGTACCGTGAGAGTTAATGAGCCACAGCTGGTCCGTATCTAGCTGACACCTTAAAGGGGGAACAAAAACCTGCAGGACACCAACAGCCAGCTTTTCTTGAAGTATTTCCATGCAGCTTATTTTATTGCAGTAGAGACATTCATAGCACAGAAAACAGTGTTGCAATCAGTAACTAGATAGCTGGGATTTATGTTGGGATATTAACTTTACATTTAAGTAGACGTTAATGTATCTGAAGAACAGTAGCTTTTATTGGCCACTGAAGACTAAATGCACACATTATTTAAATGTATACTCTCCCGACACCTTGCATGTAACTATAATTTATGTTATGACTTGTTCAGCCAGCAGTGCTGATATCCCTGATTAGCAGGGATTGATCTGTCAGTAGGGCCTCTAAATGAGAACTATTATCAAAGTCCAGGCGCAGGGATTGATTACTTTTTCCGGATCCATGCTGTGATTTCCACACAGCGTGAAAGCTACGTGACGCGTGTGTGTGACTGGTGAAGCAGTCATGTCAGGCACGCAGTCCATCAGCTCCTCCGTAATCAATACCTTTTGGGATCTTTCCTGTCTTGAGGGAATTGCCTGCGGCGATAGCCATGTTCTTTCTTTATGTCGTGGGTCTAATCATTTTAGAGGCTCTATATCTCCGACCCATGTAAGAGGTGCTCAGTAAACAATCTGCTTCCATTTCCACCACAGTGATCTCACCCATCTGATTAATTTGTAGGGAGATTAGGTCACAGAACCACCACACCTCGTCTGTACCCTTTGGCTTCCACTAATATTGACTGTCTGGACTTACTGGTGTGAAACGTGACTTTAATCACCCATAACACTGAAATTCAGTGTCGTCAAGAAATGCAGTGTCTTCAAATGGCTTTTTTTTTTTAATTAAAAGGTATTATGTATTGGATTTTGTTCCAAAATGTGGTTTAATGTAGCATGAAGACTGAAAAAAAGGCAGAAACTGCTAGCTTGGCTCTGTCCAAATGTATCAAAATAAACCTGGCGTCTTCTCTGAAATTCACGATTTGACCAGTGAGAACCAGGGGAGGATAGTATCCTGAGGCCTCCCCTGGTTGCCTGGCAACCTTAGTGTGATGGCAGAACTCCAGTAAGTTTCTGTTGCTATGGTGTGGAATTTAGTTGTTGCAAATAGTTGCAGAGTTCATCCAAAGTTTACACAGAACCTGGAACTCTAATGATTTTGAAAAGGCTGAAAGCCTTGTAAAGTGTCTCGAGATAATGCTTGTTATGAATTGATACTATAAATAAAATTGAAGTGAAATTGAATTGAATATTTGTTGCATTTTAGCTTTTGCTTGCTGTTACCAGCAGAAACAAATAAAGAATTTCTGACTTTACTCCTTAAAGTGCCCATATTCTGTTCATTTTCAAGTTCATAATTGTATTTAGAGGTTGTACCAGAATAGTTTTATGTGGTTTAATTTTCAAAAATCACTATTTTTATTTTTATTGTACTGCACATTGCTGCAGCTCCTCTTTTCCCCCTGTGTGTTGAGCTTTCTTTTTTAGCTACAGAGTGAGACATCTCACATCTGGTCCCTCTTGTTGGGAGTCGCCAATGTGCAGTACCTAGGTAAGCACTGCAAGCTAGTCAGTGCGCAGTTTGAGACAAGCTAGTGTTTATGTTTATTGTTCCCATGGGGAGATTGCAGCAGAAATCACATCACAGGGCATTTTTAAACAACATGAAGACAAACAAGACAAAGAAAACCGTTACATGTATACATCGGTACTCAGCTAGCAGAGTACGAGGGCGTGCCGTTCTGGCAGATAGGCGAACATTTTGTGTTAACATGTGTTACAAAGTTAGGCACATTTGTCACGGAAGTAAAGGCTGGACTACAACAGCTGTTTGGAGCAGTTGGTGAGTTTTCTGTTGGAGATGGTAAGTCCCTTGGGGGGAAGGGGGACTTTTTCACTTTTTAAACCCATAACATGCACAAAAAGATAAAGGGAGATCACAATAAAGGGAAAAATATATATAAAATCCTTTTTGGCTTTTTTATAATGCAGGTGCTAATCTTCTGTGCTTTAAGTGGGAGAGTTTCATGTGAGATCCAACTTCCATAGCACTCCTAAATAAACAATCGGCTTGGAACAAAATAGCTTGAAGCACTTACGGCACTTTATTTAGTCATTTTTAAGTCTAATTTTAGTTTAGTTTAATTTTTATTAACCAGATCTTCATGATCTTCTTTATGTGCTCTAGTGCAATTACAATCTGTTTTTTTTATTATTCAGGTTTTATTGATTTGTTAATCAATGATTGACAGGGGAGGGTCATTGATACTGCAATGCAATGTAATGTAATGTAGGGTGGATTGTATGTTGTACAGTATGTGAGTGTAAAGTCTATGTGTTATTGATGTTTACAGCAGCCTTATGTAGCACTGATGCCCAAGACAAATTTCCCTCAGGGGACAATAAAGTTGATCTTGATCTTGATGTCTGAGTCTTGTCAACATTGTTTATACAGAAAATTAGCTGGACTTTTCCTTTCAGTTCATTCACATTTTTAATCAGTCAATATTATCCCAAATGGGTAACTTGATCTGCAGTTAGGAGTGTAAGATAGAAAGCACATACAAACAACATACCAATAAACAAAAAGACAACAATACAAAGACATGTACAAATTTTTTTCCTGTGTATAATATATACACCACAATTTTACACAACACGTCATTTACCACAACATCCTTTTGCAATGCTATTGTAACTGTTTACAGGTTTTCAGGGCCTTTTTAAAAGCTCCTTTCTTGAGTGTTTCCGCTGATGTTGCAACCCTTATTCTTTTTGAGTAACTTTTTTCACAGCCTCCTGCAATACTGGAGCTCACACAATAATACATTCTGGCTATGTTGGAATGACGTTTTAAATTCATATTAATTTCCCTCATCAGCTATCAACATGCTATGCTAATTAGCCTTGAAATTTGATGGGAGCGGAGTCATTCTTTTTTTTTTCAAATCTCCATGAAGAACAGGCGGCTTTGTCACTCATAAAGCAGACTAATAATTTGCCTGGTATCATTACTGTATGTTGACACAGCACAGAAAGGTCTGGTCACTCTGGGGAAAATGTCATGGATCTTGCTAATAATCGACAGCGAGACTCATTCCTACAGAGCTCATAATTGCTCACTCCTGCTGTGCCATTATTCTAATGATAAATTAGATTTTTTTTCCCCACGCAGAATTATTTTTTCTTTTAAATGCTGTGCAGTGTTGCTGTCTGAGTTGCTTGTTTGTTTATCAAAATACTTATTAATATTTTAAAGAGCTGGAGTTTACACTTTATCAGGGATGCCTGGTTTGAAATTGGAGCAAAATGTGTGTAGATCAGAGCAGAAAAATGTTTGATGTCAAACACTTGCTGTCTTGTGATTTGCATATCCGTGAGTGTATTTAAATACTGTTTATCCTTTCCAATTGCAAGTCAGCCAAGTGTCAGACCCTACCAAAATCATCATTTAGAAATTTCAAATTTTTACTTACACTTTTCTTATTTCTTATTTTATTTGTTGCTATCCAGTTTTATTTATATTAGCGATAATACGTTAATAAAATTTGGGGCACCATTTATGATTGTCAATTGTGGTAAACTGTTGGTGACCACATTGTGTTTGTAACTTTTGATCGATTTGGAAGCTGAATAGTGAACTTGGGCAGTACGGTGGCTGAGTGGTTAGCACTTCTGCCTCAGAGAAGGTTCTGTGTTTGGAACCAGGTTGTTCTGGGCCTTTCTGAGTGGAGTCTGCATCTTCTTCATGTGTTTCCGTGGGTTTCCTCTGGGTGCTCTGGTTTCTTCCCACCATGAAGACATGCATGCTGGGTAACTAGGACTACAGTTGAAAAGTAACACTGGTGTATTTGCAAATAATTTTTTGTTAATGTATAATAAAATAAATAAACTCTTATATTTCTACTGTTTTTTGCTTATTGTTTTTGTATTGTTTGATTTAAAATGCTTTTACATATATATATATATATATATATATATATATATATATATATAAATATAATAAAAATATATATATATATATATATATATATATATATATATATATATAAGAAACAATAAAAACAATACATCATTGCCATAAAGGACTTTATATTACCAGTACTTTTAATATAGTATAGCCACATAGTATAGCTACTATGTGGCGTGCCATTCACAATCTGTTGTAGGTAAAACACTGACTATGGATAAGTACGTCATACAACCCCTTCAAAATATCCAAACTATTCTTTTTAACTGAATAAAACAAGAACAACCCTGACTGTGGCCAGTGCCCTTATAAGACTCCTGTATGGCCCATCAGCCAAAATATATTTTTCACCTTTTTAAAAGAAAGATTAAATCCTTTTTCTTTACAAATGCAGTAGCTATGTGGCATTCTGTTGCCATGGCTCTGTTCACATTGATTTTCATCAAGTTAATAAATGTGTCTCTGGATTGCAACATGTGGGAAATGTCAGGATTGTTGCCACTGACGCAGAATTCAGCTTGCAGCTTATTAGCAGTAACTTAACCGGGTAAGGGGTGGGGTGGGGAAATCAATACAGCATAGTATCACTATATTTTCTGTGGCAACAGTGTATCAATACACACACCCAGAATCAATATAGTATTATGTTTGTGTTGGTCAGTTTGTCTGCTTGACAATCTCATGTTGCAGCAACAAAATCTAAGTGAGATGAACAAACAGATCAAATATTTTTAGATAAAACAAATGTTGACAAAGTTTCCTTTTGGGGACATAATTTGAAAGTGGAAAAAATTTGAAGTTGGAAAAAAGATTATAAATTGCAATACATCACAGAATATACCAATATGTTTAAAATTGCAATAAGATTGTATAGGGACATGTTTAACAATTAACATGTTAACATATTAACATAACAAGCCGGAGAGGATCAATTTAGTGATGGCCATCAATTTTGATGGCAAATTGAAATGCAGCTAGGCTAATTAATTAGTTATTTCTATGGGTTGTCAATGAACCACAAAGGAAAGCTCTTGGCTGTTAACATTCCTGTGTGTACTATTCAGAGTCAGAGGTGGTTTCTCTCATTGTTTTAATATTTGAAAGGACAGAGTGTATTTCTGTCTGGTGGTGGGTCTTTCTCTCGATAAACAACTTGACATCACATAATTTTCAGACAGGCAGTTAACAGCTAGCTCTGTAGCTGTTGAGTGTAAACTTCCAGCTGGTGGATAGTGGTCAGAAGTCTGAATGCCCCAGTCAAACTTACAACCATATCATATCATTGTTTAAAGCTTAATATTCTTAACCATCAGGAGAATTTTTCTTCACATCTGCAAATCCTGTCAGTCTGTCATATTGTTATTGTTGGATATAAAAACCTTTAAATGTTCACCTTGTACAACACAAAAGGGAGAATTAGAGAAACTGCACCAACATACTGTAAGTACTCATGGTGCTTATTCAGTCTGCTTCTGTTAATCAAAAACAAACCTTCAATGTAAAATGAAGAGATTTTTCATAGTAAAGCTCACCCAGACAGCAGCTGTTCACATGACAGGTAGAATCACCAGCCACATCAGTCAGTCACAGAGGGAAACTAATGCTATATAAGATATGTCTAAGCTTTATGAAAGGTAGTTATGTTATTTGTCATGCAAACCACAACAATGTAACGTGGCATCATCACATCAACACAGCCTTGTGTTTTAAGGTCAGTGATAGCATCCAGAGAACTCACCGTCAGCAGCAGAGCACGGCTCTCTTTGACAGCTCCCACACAGCCCAAACAGCCGATCACCATGATGATCGTCCCCACTGCGATGAGCAGGTTGGCTGCCGACAAGGAGGGAAGGGATGATGATAGGGTGGCAAAGTTCCCCTGCGTCACTGAGAGCCAGACTCCCACCCCTAGTATGCCACATCCTCCCAACTGCAAAGGAAACACAAAGAGACATAAGGCTGTCCGTATGCCAATAACAATGTTATCAATCAAACTCATCCTTAACAAAGATGGTGGTGCACAGAAATATCAGCGCAATTGTTGTGGAATTTGGTTTGTTTTTTTAAATGCATGCTGGTGAGTGCGTGCAAACAAGAGGGGAAACCAAAAACTCAGAACAACAGCAAAAACTGGATCATCAGAGGCAACAGAGCAAAGCAACCCAGACAACCAAAAGTTTAAAGGAATAGTTGAGAGATTTGAGAACATATGCTTATTTTGCATTTTACAGAGAGTAAGTGAGAAGACTGAGACCATCCTCAAATCTGTCCTCTAAACATAAGGCTATATCTAGTTAGCTAAGCTTAGTAAAAAGCCTGGAAACTGTAGTAAACAGCTAGAATGGCTCTATGCTATGGAGGAAATATGTATTCATACTATGCAACCATAACAAAATCTGCCTACTAGCAACTCTAAAGCTCATGAATGAACTAATCATACCTTATTTGCTTAAGCTATACAAAACCCAAAGTGATAAAAGGGTTTCACAAAGGTTATGTGCCTGACTATTTCCCGCCAACAAACTATTACATCCTGAAATTTCTCCTGGTAGCTTGGCGACTGGTCCCTGCCAAGAAACAGTCCCACTGTCAGTCACTGGAATTTGATTTTTTTCTTCAACATTAATGAGAAAACATGTTTCTAAGTGAGCTTTAGAGGTGCTGGTGGACAGCTTGCACATAACTTGCTGGTTGATGTAGCTATTTACTGTACTGGTGTGAGACAGTGGTATCAATCCTAAATATATTATCATGAAACCCCCGGCAAGAAAGCAAACAAGCATAAATCCCAAAATTGTGACTGCAACTGGACATTATATATGATGAATATTAAGTGGGTAGAAAACATGAGGATAAAATGCATCAAACCAAAATGGGAAAAACACACCAGAAATAGTTTTTAACCCAACCAAACATGTGAGGTGTGAAAGCACCCTAAAGGATTTAACCACAACAGGATAGATGTCTGCTATATGTGTATAAAACAACACAAATACACATGCACCCATACATTTATACTCATCCACGCTTACAAATAAAACCATTAACTTACATTCAATCATGCGTACTGTAGCCTAGCAATCTAGATGCACCCTAGCGGCGGAAAATGTAATTTGCAGCTAGGGTCAGTCTAGCAACTCTCCGTTGGCTTGTGAGTTGGAAAAAACAAACTCTAGTCAGGCCATGCACATCATGTATAGAGTCGGTGGGTGGGCTTAACATAAGGACAGTGGCCTTTCGAATCGGCTTTGGCCGCGACTCTGGAAGACTTGCAGTGAAGCGCTGTGTGTTCAGAGATTTGCCAACCTGATAAGGCAAAA
The DNA here is from genome assembly GCA_026937815.1 of Etheostoma perlongum. Classification (NCBI taxonomy): domain Eukaryota; kingdom Metazoa; phylum Chordata; class Actinopteri; order Perciformes; family Percidae; genus Etheostoma; species Etheostoma perlongum. The sequence goes on along the minus strand of CM049371.1, from coordinate 24,570,368 downwards.
GTTCAATCTATTCACCAGCGTTGCTCTGGTTGGTTGTAACGCTATCCTATTGCGTGCAGAGGGAATTTGAAAGACAACCATGTATCCCGCCGCTCAGATTGAGCCCATAGACATTAAAAGAAATGGACCAACAAATCCCATTGCTCTGGACGGAGACCAGTGAAGGATATTAGAAGCACTTTTCCGGTGATGGCTAATTAATGCTAAATAAAATGCTAGTTAACATTAGTAATTAAACCTAAACAGCTAAAATAAGTCCAAACTGTCTGTGAGCTTCTCGTGGCAATACGGTGATTTGTCGACTATGCAACAGCAAGTCGCTTGGTTATGACACAATCGTTAGCCTATTTTTACAAAAACGTCTGCTACGGAGCCATAACGGAAGATACAAGGTAATGGAGCCTTTTACACATTATCATGTTTCTTTAGAAATAAACAACGGACAAATAGAGTCTTTAGACGCTTCAGATGTAAAGTTATTCACTGTCAAAGTGACCTCAAAATGAATGGCAGTCAATGGTGATGGCTTCATAGCATTAAAATGGCACCATAGGAGCTACGCTTAGAGACGACCCCTTGATGGTGAGTTCCCAGACCCAACAACTTGATGTGGGTCTGGCTTGTCAGGCTATGCGTACTATTTAAATAAAAAACATAAAACAAACACAAACAAACCCCAAAGACATCATCTATCCCATGCTCCATTCAGTTTTGCATTGTACAAGCTTGACTGCTGTAGGCAGTACTGCTGTAGGAGTTTTTTATGGATTGGACATACAGTAAATAAGATGGTTACTGTGCAGCAGCTGGCTTTCTCTATTTGCTGCTCTTCTCTGTGGGAGAAAAGACACTGAGGAAAAAATGAGGAGAAAAACGAACAATATGTGACAGTAGCCCCTCAAGATGAAAGCAAACTGGGATAATAGTGGTTTAATTCATCTTAAGCCTCTTTTACACATGCACTGTAAACCTGAAATTATCTAAACATTACCCAGCGGAGCCGTATGTGAACGCTAATGTCCAAATCAGTTGGACTGGACATTAAACAGATTTCATCCTGTCATATCCCTCCAAAGTCTGTGTAATGTCCAATTGAGCCCACATGTGAATAGTCATTGTCCGGAAAATTCCCAGTGAGGGAGTTGGCTCGTTGATGGTGTCCAGGCGGCACGCACAAAAATGGAAGAAAACAAATATCCATGATGGAGAAGAAAGGTCATTTACACAAAGATACAGTAGTAACAAAATGTCTAACGGAAGAAACAACAACATTCATGAATTTCTGTTGGGGAAGGGCCAAAATCGTCAGACAAATTCAAGGAATGGCAAGAGACTCAGTTGTTTAAAATCAAATTACGCACAGACTACGTGACAGCGTGTAATCTGCATGATGTCCTGCCTCCTGCACGCTCTACCCAGGCGCCACCCCTCACCTAAACCAAATAACATTTGAGTATTTCAAGTAAGGAAGAATGAGTCTGAAACAGACAATCTCCCGTTGTGTCCGCACCAGATTTGTTGGACATTTTCCAGAGTTCATATGAGACAACAATTTAGGACTGCTGGCCAATCAAGCCTGTCTCCTAGAAATTACGCTTACATATCACCTGTTTCATACTACTAAAACATTATTGAACAGTGTGTTGGATTCAGGCAACAAACTAATATGCAAATTAAATATGTACTTACGTCAATTAACATGTCATTATGTTAATAATTCACCTAATTTTCCTTTAAAACATATTTTCTGATGCAAATCTGTTTGTATATATTTTCTAGGAGACAATGTTGGCCCACTACAACCCTGAGTTTCTTAATTTTAAAATGATAAAAACACGTTTTGGTTCACACGATCTGTAATTCTTTGAACTTGTGAAGAGTATGAATTTCCCATTAAACATACTAAATTGTGATATTAAAATTATCACCTCCACTAAATAGGTTTTCTAAAAATGTGAGACCAGTAACTGTCAGTGTTTGAAGAATTCAGCTGCTTTTGAAAGGAACTATGCACTCTTTTTGGAGTCTAAAGCCAGGGATGATCCTGTTTTTTATTCTTTGAATTATTTTCCTTAAGAATCACAGCATGTTTGCCTTGAGACTCTCAGAATGATTGTAGTGAGGGAGAAAAACAGTAAGAAATTTATGAAAGGATTTTGAGATGCATGTATAGGAATCATCCATCGTTCACGCACTCTCTGTGGCCACTCGCCAGTAATCCCAAAGACAATAACATTTACATGGCTAAACACAAATATCGTTTTTTCCCCTACGACTTTTCTTTCTATTTCAGGCCTTAAGACAAGATCTTATTTAATGAGCTCTTGAGCTAAAAGTAGGGCAAGGCAAAAATAAAAAGCACTCATGTGGGGCTCCATTCACTGAGGCAAGTTTCTGTTCACTATCTAACACAGCTGGGAGATTTCAGCAGCTTGCAAATGAAGGGTCTTTGGGTCACTGTCGCTCACATGAACCCTTATCATGTGTGTCCTGTAATGAAGATTGGCCGCAGTGAGAAGGGTAAAGGATGAAAAGGGAACGCGATCGATGGTGGCAACATTTTGAGGTCAGATGCTTTAGCACAATGGATGGAAGGATATGACAACATTCTACAGATGTGCAAGGCCAAGGACAAGTTCTCCTTACACTTCAAGACATTATCAACCTCAGAATTATTAATTTTCATTTTTTTTTTTGTTTAGTTTTAGTTAGTTTTGTTTAATTAGTTTTGAAGTTGATCAAAAATCCTTCCAAGTAGCATCTTTACACAAGGCATTTAACTTTGACTCTAGTCTGGTTTACCAGATGTACAATGCAGGAATAAAGCCTGCAGCCGTACGATTTCCACCCCCCTTCCTGCTTTCTCTGCTATCTATTTTGTAAAGGCACCATCACATCATCTGGGGCTTAGTACTCCCCAGGGTGATTGTGATTGGTTTAAAGTGTATCTAGACCAAGCAACGCTGACACAGTGATGCAAGACTGCTTTCCCTCTGATCACAACTGATTTTGATTAGCACCAGTCCCCAACAAACAGCAGCTAAAATCTTTACAGTCACACAGATTAGCAGTGTTGGAATTGATACTGCCATCTGGACTGCCTCCTCACCTCACAGCAGGTTTCTGCATTTGAAACAGAGCCCTATGATTCTGATTGCTGAATAAGGCCCAATGAGAGAACATTCAAATAGAATTTTCTTCTTGTAAATACCTACTGTATCAACTGAGTGGCATTTATTGCATCCAAAACATCCCAAAAGTTGGCGCAGTGGAGCAGAAATACCCACATTAATATTGCCTTAGTATGGTGATGAAAGGAATGATAAGCCTGATAAAATATACATGGGCAGTAGATGTACTTAGTTCCTGGGCTCGCAGTGTATAACACATAAAAGGTAGACGTGACTACATTTACAGCATGTGACTATCAGTGCCCTGAGCACTGTAATTATGAGGGCTCCATCTTGACCATGGGTCAGAAATCCATATTAATACACTTATATTAGTATGAGGTCGTAATAAGGTTGTAATCGGAATTCTTATTCATACATGAATAAAATGTAAAACTCTAAGGGCCAAGGATTAGTAGAAAAAGTATTATTTTTCTTGTGATACTTTGATGTATGAATCATGTATTCAGTTTGTCCCAAAGGAGTGAATTCTGGTCTTTAAATCTGCTCTGGTGATGAGGTTTAAAGGTAGCTGGTTTTTCTTTGCAGTACATTTGATGTATGAAAGTGATAGAAAACCAGACCTTCGGATATAGTTCTGCATTGTTGATAAATCGCATCACCTCTTTTTGGGGTCATTTCTTATTTTATTTAGGGATCAAGTTTTTAGCAGCAAAAGCAATACTATATATGCGATGCTGATTAATGTTTCTGACACATTAAAATACTAGATGTTGCCTACTGAATTTGGCATCTTATTCCTGATGAGCTACTTAATCTAAAGACTGCGGGTCCTGGTTCAAAAGTATTAAGATGATAAACTAAAATCATTGATTTGATATGAAGTTGAATGTGATTTCTGAAATTGACTTGAGGCAATCCGCTGGTTATAAGACGTATCGCTTTGTAGGAGCTGTAGGAAGCTGCATCTTGAATGTTTTGTACATTGCTTTTTGTAAGTTTGAAAAAAACGTTTAGAGACTTGGTCTATTTGGCCAACCACAGTCCAAATTATACTCACATTGGCGCGCCTGAATGATTTAGAAAAATCCCAAAGAAAATGTTGCCATAAACTGTATATGATTTCAGTGAACTCATCTCAGGCTCACCAGTGCTGGTAGGGGGCAAGGATGGGAAAAGTCTGTTGAAATGTTTTATATTTTTACTGTTTACTCATGCAGTGGAATTTCTACACATTTAGTATTGGGTTAAAGGTGACAATATTATAGTACAATAAATAGTGTCCAGGTCAGAATCCCCCTGTTCACCCCAGCAAACTTTACCAAATAATCCACCAATAAAAAAAGTCAACCACATATCACAGCCTATTTAAAAATCCAAAATATGCAGATCAACATTATCGGGTTATTCTGGCCATCTGATAGAATGTATGTAAAGCCAGTATTTGTAAGTCCTCCTTATTAAACAACAAAATGCCCCCTATATAACCTTACAGAACATCACATTCAAGCGATGTCTGATTTGACACCCCCATGATAAAAGTTGGGTTCGGTTTAGGCCATAGACTGTAAATTAATTATCAATGTTAACAGTCTATGGTTTAGGCACAAGAACAACTTAGTTATAGGGTTGGGAAAATGATTATGGTTTGGGTTAAAATAACCAAATTAAACTTTGAAAGGCCATTAAAGCTCACAAGTTTAATTTGAATACGACTTGGAGAGTTAATCATTTCTGTCAGACTGTAGTGGCCCAAGGCGTAGGGCTAGCTGTATCATTTCAGATAGTCAACATTTTTCACTTAGTTAATGTTTACATTTGACTTTTTTTATACTTACAGCCCACACAGTCAGTGTGTCAGTACTGAGCAACTTATAAAAACAAGCCTGGCTGCCAACATTAAACTCTCTGCCATGTGGCTGCAGATTGTGAACTGTTAGATATTGTTTTTATTAGACATTAACCTTCTACCATCAGTACTCTTTAGTGTGAAATGCTAAACTGTGTAGAAATCCTGCTAGAAACAAGAAAGGTAATTTGGAAGACAAACACACGCTGAATCTTTCAAATTGACTTATAAGGTTGTTGTTTTTTACCGCTCTAGTGGTAGAGTTGTTGCCTGCCAATCGGAAGGTTGGTGGTTCAATCCCTGGCCCTGCAGTCCCATGTTGAAGTGTCCTTGGGCAAGACACTGAACCCCGAGTTGCCCCCGATGCTGCGTATCGGCATTGTGGCGGCGCTTTAAATAAGAATCTTATCTTGTTTTTTATCTGCCACTCATATTAAAGTACTCATATTATGCTCATTATCAGGTTCATGATTGTATTTAAAGATTGTACCAGAATAGGTTCATGTGGTTTAATTAACGCCATGTTTTTGTTGTACTGCACATTGCTGCAGCTCCTCTATTTCACCCTGTGTGTTTAGGTCTCTGTTTTAGCTACCGAGTGAGGCATCATGTCTCCCAACCTATTTTTTAAAAGTAAGTGCTATAGTACAACCAACAGGAGACAAGTTATAATTGAGGTAAGTTTGTAAGTTATATTTCTCTAAGATATTTCAATGATGATAAGAGAAAGGTTTTTTATCCAGAATCTTAAGCGCCTTCTTGTACAGAAGCTCTGGTTTTAGGGTAGTAGTACCCGACATAGACCAGCTAGTGATACAATAGTTCATTTTGCTGTAGAGTAACTGATCCCGGAAATTTGAATCTGTGAATATCTTTCTAACTTTACTCACATTTATAAAACTAAGAGCTTGGATTATGAATCTGTGCTAACAGTTTATAAAACCGAGGGAACAGAATTGTATTCTTTGGGCACGGTTTAGTGTTTTTTTTCAGCTGACCCCAGGGGGACTCCCCAGCGAGGTCGGTGGATTGTCTCAAGTAACCAGGATGCTATGGAGGCCCCAGACAGATGTCAGTTCAATCAGGAGAGACTTAATTGAAAGAGATGCTTAAAGATATTTATTATTGCAATTCAATTGTATTAATAGTATCAATTAGGGCTGCACGATTATGGCCAAAATGATAATCACAATTATTTTGATCAAAATTTTGATCACGATTATTCTCACGATTATTTGTTGATTTTAACCAAAACAAATTGGTCATTATGAACGGGTCCAGCACACTCCAGCCAGAGCCAGCGCTGCTCAGAGCTCAGAGAGGTTTTAGAAAGCCATATTTTACGATGCTAAAATCACTGATTATTTACATGGAGTCTGGTGGGTTTAGCTTAGGCTACGCAATTTCGCGGACTTTTATGTTTTAAAAAGGATCTCAATCTTTAACAGAAAGGTCAGCCTCTTTAGAAATCCTTTCCATAATGTTGTCAAACACTTAGAATATTAATCTGAGTCTGTCAGTAGCAAAACGAGCACTTTATGCTTCTGAGCTGAAAATGTCCCCGGATTTTGTCTGAGAAATCTGGTCACCTTAGTTTACTAACTACTTTGAAACAAGACACCTGCTAAAATTGCAATCAGCATTATTTGATAGGCACCAGACTGAAATCTATTGTGCTTTGAATGCGTGGTTACAGGTACAGTTGTGACAGCAGTGTGTTAGCACCTGAACAAAGTGCTGTGAATCCACAGTGTTGTGCACGTTTTGGTTAAAGCCATGGGATAAGTGTGTAGAGTTTTGAAAACTGTGTTCAAGCAATGAAAAACAGACGAGAGTTTGGTCCACATGAAGTGCTGCTGTGCAGACTGTAGTTAGAGTTTTGCACATGTGGCTTCAGTTGTGCCCACTGTGGTTTAGCAATTGGAATAAAAAATGTTATGGTACTTTTGAAGGCAAGATCACTAGAGATGGGCTCAGCTGGCTGGAATCTTTGAAAGGCATTTGATTAGCAAGGCAAATGCCATCCTAGATTGTCGTCCTCACACCCAAAGAGGAGTTTAAAATGTTGCTCTGTGAGAGCCGATTCGCGGCCCTAAAACTGAGCAGCAAACTGATAATACCTCCCCTGCACATTTAAATGTAACACTGCATTTGTTGCACCTTTACTATATTTATTGGTGTACAAAATTCCATTGGCTCTTATTAACATTTAATGCAGCTATGTATTGCAATAATATTGCTCCTTGTCATTTATATGCTGCTGCATTTTCAATGCAAGTGTGTGTGTGTGCGTGTGTGTGTGGTTATGAGTTGAATCCCTCGCGATCTTGCTTTCACCGTCTTAGATGTCACTAGCAGAATTTAGGCTACTTAATTAGCTACTGCTAATTAAGACTAATTCAATTATGACAAACTAACATCATTAGGCCAATGTGGCTGAACATATGTTGCCAAAATAAAAGTGGTAAAACTTGCTTCCTAAATCAGCGGGAGCTTATTTAAACCAATCAAGTTTCACACCAGCAGCTTATTTGGAAAGACAAATTAATTCATTTTAACTAATGCAAAACTGCCCCCCATTCCATTTTTCATTCAAAGTAATTTACAGCATACCCATTTTCTACCCACATTTTGAGAAATTATTTTCTATAAGCAGTGAGAAGTGAAGATGAAAATAGCAAACACTTGTGTTTGCTACAGAATGTGAGAAACAAGTTCTCACCTGACTGACCCCAAACAGTCAATAATGGAGCGATGAAATGCATTCATGTCTCATTGATCTGGATTGTCGCCGGAGGTACACTATTATGTTCCCTTCATTGATGTGAAAGGTATAAACCACAGTTGTAAATCTGCTGAATACAAGATAATTTGACATCAACTATTCACCTGTTTTACTCTAATCTTTTACAAATGTCAAGGAAGAAGTTGAAGTTGCTTTTTAAACCCCAGACACAGGCAAGGACACACAAGTGGATTCTTTGGGTGAGGCTTTATTGAGATTTACATGAACCTGTTACAATTCATCCATAATCTTGTCAGTCTTCTAACATTTTGAAATTCAAAAGCCTTAATTGTTGTACTTCAAAGTACTTCCAACTATAAATCTTCTGTGAATGATTGCTCAGTAGGCAACAGAATGTTTGATCAAATATATTAACTCAAAAATTCTATCAAAAAAGCACAATGTGACATGATTTAACTACAAATATTTCTAGTCACTCTTAAACTACATGGTACAAAAGTGCACATGAGATTTGTCAAGCAATTTTAAGGACACGTTTCATCCCACAAATCTCTTAATTGATCTTCTTAGACATGAATTGCTTTGCCACAATTAGAAAGATTAGAGCGCAGAGAAAATCCAACATCTCCTGAAGTCCAAGGGTAACATTGCACTTTTTGCTCGACTACATTTATGTGACAGTTGTTCTTTTAGATTAAAAAAACATACACGCTTATGGAATACATTGCATTGTGTGAACCAGTTTAAACCAATGGTTCCCAACCTTTTTTGTCTGTTACTTCTTACAAAAAACACGTCTAGTTGGGGCTTGTCAAGTTTCAGATGTCTGAGTTTGTTAGAAACAAATATGTTTAAACTTCTCAGATGTTTATTAAAATAACTGTTTGAGGTGCAAATTGGTAAAACTATAACAATATACACTCACCGGCCACTTTATTAGGTACCCCATGGTAGTAACGGGTTGGACCCCCTTTTGCCTTCAGAACTGCCTCAATTCTTCGTGGCATAGATTCAACAAGGTGCTGGAAGCATTCCTCAGGGAGTTTGGTCCATATTGACATGATGGCATCACACAGTTGCCGCAGATTTGTCGGCTGCACATCCATGATGCGAATCTCCCGTTCCACCACATCCCAAAGATGCTCTATTGGATTGAGATCTGGTGACTGTGGAGGTCATTTGAGTACAGCGAACTCATTGTCATGTTCAAGAAACCAGTCTGAGATGATTCCAGCTTTATGACATGGCGCATTATCCTGCTGAAAGTAGCCATCAGAAGTTGGGTACATTGTGGTCATAAAGGGATGGACATGGTCAGCAACAATACTCAGGTAGGCTGTGGCGTTGCAACGATGGTCAATTGGTACCAAGGGGCCCAAAGAGCGCCAAGAAAATATTCCCCACACCATGACACCACCACCACCAGCCTGAACCGTTGATACAAGGCAGGATGGATCCATGCTTTCATGTTGTAGACGCCAAATTCTGACCCTACCATCCGAACGTCGCAGCAGAAATCGAGACTCATCAGACCAGGCAACGTTTTTCCAATCTTCTATTGTTCAATTTCGATGAGCTTGTGCAAATTGTAGCCTCAGTTTCCTGTTCTTAGCTGAAAGGAGTGGCACCCGGTGTGGTCTTCTGCTGCTGTAGCCCATCTGCCTCAAAGTTCGACGTACTGTGCGTTCAGAGATGCTCTTCTGCCCACCTTGGTTGTAACGGGTGGTAATTTGAGTCACTGTTGCCCTTCTATCAGCTCGAACCAGTCTGGCCATTCTCCTCTGACCTCTGGCATCAACAAGGCATTTCCACCCACAGAACTGCCGCTCACTGGATGTTTTTTCTTTTTCGGACCATTCTCTGTAAACTCTAGAGATGGTTGTGCGTGAAAATCCTAGTAGATTAGCAGTTTCTGAAATACTCAGACCAGCCCTTCTGGCACCAACAATCATGCCACGTTCAAAGTCACTCAAATCACCTTTCTTCCCCATACTGATGCTCGGTTTGAACTGCAGGAGATTGTCTTGACCATGTCTACATGCCTAAATGCACTGAGTTGCCGCCATTGGCTGCTTAGAAATTAAGTGTTAACGAGCAGTTGGACAGGTGTACCTAATAAAGTGGCCGGTGAGAAAAGCAATCAAAAAAAGCCAAAAAAAACACACAAATTTGTGGAAAAGAACTTTGTTTTTTCCCCTCCTAAATGGAAATATAGTAGTTAAAACTTGCTCTTCATCAACAGTAAACTGATGCGTACACATTGATGCCTCAGTATTACAGTTTTTCTCCATTGGTTTGGCTCATTTCTTGAAACAGAAATTACATTCTCAAAACAACATGGACAAACCTCCAAACTACTTGGCAATTGTTCACAACAGAATTGAATTTCTCATCTCTCATCTTTGCAAATGATTAAGTACAGGTAGCCTACATTTGACACAATTTCCAAGTGAATAGATCTTGCTGATCTAAACTGATTGTTGATTCTCGGTCTAATGGTTGTTCACTCCAAAACTTGTCAGCATCATTTCATTGTATAAGCCATTACATGCACAATAGTCTGTTCAATTGTCAAAATGAGTCAAGAACATAATACCATGAATACCACATATGAATCCCTTGGAACATTTGATAAAGTTCTCTTTTTTTTACAGCAATTGACAGTCAGGTGAAACTAGAACTTTACTAACGAAGGAGGAGTTTCACACATCTCAGATGACCAATCAAACAGTATGTTTAGTTACATGACAGGTGCTGTCCATGACTGTGAATGCTCCCAAACATGTATAGAAAGATCTTGACAATGCAAGACCAGCACAATTTCTGAACATGGAGGCACCTGGCCAGGTAAATGAACAAGAGCAACTGCCTGCTCGAGTAGGAGGAGGTAGAAGAGGAAGAGGAGGAAGAGAGGAGGAGGAGGAGGAGGAAGGGTGCATGGTGGTGGAATAGGAGGAAGAGGCAGAGGAGCACGAAGACATCATGCTGTCCCGGATGAAATTCGGGCCACGATTATAGACCATGTCATCAACCATGGTCTCACAATGGCAGAGGCCAGGGTGGATGTCCCTGGCCAGGAGAGGGAGGGTGAGGACGTGGTCAGGAGAGGAAGGGTGAGGACGGTGGCCAGGAGAGGGAGGGTGAGGGCGCTGTAGGCTGTATATAATTTTCATTGATTTTTTATTTGTGTGTTTATATTACAGTGTTATGCTGTATACATTTTCTTTTTACTCTGATGTAAAGAAGTTACTTTACAGTATGTGTGTGAATGATAATAAAATTCTGTATTACAGTATATATTTTTGTGAAATCCTATTTCTTTTTTTCAGTTTTATACACAATTGTATTGTGTAAGCACAAACAAACAGTACAGTAACCATTCGTGAGCTTAGAATTCTAAGGTTATATCTCCACTTTTGGTCGACATTGAGTTTTTGACACAATCTGATCCATTAGGTGTTTATTACAGTAATGCCTGTGTGGTGTTATTTTTGTAAAAAAAAAAGAAAAAAAAGAAAGATTACATGTAATAGATAAGGCTATAATAGAAGATTATACTACATAACGGTTTTGTCAGCTGGGATGTAAAAACTTTGATGCTCAATATCTCAGAACTACCCTAAACGGAGATAGAACCTTACAATTCTAAGCTCATGCATTGTAGGGTTGTCACCATTGTTAATGAAGGACTGGGCTGAGACTGAAAGGTGGATATGAGGGATATTTCCATGTCCTCCGCCATAGTGACAAAATATCTAAACATTTTGACTTGCAGTGCTTACATAATGCTAAAGGGACAAAGCATTTTGGGGGCACTGACTGGTTAAATGAGAAGGAAATTTAGTTTTGACACATGAGTGAACTGTTTTGGGAGAGGTATGAGCTTTTGCAGGTGAACCATGGTGTTGTGCCGAACCATCCACGTTATTTTGGCAAAAGCACCAAGAGTGTTGAGAACGTCCGGTCTGTTTCGAGAAATGAGCGAAGCAATTGAGAAGGATCTTTGCCATTTTGGTGGCACTGACTCTTTATATGAGAAATGAATTAAGTTTTGAAGCATGAGTGAACTGTTTTGGGAGAGATATGAGCTTTTGCAAGTGAGCTATAGTGTTGTGCTAAACTGTAAGAATGTTTTGCCAAATGATCCTAGAGTTTTGAGAATGTCATTTCTGTTTCAAGAAATGAGCCAAACCAATGGAGAAAAACTGTAATAACCTAGCAATGTTACGGGGCACATTTTCTGTGGAAGTACTTTTACTTTGACACTTTAAGTTTATTTTTGCTGATAACGCTCCTGTAGTTTTCCTTACAATGGAGGACTTTTACATGAAAGTTCACTTTTCTTTAAGTAAACAATCTGATTATTTCAATATACTGTAAGTGCATGTGATGGTTAATATGGATGGATTAGTTCAAAACATTCTCATGAATGGATTTGTATGATAATGTATGAAATGTTGGGCACAACAAGTCAGTTACATTGAACTGTTTTACTAGTTCAGATTAGAATACAAATTTTGGTTTGGGTTAAAACACTGGTGACCTTTAGTGGTACTCCCGGGCACAGAAACACTCATTACTTGGGTAAATGTTGTGTTTCCTATATTCCCATCCACCCTACCTACCTGGATCTTTCCAGTCTTATACAGCGGCAGTCAATGTGAGGTATGCAGTAAAATATACATACGAATTACAGTGGGTTACTTGTTATAGCTCTATATATACGACTGGTTCATGAGAAGAGCCTGATTAGTTGGCCCCGTAATATGCTTCAGGATGTTTTTATATTTATTTAGTTTTTCAAAAGGTTAGTGGAAAAATATTAATTCACAACAGTCACGGTGCAGTGGTCATGGCAGGAATCTGCAAGCAGATTACACGGCATGAAGATTGATGCACCTAATGTGGAACCAAAGTTCACAATTGCGAGTTCCGCCCGTAAACATTTAGCCATACGACTCAACATATGCTTAGGTATAATGATTTTCATTATGAAAATAAGGAACATTTCAAAGTTGCCAGTGGGCAAATTGCCCAACAAAATGATTGTGTCTGTCTTTGACTCTTGCACTGCTGTCTGTTCAAAATAAATTAAAAGAAAAGTATCCTCATGTATAGGTTGTTTTTTTTCCCACCGTACCAAGCTCACACCGATTTGTGTCTCCTAAACCGATGTATGAAACAAACTTTTGTGTACCGTTAAACCCAAGCTGTTACTTGCTAGACATCAAGTAATAAAGCCACAACTAAAGCAGGAATCCCTCTTAAAGCCCTTAAGCTTCCTTTTTTTCCATGAGTCAAAAGAGAAGAATGGGTTTCTATTGACTGCCATGACGAGCTGCACAATAAAAGGTGATTCGTAATGGCGGGTTGTCATGGAGGCTCGGTGGGTAACATTGATGCATCACAGCCAGGTCACAGCCAGAGTGACTTACGTTCAATTTCCCGCCCTCTCCTTTGTGTGAGGAAAATAGATCAGTGTGCTTTTGTTAAGTGCGGTTATTGTTCAGGTGTCAGATTAAGTAGTGTATTTTAGAGCTGATAGGCTTAATTAGCTTTCAAAACAACTTTCAAATGTTCCTAAAACTCAAATTGGTGCATGTGACATCACACAACAACTGAACCCCACACCACTTCAAACCAATAAGAAAAGCAACAAAAAAAACAGAAATGCTAAAATCTTGCAGGTGGTTCAACTTTCAAACAACTGCACAATCACCGAGTATTTTGTTTGATGGAAGTAACAAAAAGTTAAGGAGACATGCAGTATGAAGTAAGGCAGTGACGTTGGTTTACTCTTCAAGACTTCAAAAATGAAAATTAAGATCACACAGTTGTTTGACAGTTACGAAAGAGCTGTGGGCAAATGTTCACCCTAGATACTTGTTTAATAAATTATTAAAGCACAGAATGAAACAGCGATACTTAATGCCTTTTTATTTTGCTAAAGGAAAATGAACAGGGTTTTGTTCTTGTAGGAGTATTGCCCCCATCAGCTTCATTAGTTTTTTTGCCAAAATTCCATTACACGCACGACGGGAAACTACCCTGCTAACATCTAAGAATTGCACATCATGAATGCAGCAGGGACTGGAAAACATTATTTCACAGAGTCCTGAGAAACGAATCAGGAAGAAATTGATTTTTACAGAGACTTCACTGTAACCCTAACAAATTATGATGTCTTAAATCTTTTTAATTTTTCTGGAGGTTTTCTACATGCTTGTGTTTCATGATTCATATTTAACTAATTCATTAATTAGTTCATAGCAACTTTACTGAGCTCTTTATCATAGCTCATATTACATAATACTTTGTTTTCAACCCACTTAACAGGGATTTTATTGTATCAGTATAATATTACTGCAGAGGTTTGATTGTATAACGCCGTATTCTCCTGGCAATTATTACATTTTATCACACCAACTCTGCAAATAAACGAAGAGAGAGGAGAGATTTGTTTGTTGAATGAAGCATTTAGGAGCAGAAATGGATTAGTCAAACTCGCATATGTTGTCAGAAGAATATTCGGCACACACTCACATCAGGTAAATCCACAGTGACTGTTCAGCACTTAGGAGTCCTGGCATTAACAATCAGAACAGGAGTATGATGATATCAAAATGGGTGTTTCTGAAAATGTGTGCATTTATCTTGAGGTGGATTAACAATAGATGTGACTTGCCAACAAACTCATTCACATAATGTCAAAGTTCAGTGTTGTATAACATAAGTATAACATACAATAAATATACTTAAGTATAACATACAATGGATATACTTAAGTAAAGTACAATTATCTCAAAACTGCACCCAACTACAGTACTTGAGTAAATGTTACCTCTCCGCTACTAGATGATATTCCCATCTAAATCTGGCTCCTTCTAACACACATGCATGCACACACAACACACACACACACACACACACACACACACACACAAAATACATACACCAGTGTAGTATTAGTGTTTGTGAATGATAAAACCTGCCTCTGGCATTTCAGCATCCCCCTGACTGAGTATTCAGCATCTCATGAAGCCTGGCGAACTGACAGACAGCGTTACCTCCGTGTTAGCTCTCACTGCACGTATTAGCCACTTCATACCTGGAGAAAAGGGCACACTTGGCACTCACACCCTGACCTACTTTTCACCACAAGAGCTTGGCAGCCTCTGCTCAGCCTGGAAATCAGTTGCTCTCTGCTCGGAGGAGGAAGGAGTCTTTAGAGTCGGCAGTCTGGTCTGGTCAGCACAAAAAGGAAGTTAAAGGATGTTGGATAAGAAGAGCAGGAAGTGACAGTGTGTAGAACTTGAGTTGTAGCAATCAGATTTAAAGTCACTCTAAACTGTCACCTCGCCTTCTTTCCCTGCTCCCACTCTTCTCTTCCCAGTAAGCACATTTAACACTTCAATTTCAGCTCCCATCTAAACCTAGATTGTGATAAAGGTAAAAACGTGAATTACATCAGAATTTACAAGGACTATTACTGGGACTGAGTTATGAGTCTCCTGAAAGTAAAAAAATAAAAATAAAATCCAGTCTTGTTCTACTTCAATTTCTCCCAATATGTCAATCAAAAGTGTGTGTGTGTGTGTGTGTGTGTGTGTGCTGTTTATCATCCAAATTAAATCTTATATCTCAAACTTCATTGAGAGTATTGACTACACACAGGAAAGGGAAGCTCAGTAAATTTAGGAACACTGCAGATGTCTGTTGCCCATCCAGATTCCAACATTAATTATTTATTTATTTATATTCCCCGCCGCTATTTTGTAATTTCTAAGTAGGCCTACATAGATTTGTTCCTTTGACTGCTCTGCTGGGGCAAACAACATCTTCACTATCTAAAAACACATCTGTACTCCATACTTACTATCTTCCAATCTATTAGTAGGCGGCACTGTGATGAAAGAAATATACTTCCCCTCAGGTGTTTTGATCTTCTGTGATAGAATCACACCATAGCAGCTCTCACACAAGCAAAAGCTGAGAAATATTGCTGTGTATCCCTAGTTGTGTTGAAGTCTGGGACCCATTAAAAAAATCATTTGGGCTGGATGCATTGTCTACATCTGGCATTTGTTGTGAAGATGGGGAATAGGCTATCTCTAACCCTGCCGAGTGTTTGGCCAGGGGGCTTGGCATCTCTCTTGACAGTTACAATGCTCAACAAACTCACAATCTCCATTCACTGCCCTAGATTAGGTGTTTATCCTCCTTATTGTGTTGTGGTCTTTGCTCTGTAGTAAGTAGGGGAGTCTTACAGAAAGCAGTAGCCAAAGAACAGACTCCTCCTGCTTCTGCAATGGATATCCTCTTCTTGCTTTAAGAAAGTTGGCTACAGAATGACAAACATAAACGTTTCTTGAATTGATGACACATTCAACAGGTCATCATCTGTATGGGTCTTCTTAAACCATTACAAATCCCTGTTGGACAAACAAATCTGTTTTATGATGTCACAGCAATGTAGGTTTGGTTAAAGGCTTAGGCATAAAAAAATACCTGATTAGGTTTAGGGAAGGTTTAAAATAACTTTATAGTTGAGGTACCATCATTGTTATGGTTGTAATAACAAGCACTTGGTTAAGGTCAGGACAGGTCGTGCTCATGGTTAGAAGAAACAGTTCCACTTTACTTGAAGGTATCTTCATAAGAGTGACATAATACCATCATGAACGTGTCATAAAACATAAACAAGTCATAAACGTTTATGACTTAACCAGTGATGGGAATAACGGCGTTACTATTTTCAGTAACGAGTAATCTAATTGATTCTTCCCATCCTAATAACGCTGTTACCGTCACTGCCGAAAAATGCAACGCATTACTATAATTGAAGCGTTTTTTTCATCAGACCAACTAGATCTCTGAGCCAAAAGGCAAAGACTTTTTTTCTTCCTTGGTTAGTGGGCCGTGCATTACACAAGCGCATAAATGCTGACGATTGGCTGAGGTTGAGTAAAATATCATGGTAAGCCAATCAGAGGTAGAGTTGGACAGGTGTTGGAATGACAAATAACAAACAACACAAACGAAAAGGTATGCCGTTATGAAATCATAACTTTTCCTGCTAAAGATTTCCCACCGGGTCAGAAAACATATGACTATGACTCCAGAGTGGCTACTCGCTCCCAAGCTCACTTCTCTTGCTCTATCACACACACACACACACACACACACACACACACATATGCCGGCTTGACGCACACACCAGCGCAAAAGTATAACCATCAGGCCACTTATGTTATTTGCACTACAAAGAGTGTATATATTTGTTATTTATTTTTGCTATAGTACTTAACAAGCATTATTTAATTTTGCCCAGTTATGGCCTGATGAGGGGCAATAAATATCAAAAGTTCTAAAACATCTATGTTGTTATTTGTATCGATCCACTAGACATAATATCTACATATATGTTATTGTTATGGGGGGGGGGGGTGTCCACATTTGAGTATTTAAAAATGTACTTGAAAGTAATGCATTAGTTACTCTCTGAAGTAACTAGTTACTTTTATCATTTGTAACTGAGTATCTAATTTAGTTACTTTTTGGAAGAAGTAACTAGTATCTGGAACTAATTAATTTTTAAAAGTAACTTGCCCAACACTGGACATAACACTTCTTTTAGTAAGCATCATTGTGTTGTGGTTTGGGGTTTTTGCTTTGGATTCTTTTCCTCCTTCTTTGTTTTTTTCAATCCTGTCTTGCGTTTGTGTCTTGTTTTCTCCCCGTCTTGTGTTGTTGGTCCTGTCTTGTGTTCCCCTGAGCTTTATTTGGAAGTCCGATTTTGTCTCGTCCTGCCTTTAGTTTTACTTCCTGTGTCTTCCCTCTCTTGTGATGACCTGATGTTTCCACCTGCTTCCCTGCCCTCTTGTCACCTGCCTCTCGTTACGTCATTACCTTGTGTATTTAATGTTTTTGCTTCCCTCGTCTCTTGTCTGATATTTTTGGGACTTGGTTTGTTATCCAATGCATCCAGAGTTTGTTTTCTTTCATTTTTTTGTGGATAAACAAAGCCTTGGAAGCCCTCTCCTGCCTGCCTGGCCATCTCTACTTTTGGGTCCTCACTCCGCTCCTGTCACAATTTGGTTTTGTTATGGTTATGGTTAGGCTTCATGTGTCATGACAAAAACTTCAAGTAAAGTGTTACAGAAGAAACCAAAGTTTTCTTTCGAACAGCGGTCGTTAAAGTCCCACATTTTCTTGATCCATCCATTCTGACATCCTCCTTACTTTGTGGCCCTATAACCACGACTTCCTTGTGAGTTCCCAACAATCACAATTACTACAGCTGCAAGAGAGCTATGCCACTTGAATGTGAACATACAGTATATATGTCATTTTTGGGGCATTTGCTGATGACACTGTTTTTCTTGGGAGCACAGTCTCTTATTTTCTGCTTGTACTGGTGTTGAAGATAAGATTTAATAGACAGTCCATGTTACATTGTGTGGTCTGTCTCTGTGGGAGACAAACAGTGTCACCACATCCTGGGGTCTGTTGCACAAAAGTAGAATAAAGATATCCAGGATAAATGAAACAGGCTTAATCGGTTGCACGTTTGCCGAGCTGGATGAACAGGTGAAGCTATGTCCAGCCAGGTGTAGATAGCTGGGATAAGTGCACGTTCACGGCTTTCTCAAATAGACCACGGTATCAATCACAGATTTACTGATGCAGAATTGAGAAGACGCATGCGCCATATGTTTCACCCAATGAGCAGCAGCTTATATGGAAAGTAACGAGGAGGGGAAAAATATGCAAAAAGGGAAATACGGCTCTTATCAAACGGAGAGAAAAAGACCCGACTGAATGTGTGAGGGTGTAAAAATATCTACTTAGCCTATAGTCTCTCCACATTTTTACAAAGTTGTAGGCTACACTGCGTTTTAATTGCTTTAAATATGCTAGTTTCATGTTTCTGTTTTTATGTGATAAATGTGCTGGTTTTACTGTAAAGTGTCTTTGACTAGCCTACCATGTAAAGCACTATAAAATGTATTATTATTTAGCCTTTGCCTTAAAAGTGAGCAGAGGGAATTAATGTTCCTCGGGAAATGGACCCTAATGACTCTAGGCTTAATTTCAAACCCTTATTCACAACGCTAGAACATGTTTTACAACCATATGCACAAATCTCTATAAGCTATGTCTAATTCTTTGTACAATTAATACATATCATACAGAACGATCAGAAAAGGACAACAATTAGAAAAAGAAGTAATGTGACTTAAATACACGCTGTGAGCATATGTAAAACAATATTCATGGTTTATGACAAGTGGCCGCACCAAAATAAAAAGATTAAGAACCATTGTGGAGTTCCCGGTGTGATGAATGTAAACTACACTACATAACTAATGTATATAGGCCACGTTATTGGTCCAGGGATGGTAGACTAATGGAGAAGGTTATGAAACCAATGTAAGCTATAATAAAAAAAAACGTTAGGCCTACATATTAAGGAGTAACACAAACAGTCCTTTATTAGAGAAGGACAAGCAACAAGAAAATGAAATCATGAATGTATTGGCCTCTTCCAGTCTGCTATTAATATCATCTGGGAATATCGCTACATTAATATCATCACACTTAATCTTCGGAGCGCGTCCTGTATAAACCTGAAGCTGAGACCACGGACGCTGCGCTGCTCATCTCTACTTTTACAGAGAGAGTGGACACTGACGCGACTGCCGAACGCCAAGCAGCCTCGACACAGTACCGTCCCACCTTGAAAAGTCCCACTCCGCATCAGGGTGCCAGTGCAACCATTTCTAATCATCTAAACAACTGTAGTAAGGTTTAAATCAAACTCGCGACAACAATAGTGACAAGTGGGCTAATGCATGTTAATAAAAATAAAGCAGAACACATCAGAAGACAACGGAATAACTGTTAAACACGTTTATTTTGGATCAGACGGCAGCTGATTTGACACATGAGACTCCAGGATTAATCTTAGCCTGGCTGTTAGCCTGCTCTGGACCAGGCTAGCCTCAAAGAATAAATCTCCATGGTTACTTGGCTGGGTTTAATTCAATCTGGTTTTGTGCAACCGAGTCAAAGCTAAATTCATCCAGGATAATAATTAATCCCTTATCCTGGTTTTGTGCAACAGGCCCCTGGTGTAAAAAGCCTATAGCCTCCAGTGACTCTAAACACAAACTACCAAGTTGTAACCAATACCTGCCCCTGTATTGTTGTCGCCCCCCGTGTTTCCATTCATTCACGTTCCAAATAGTCATTATCTACATCTACATGTCAAATAGTTTTGGGTTTTTCATGCTTATAAGAACTGCAAAGAAAGTGTGCATCCTGCATTAAGATTTTAACTTTGATCAAACTGCAGCTGTATGAGCCATCATTGCGCATTTATAAAGAGTAAAAATGGAGGGGGGGCTGCTTGACACAAGACCATTGTTGCCTTCTTTTTTCTTCTTCTTCCATTACACTGATGCCAATGTCAGTGCATTTGATAGGCCTCTGGATTGATGTGTTAAGGGAAGGTGGGTCCTGAAAAGTCTGTAACACATTGCTGAGCCGAAAACAGTGCCCTCTACAACCCTCCATAAATAAACTGGCAGAGAGGAAGACCCAGGCAAGATGGAGGAAGGGAGAGGGGGAGAGACACTGCAAAGGGTAATCAATAAATCTCTAATCTCTTGAGTATTCTCTCCTCCCCCTTCTGCTCTGCAGCCAGGCACACAAACACACACACACACACACACACACTGATACTCTCACACACAGACCTCCAGCTGCCTGTGGGTCTGGTCTCATTATATCGACTGGGATTGGGAGGAGACTGATTTGTTGCAGCAGTGCCCGGTTTGTCAGACGTGGTGACAGGAGTCATCAAGTCCCAGGGCAAAGTCAGAGTGGAGGGACCAGCTCACACACAGCTAATATGCTTCTGCTGATTTCCCTAACGCCAAGTGCCAAACCTGCACTGTAAATCATGCGTACATGTGCACGTCCTAAAACAGCAGCCATTCAGGTACAACCAAAACCTGTGTACAGTAGAAACACATTATTGTTTCTTATTGAATGTCATGCATGTTTATTTTATGAGTAAATCCCTTATTCAGAGTCTTTCCTCTGAATAAGGGAGAGAAGCTGTCTCATTTGACCTACAGCAAGCTTTTTTCATGCCCTAAATTGATGATTCGGTTTCAAAGCTGTAGAAATAATCAAGGCTCTCATTTTTTGAAGGTCCTCTACATTTCTAGGCAGCCATTTCTGTAGTCATTATCGAGGAATCATATATGTAAATTCCTATAAGTAAGAAGTAAATTACCCTCAGTCCCCACTCCCCTCATGTGTTTTCTGATCTTAATGTGCCATCATTTGAGAACAGGTTCTGTGTGCTCGAGTTACTTTGCCATATGCACACAAGTACATAAAGCTCCCCCAGGACAGGTGTATAGCTGATGATAATAACAAAGGGACCAGCCGCACAAACATAAAGAATAGTTATAATAGGAAAATACTTCCTTTGCCTTTATGATATCTTTAACCCTGTGCGGAAGTAGTTATCACCATCACTTAGAAGATGTACCATAGGTGTGATAAAGTAATAAGCAGTGAAAGCAATTAAAGTTCTCTTAAATATTTTGAGCAAGATATGTCACCAAACAACAATCCTTTGTATCAATCCTTATGTGACATAAGAATTTCTATATTACTATATATACACAGTAGATATATAACTATATTCAAAGTCTGAGGGTTAGGATGAACTGTTGTAAACCAGACTTATCAATTATGTGGAATAATTTGATGGTATGTTAATTGAAATAACATGTATTATCGTGAGTAGCATTTCTACAAGTTAAAAACAGTTTTGGATACAAAATATGAAGAAAAAATACAGCTCTACACAGAAGTCAGATACAGACATTTGATAATAAAGTGTTTGACACAAAGAAGTCCAACACCTTGTAATGGGACCAAATACACAGAAAAGCCCCAGGACTATACAGCCTGGCTTGGGGAGAAGTGGAATACATGGAACAGCATTACATAGTTAGGACACAAAAACGGTAACTGTGTTCCGGTAAAGTCACTGAAAAAAATATGTAATCAGATTTCTGATAGATTTAGTTAAAACTGGGGATTATTAGCATTACAACTTCAAAATAAAGAACAATATACTACCACGAACACGCAAACACATTACAACACTTTACAAGTCTCACACCTTTGACCCTCTGGTCTCGAGTGAAATCTTAGCTAACAGTTTCTTCTATATTGTGATACTTAAGTCTTATTGTATTGAAATACATTATTTAAAAGTAACCCTCCCAATGTAAACATAAATTGATGCCTACACAATCAGGTAATCAATAAGATAAAAAAGTAAGAAATACTGTAGAAGGGAAGGATGTATTGCACATCAAGACAACCATTGTAATATGCAGTACCTAAGCCTGTCAAACACAGCAATACCCCATAACACATCGATACACTCAGTCTACTGTATAGCATTATATTATATATTGCATTATAACATTTAAACCCTGAGGGTGAAATAGCCTCATAACTGTGTCCAATAGACAAGCGATGGTAGTAAACAATCGACAAATTGAATGAACAGCTAAATTGCTAAAATGGCCTTAGACACCACAGGGTTATCCTCTTCAGCAGATCCTTCGTTATGAATGTGTATTGTGCATCCGAGCATTGTTCAGACCCAGAGAGCTTCATTTTAAATTACATTGAGATCCCAGGATACCACCTGCCATGCTGAATTCTAATACACAAGGTATTTCCCTTTTAATATAAGCATTATGTAGCTTAATGTCAGCAAGCAAGTTAATACGAAATTAATATTTGACATTGTTAGACTGTGAAAATATTTTATCTGACTCTGAAGGGGACTATTACCATTTGGGTCAGGTGGTTAATCCAGCTTGGTTTGCTGCAGTGAAATACTGGACATTTGTTCATATTGATGGATGGAAAATGTCTGTAGCATATGTCATGAAGTATTTATGATATTAAAACAAGGGATTGTCGTAAAAACACATGCATCCTTCTTGTCCATCTGCTTTCCTATCCTATGTCCTGCAGCTGTCACAAATGCAACTAAATTCCCTGCAGGAACAATAAAAACAAAAATAGGAACCTTATTGCTATTTGGATCTTGATTTAGCAAACAACAAAGTACAAAGTGTCCACAAAGCCATCTTTGAATTTAATTGTTAACAATTCAATTATTGGGAGTTAATGTCTTTTGAATATAAACATCGAGAGAGAGCGGTGTTTTAAGGAGCACCTGAGTGCTATAAAATGCCCTTATGTATATCTTTGCTTTTATGCGACTGTGCAAAGCAATCAGCAGACCTAATGACTCACATGAGATGGACACTCACTCCAGCACAGTTCCGCCCCCAGTGGCAGCAGACATTAGGCTCGTTCGAGATGAACTGTGCCTTGCCTGTAAAGTAGACGAAAGCAGGCGGTAGCAGGTGGGGGTACTGACCAAAATCTGCTCTCAAGTCGGACAGTTTCCAGCCGATTCCAGCCGCCTTCAGACTGAACAGGAAGTGACAGAAACACTGTGGTCCGATTCCAATTTAATAAAATGTTATCTGACCCATATATCATCTTGTACACAGTCTCCAGTTTTAATTATGACAGAGTAGCTCTCAAAATTCTCTACATGTGATCTGTTGCTGATGTTAATTAACAACACACTGTAGATGATCCATAATCAGAACGGATTTAGTCTCTCTGACTTCTAAACGTAACTATCAACCACACAACATGTATTCTGTACAGAATAAGCCTTTAAATCAGACAAATAGCTGTTAAAATCTCCTTTGATTTAAAAATAGATCAGCTGAGAGGCCGGCGTTTCCCAGCATGCTCTCGGTCCGCCTGGGTCTTGCAGTCGGTGAAAAGCTGCGCCGCCTGCGTCTCAGAACTGCGGCCGCCTTGATCTCGCGAGATTATTGTTGCCCTCGTGTGCATGACGTCAGACGTCAGACCAAGTCGGGATCTAGTTGGACACAAATCTAACCAGCATGCATTGGGCGGTGATTGTCGGTGATCGATTCTGTGCGGACCTGACTCATCTCGAACAAGCCTATGTGACAGACAGAGTCAAAGCTGTTTTCTACAACAACAAATCCTGTAAAGTTGGCTGTGAAGTTTTTTTTTCCAGTTTTACCTGGAATTAATTTATTTTTGAATGGCAGCCCTGTAACCCACTGTAGCCTGTTAAGCTGACAACATGCTGTCTTTCTTATTCAGAGAAACAAGTCCTCATATCAACATGACAGAATGGGTTACTTCCAAGTGTCTTCAAAAACCACCCATATGACCCCCAAAAGAACTGCTCTCATATGAGCATTTAAATCATCCACCCTGACCTCCTGTTGGGCCTTATCATTTCAAGCAGGAGTTATTACATTCTCTGCTTTACTGAGGAATCTGATGTGATGCCTGAATTCTTCTGGTAACTCTGTCTTTTCACATCTGTTTGACCAGAGGTTCAGTGCTTTGTGATACCAGTCACCCTTATGGGATTACTGGTATAGCTGTCTTATTTAATAGGTGTCTGTCTTGTTTATCCAACCAGCCAACAGTTTCTAAGGCCACAGACCTTATGAGAAGGAAAAAAACACAGCTACTTTTAATCAAAGACTTGGTTATGCGCTCACATCGCTACGCCGACCTTTCCAAGAAGCTGGTTGAAAGAATGAAAGAGGGGCGCTGTGTTTGCACGGTCCAACAAGTCCGCCATTGCTGCAAAATCATATTTTGTACGTCTAAATGTAAACGGGAATATAAGTGAATTACTTACTTTCATTAGGCATGTAAACAGCTTAGTCAGAACATTGTCTTTTCGGAATAATGGCAAAAAACTGAATATAATGTACATAAATAAAGTCACTGTAATCAGTGAATTTGCTCACAGAAGTACAGTAAATCCATGCAAAGCATTGGTGTTGAGTTCAAGTGTGAGCTCAAAACGTCTCTACATCTACTACAGTTGAAAATAAGCCGGCGGACTAAAACTAGCACGTTTACAGAAACGTTGAATATTGTCTATGCCATGACAAATGCAAACCATCTTGACGGTGCTGAACTTTCGGGAGAAACAGAGGAAGCTGCCATACTGGCTGCTTGCATCACACACTTTTCTGTAACCCTTGTACTGTATAAACTGCTCCAAAACAAATGTATGATTTGCAAAATGTGTAACCAGAAGTCAATGTTGTTGTTTTTTTAACTTATGTACAGTACATAACTTAAGTAACAAACTTACTTACTTTAACACGAACCACAATCTTTTTCTCTACCTAAGCCCATAGTTTTGTGTGAAATTACAATGTTGACGTGTTGAAATCTATTGTGTGTGCATGTTTCTAATTTATGGTCTTTATTTGTCTGGTGTGGCTAAAGAGTTAGCAGATAAGATAAGATAATATATTGATCTCCAGCTGAGAAATGTGCTTGTTGTAGCAGCACATGAAAAGAAAAGAAATGAATAAGAGGTATATAAGACTTTTTGTAATATTTAACTCTAGCCGTTGTTTTTACTGATCTTACAATACTGTTTTTCTTACCTTGTAAAGTGCCTTTGAGTATCTTTTTAAAGCGCTATATAAACTAAATGTATTATTAAAATAATATTGTTAAAAAGAAAATAGAAACTAAACAAGAGCTTTTTAATATATAGTGCCAACAAGCCTCATAAAGTGCTTGTGATACACAGACTGATAAAGAGAAAAAAATAAGGAAAGTGACAAGACCGCTGCTGCAAGGTTGCGCTCTGGAAGCACACTATGGTACGGCGGGGGTAACCATCTCTGGAATACTGCAGGAATACTCAAGGCATTCAAATTCAAAGTTTAATTTTAATTTTCATTATGAGGTTTCGCCTGTTCTTCACATTCTACTGATATTGTTTGAATGCAGCATTAGCTCACCAGCCATAGTAGTTTTCCAACTTTCCCTTCAAATAATCCCCCCCACCCCACCCCCCCCACAACAGGCTGTTCTTATGAACCATGCGTTCATATACTGTAGCTACGAAAAGTTAAGCACAGTTATCCTTGAGCATTCCATATGTTTTTTTCTGTATGCACCCCAATGACAGCTGCTTTATAAGAACTCAGGTTGGATGGATGGGTCATACAACACAGGACTTTCAAATCCAGGGAATGTGTGTTCCTTGGGAGTGTTTTAATCCAAACCACAACGTTTTTCCTAAACTTAAAGGGTAATTTGATTTAGTTCTATTTCAACCTGGACCCCATTTTTACATGCATTTGTGTCTAATAGACTGATGTGAACAAACATCTTTAAAATTGGTGCAGTATTGAGTGAGATCGCAATGACCGGTCAGCAAGAACCGAGCTGCAATGGAATTTTTTTTTTTTTAAATGTATATTGATCCCAAGTGGGGAAATTAGGATTTACACTCTGTGTAGGATATAAACTGTGTTTGTTAGAAATCACTACACACAGGTCTGAAATACACACACACATGCCCTGGACCTATTCATGCACAAATGGAGAGCTGTCAAGAGCACCTGGCAGTGCCCAGGAGGTGAACTGGCATCTCTCCAGCTACCAGTCCACACTCTGTACTTTGGTTTGTACTGGGACTTGACCCTCCGGTTCCCAACCCAACTCCCTACAGACTGAACTACAGTCACCCCATGTAACCTGATGGGACAATTTTGCACCCTTGCAAAAAGACACAAGTGCAGTATTTCACTAAGCATATGCCTTTTCTGTTTTCCACTTATGGCCCCATATTCCCAGTCAGCCTTTTAATATGCCTTCTGGTGCATTCAGGTGATACTAATAACAGATTGAAATGTCAACAGATTGAAATAGCAATATCGGGCACTGTGTGTGCAACACGGACAAAACAATTCCTCCTGAACTGAAATATGGACAAAACAAGAGCTGCTGGCCTCACACGTCATCTCCTGATGCTGCATACCCTTTGTATCCTCTGCTGATAAAGGCATTGCAGATAAAAAACACCTCAGTTGCATGCTGTAGGGAGAAACAAATTTCTAACAACCAAAGTATGACATCAAAGAACATGGTGGCGAAGGGAGTAAAGAGGGAGGAAGGTGAGAGAGAGGGTAAAAGAAAGCTCAGTGGACAGTGACAAATGAGTTGTGTACAAGGGAATGGCAGTGGCATAACAAATCAGAATTGGAGTAGAGAGAAATGGAGACCAATGAGAACTACCCTGCAGAGCAAAAGTGGCATAATAAATTATTAATGGAAAGAGAAAAGTGGGGAGGAAGGAGAGCAGAGAGGGAGGGGAAGGGGCAGCGAGTAGATGGAGTAACAAACAGTTCCATGAGAACTGCATGACAAAATGCAGTGGCAGGCAATGTTACTGACAAGGAGGCATGAAATGTAAGATAGAGAGAGACAGACGGGTGGGGAGTGCAGCGAGATGGAAATAATCAGTGTGGGTCAGCAAAGCAGGAGCAGTAACAAATAGACCAATGGGCATGTTCAATCAGAGTTGTTGCGCAGCAGGTGGCCCTCGTGAGGCTGCGTTTCCGTGCCTTTAAAGTTACAAATGCTTCACACCCCGATGTTGAAACTCACCGCTAGTACCCGGAGAACTGTGTTCATAAGATGATCCTGCAGGTTGTGATTTACATCTAGAAAATAAGGGTGTGATGGTCGGGATGGTGGATTGGCATGTGCATGAGACCGCAGTCCATGTCCTGTCACCGACCTGCAGTTAATGGCTCTCTTTTGTCCAACGTAACCTTAACCATACCATAGCTGTCATGCACAAATTGTGTAGATAATATAAATATAAATGAATATGAATAATTATGAAAGCAAAATGCCATTGGACCCAATACAGATTTTTGCAGTGATATTTTTGGAGACTCAAAGTCGATTGAAAGAAGGGTAATTTATCATTAATAATTCTTTAATTAATTGATAAAAGGTTCATTTCAGTTTATCATAACTTGGGTAGTGTTTTCATATTTTTGGCCATTATTTCCCTTGGTAATAAAAATATTGCACCCGCCAAGGTAAATGCTTAAATCTGGCAAAGTGGCTACCCACGGGGAATAGTGAGATCAGAGAAAATGAAGTCAAACTATACAATTGTTACCTATTGTAAATGGTCGGTTGTAAACAACAATGAGAGTTTACAGGCATTCATCTGGTTCCGTGACGGGTTTTTGTTCCGTATCTTGGGGCTCTTTTAAAGTTTTTATTACCAATTTCCCAGTAGGGAGATGACAGGAGTTGTAATTAATGGGCGTCCTCTTAACTTAATCCTTTTAAGTCGTTTTTAAGGAAGAAATTCAGCATTCACCAGTTCCATTTCTCAAATGAGAAGATTTGCTGATTGTTGTTGTCTGTTTTGCATTCCTTTGAATTAAATTTGTTGTTTAGCAGTCACCTTGAGCTCTGGGAAATAGATTTGGGCATGTTAAATTATTTCCACACATTTTGTAGACTAAATGAATAATAATTTAATAATTTAATTTAATCATAGAAATAGATCTTTAATTAATCTTTTATTAGGATAGTGATATTTCTGACTCACCAGCCCTCTTCTCTGTTGTGTATGAATTTACATGAGATTTTTCTCTTTTCTCAGCCTCGCTGCACTGTGTGTGTGTGTGTGTGTGTGTGTGTGTGTGTGTGTGTGTGTGTGTGTGTTTGTTCCATCTATAAACCTCTTAACACTCCTTCCCTCTGTGTCTCTCCATCTCATTCTCCCAGACAACTTCTCTGCCATTTTAATTCTTTGTTTTTTAATTGTGCTGCTCTTTCCCTTATTTCACATCCTTACCTCTCCTCTCTCCCTCTCCCCCACTCCCATCATTAACACCTCATTCCCTAATCCTCCCCCCTTGTTCTGCTACACCTTAGCCTCTCCACCCTCTTCTCATCATCATTAGCTCGCTCTTTTCCACACCAACTCACACATCACTCTCATTCCGTCGCCTTGTCTATCCCATTTTCTTTGCCTTTCTTTGTCTCCTTACCTTGTCGTCCTTTACCCTTACCTTGTCATCCTTTACCCTATCTGCCGTCCCACAATCCAGCTCCCCTTTCACGTCAACCTCACCTCCCTCCTCTACCTCCAACAGTCATCAGTTCAAATCCCCACCATGTCCACCAGTCTACTCAACATGGCAAATGTGAGGGGCTTACACTTGAGCAGGCTCAACCAGCCCAGTGCAGCCTGGGCGAGCGGACATGGCTGTGTTAAGAAGAGGATTAATCAAATAAAAGAAGATTTTTGAGCTTTTTCTGCAAACATATACATCCACTTTGCAGCTGCATAGTATGGATCTGTCTTTCATTGTATATTCAGGTGGATAAGCAGGTAATAAGATGGAAAGGTAGTACTGAACATTTCAAAAGGCCTGTTCTTCACATAGAACAGGTTAGACCAGAAAATAATTGGGTAAAAAAAAAGAAACTGGGGGTTGTGTTGTACTTTGCAGAATCAAACGGCTTTGAATGAGCCAGGGAAGTAAAACTGGTCCACAGGAGCTGAGAGGAGTGATGAAACGCGGCCTGGTTCCTGATCAGGAAAGAGGGAGCACTGCCAGAGCGTACAGTTTTAATAGTGTTTAAAAAAAAGAAAGAAAAAATCACTCCAGGTGCAGACCATTGTTTTTTTTTAATGTATGGATCTATTTTTTTTTTTTAGAATCATTACGTTGGTATAATTGCCTCTTGGCTCAGGAGTCCAGAACAATTATCAAAATGTAATTTGACCTCGGAGCAGAAGAACCCTGAGATGGATCCAGATCTCCATGCAGCTTGTGGAGCTGAAGTGAAGTCATTTGAGCCGGCAGCTGATAACAAACAATGTGAGAAGAGAAAAGTAAAAATGTTGAGCTCTAATTAATTCAAAACCCAAACTTGAGTGTGATAACTCATGTTTAGCTGAACTAGCCTTAGTACCATCAGTACAGCTACATGAATGTCAAGGGGGCAATCAATCACTAAAGAGATGTTGGGCCTTGTTGCCTAATTAAAGAGCTCCCTCCTATCTGCCCAATCACTGTATTTCAGTTATTATCCTCAAGTGAGTTTCACAGCTGCAAATACACCTCTAGATTCTCTATACGTTGCTACCGGTGTTACAATTCTTGCTCATTGCACCCACCACTGTTTTGCTTTTTGAATAAAAAAATAAAACCCATTTAGTTCATGTCAGCCCACGTGAAAGCATCTGCTCTGCTCCGTAGGCCTACAGCAGCAGCACAGAGGAGCAGGATTTCATTCATATCATGAGGGAACCGACAAGACAATGCGGCGGATTTGGTATCAAAGGAAAGGGAAGAGGGCAGCACTTTGGTGCGCTGCCAGAACATCCACTTCTGGCCAAAAGCGGGTAAAAATATTTTCCATTACATGTTTCATTCATTTACTTGCATTTACATTTACTTTACTTGCCAATTTACATATTATACCACTCTCATTACGGCTCCTTTTGTGATGAAAACTGGTGACACGCACACCTACTCACTGTATTTATAGTAGTGCTGTCAGTTAAACGGGTTATTATCGGCGTTAACACAAACCCATTTTAGGCCTATCAAATTTTGTAGTTTTTTTCACATGTTGTTGCAACAACTAGTAAAGTTAGAAAACTACACCACACCATCTAGCTAGACCGGAAACAAAACAACAGGGACGCCGCACACATGACGTTTGGGCTTGCAAGTTGGCCAAAGAGTAGTAATGTAACGTTTTGAGTTGATGGCGAGTGCCATACGCTGAAATGGACGCCGATAAGATTCTGGATGGAAAGTTTACTTTTTAAAAGTTGCCAAATGTTCCATTGACAAAACCAAAGTGATAGGTGTTTTTTTGTTGTTTTGTCGTGAACTGAGCTATCATCGCAGCACGTCCAGTCTGAAATACCACTTGATGGCCAAGCACACAGCTGATGTCAATTCCCTAGTATTCTTTTCACCCTGTTATTGATGGACAGTGTTAACTCCAAATGTGGATGTTACGTGTGAAATTGAACACTACAGTAGGCTATATGCCAATGTTGTTTTCAATAAAAAAAAACATTTGCACAAAGCAAGCCGATCCACTAAGAGCATTAAAATCAGAAAAAATAATGGGACAAAAAGAAATCAAGGGACATTTTTAATAGCTAAAAATGTGCAATTAATTGAGATTAATTGCAAGTTAACTATGACATTAATGCAATTAATGGTGATTCAATATTTTAATTTTTTAACAGCACTAATTTATATATCTCGGTCTAATTCAAAGATGAAACATGTACACTGATCAGAGTCTTTCAAATTAAATGACAAAATAAGTTGTTTGTGATTGAACAATCCAGAATGACATACAACATATAAGCCTGACGGTCCTATCAGCTGTGCCACATAATTTGTCAGTGCTTTTGAAAATCATTTGAAATCTCTGTTGAGAAAATTAAAACATTTCTTTATGAGCTTCAGTCACAAGCTGGTTATCTTAACTTAGCATAAAGACTAGGAACAGGTGGAAACGCCTAGCCTTGCTTTTTTTTTTTACAAATGTTACAAAATCCACCAACCAGCACCTTCTTAATCTTATGATACCCACCAAGAATTAGCTAACATTATAGACCTAGCATTAGCATTAGCTACTTGTCAACCAGCAGCTTTACAGTAGGCATCAAACCACATTTCCTCTTCAGTCCCATTACAGGTTGGAAGCAGAATTGACCATTACTGTTACCATTACCACTATTATTATGTCTCATTCAAACGAGTTAATGAACCACTGAAACGATTTTGGGAAACATTATTTCAAGGTACAAAAGAATCTTTGGTGTTGGATCGATCTCTTGGCCTGGGCTTGGTGTATTGTTACAGCCCTAACCAGCATGTATGAGAGAATGAGTGTAGCGGGTGTGCACCACACGCCTTAATTGGGTTGCCAGGCATATGGGTGAAAAAACAGATCTATAATTAAAACTGGTGATTTCCAGCTGCTGTATTTATCAGTTAGCCACATGGGAGCCTAATCAGTGTGACAGATGGGATACTAGTTAATGCATCGTTTTTTTAGTTCAATTGCCATTATTGATTTGAAAAACAAATAACACATTATTTTTTACTTTTACTGGATTATCTGGACAGGTAATGTACATCTAACTTCATCTATCTACTTTATTCTTCTACACCACTATATTCAGAGTATAATACTGTGTGTTGATTAACTGATAAGCTGCAACTATTCCAAGTTGATTGCTAAGTGAAACCTCTGCTTTTCTCTGTTTTATATCATTGTAAAATTGTGTTTTTAAAAAACTTGCTTTACAGCTTTGTTTGGGGTGTAGAAAGGTATGGAAGTGAAAACCCTTCCCTTTGCCACAAACTGGACTTGAACACAAACAAGACAAAATACAGAAATTAGCATAACGTATTGCTATTACACCAAACAAGGACAAGATGTGCAGTATGCTACATCAATGGTAATTGTGTTGGTCACTAAAACCTCTGGAGAGTTTTTAACTTCCTCCAGTTTTTTATGAAGCTGTATTATCAGAAATCAATATAAACTTATTTAAGAGGTGTAGTGACACATTAAAAGGACATCACCATTAGAGCATAATGAAATCCATTGTATTTAATCATGTTCTACAGCCTACAGACATATTTTCTTACACAGATCTTAAAAACCTTCTCATAAGTTCAACATCATGCCTGTAAGCAATAACCATAAAATGAGGAATAGTCAAGAATCAAGTTGATAAGACAATGTTTTTGAGTTGATTAACGGACAAGGGTAGCCTGACATCGCAAGATCAAATCACAGATGAGAGTCTGGAACCTCACAGTACATCTTCGATTCCAAGGTTTAGATGGAATTGCGTAGAACAGTAGTAGCCGGGTGTGGGGGGCTCCAAACAGTTTTAACGGAAGCTCAGTGAATGGACATGACTTATTACATTAGTTATTGCATTAGTTATCAAAAGAAGATCACATAAATGTGTAATTAGGTTAAACTTCATATTGTCCTCGGGTCAAATTGACCTGTTTTCCTATATGAATGTTCTTTTTAATTCCCCAAAATAACATGATTGATTCCACACAACGCTCTTTGCCAAGTACAAATCTCTACTTTCATTAATTTTGGTGTGTCTTATTCAATTTTATAGCATTTGAAAAAAAAAAAAAATGTTTTTGAAATAGAGTAAAAGTTGACATATTCCAATCTGTGATTATTCATCAACATCCATTCCTTTAATTTTAATCTAAATTATTTCTAAGTTCTGCTTTTCTAACTCAAACATTAGGTATCATTTTCTATAAATTAGGTTTATTCACCGTAAATTAAAAAAACAATGTGACAAACATTGAATAAAAGTGTCTAAAGTGTTGATAAAAGGGACAAAAATGTAAGAAAAAGTTTTAAAAAACATTGATAAAAAGTGTCAACAAAAGTGTTGATTTTCAATTTTGACAAGAAGACAACTCAAGGGTTAAAGAAAATGGAACTATGTCACATTCTGGGTTACATGTAAGTGAAGAAACATAACAGATGTACTGATTTGAACTTTTTCTGAATTAAGTGGTTTCACCACCCGTTTCTCAATGTTAACAATGCATTTAAAATCGTAATTGTTACATTTCGATATGAGGACAGAAAACGCTCTTGTGGGTTGTGTTTGCTGTCTCTGCTAGAGGCATTAATTTTTAAAACGCTCCTATCGTCGCATGGTTTGGAGAACTTCGGAGGAATTGGGAGGGGGACCAGACGCATCTGCCAGAGCAAATAAAACATGAGCCTGCAGATTTTCCCAGGCAAGGACCTGGGGTCTCCAGACCGCCAGATCTCAAACAGAACATTACAGTTAAATATCTTTGGGTTAGGGGCTGTTGGTTCAACAACATGGTGAAGACTTTTAAAATGATAATGACAACATTTGATTTTATCATGATTCATGTTTTTTTTGTCCTTCATCCCACTTTTTCCTGCCAGTGTCATAAAGTGTCCTGTAGGCTTTTATTTTGAAGTATCTGCAGGAAATGTACAGAAATGACCAAATAGGGAACGCTAAAGGCAGTAAGCAGTATCAGATGAAACTGCTGAAGTACCAATCAGCTACAAAGAACATTTAGCGTTGTCATCATAGCACCGGCTCTTATAGAAATTTAGAAAATAAGATCCCTGGTGGATTCTCATGTTAGAGCACTGGCAGCACGCAGCCTTTTTAGATAAACATGACCAGTATCCCTTTGGACAGATGCATATTTCATGAGGACAGTTGTGTTTGGGCTTCATGTTTATCTTGTCAACAGTTAACAAAGCTGTCCTAAAGGCTGCTGCGCCCTGTGTTATCACTTCACATCCCACTGTGTGACCACGCCTGCCCTACAGATTCAGACTTGTCTCAATAAAAGGCAACAGAGGGTTTAATAATAACGGATGTCCTTCATTTTTTCTTAAAAGACAGAGGGAATGGCCTTTGATCAGTACAAGATTCCACTAAGGATTTCATTGTGGCAGCATCAAAAGAGGCCAGGAGGAGGGTTACCTCTTGGTAATATTCACGTGGAACTCTGCTTTGTCAAGAGATTGATTGGATGAGCATTTGTCTCCTTAGAGAAGCAATTTCTCTATCTCGCCTGAGCGTATTATTGTCGGCTCAGTCCCTCTGCCTTTATCCAGGCCAGACAAGAGTGCATGGGAATGATGAGGTTGACGATAACTGATTATACCTTAAGTCATCATCAGTATGTGTCGGGGGCAGCAAGGTCAGGCTGAGTAGTTTGGCTTGTTTCCATCATGGTGTGGAGAGACAGATGGCACAAACATGATAAATGTGACAACAATATTAAACATCTCAATCATCGATAATCAGACGTATTAGGGATTTTACAAAATGATTAAAAACGAGGGTAGATGAGGGACGGGCAATGCTTTGCTAAAGGGAAAAAATTATATTGAAACCTTCCATTTTGAGATTAATTCAAAAAAAGGGCTTCTAATCCTGTCACTGTTTTGGGGTTTACTGTATTATTTTCCCATCACAGTCAACTATAGGACCAGTTACAAACACATTATATTGATATTAGTGATTGAAACTTGTAGTTTTAAGCACCAACTGCCGCTGGCTCTGATGACATCATATAATTACTTTTTTTCAGATTTGGCGCAGCTCCCTCTAACACAGAAGGCTTAATAACTGTTGTCACTTAGAACTCTCCAAGACCAGTAAAGCAAACTTTGTACAAAATTGGCGTGGAGTTCCCCTTTAATGGTGAAACAAGTTGAGACCATGTCAGCATTATATTTCAGGATATTAGAGGGATGGTTCTAAGAAAATATTAATAGCGCTGGGGATGTTTTCATACAGTCCCTCCTGGTCAAGCTCTCATGGAAAGATAAATACAGCATTCATTAGGGAATCAATATGTTAACAAGGATTTTAATTCCATGTATTTTTAGCTCATTTTTCACAGAGAAGCACATTTGGGCCATTAAAGCGTCATCAAGGTGCTTTATGGTGTAGCCTGCCTGAGCTGTTAAAAAATTTTCTCTTACCGCTTCACTACCTGCTGTTTTCCCACCTGTTCCCCCCCCTTCCCCATACCACACCTCTCCTCACCGACTCCCCCTCCCCCTCCCCCAACTCCTCCACCATCAGCTATTCTGGCTCTGCACCACTCCACCTGCATTCAGCACAGGTCCCAGGGTGCACAGGCATCCTCCGGTTTGTACATCCATGCTGTTTGCACTCTCTGCTGCACCACACTGCGGTCCTTTTTTTCCATACAGCTACAACCCAACCTCGATTACACGAACAAGGGCAGTGAAGACAATCCCACCCCTCACCCCTCCGCCTCAATCTGCCTTTCTCTCCTTCTTTTACTCTCTGTGCTAGTTAGTGTTCTTCCACTCCTCTCCATCTCTCAATGCCCAGTCCTCTCCCCCAAATACAACCTAGTCCTCTCTCTCTTTCTCTCTCTCTCTCTCTCTCGTCTTTTCCCCCCCATCCTCACCCAATATAACTCCCTTTCCTTCTCTTTTGGTGTCTCTCGCTCTCCATCAGCCCAGCAGTATCCTTATTCCAAGCAGTGCTGCAGCAAAGTGCTGCCCTTCTCCGTTTCCCGGAGATGGCATTTTTATCAGTGTTAATAAAATCTTCTATTTTTAAGAGCCTGCTGAAAGAGCAGGGCCTCATCTTGAATCCACTCGCTGTTGTTAATGTGTGAGAGTGTGAATAATGTTTGTCTGGGCGTGTTGTACAGAAGAGTCATGTGAGAGAACACAAGCATAGGGGTTTGAGCGTGAATGGGCGTCTGAATGGGAAAGCAAACTAAAGCAGGCGCAAATAGAGTCAGAGGAGCTACTTTCTATGAGTTATATCTGAAATGTTAAGTCTTAAGTAGATTTTTTTAAACAGCCTGACAGCTTGGTGACATAAAGCTGAGATTAAAACCAACAACTTGAGCACTTAAAGTCTTGCACTTGGCCAGCTACACAAACACTAGTGACTTGCAAAGGAAGGTGGAGAACATAATAACATTCACCGTATTGTTTTCAAGGTGAGCAAAAATTGCAGCCTAAACACAGGAGAACCACATGGCATTGAAATAATTGTCAGCTACATCATTGGGGGGGGGGGGAATCACATGATAAGGCACTGTGAAAAGCAATTAACGCCTCAAGGTCTAAAATGTCTCCTTTGAAAGAGTTTTATTTTGAAAGGCTATTGTTTATCCGAATCAAAACACTTTATACTGAACAATAACCCATGTCAGGTCGGTACAACATGCGGATGGTTTTGTCCAGGACCAAAAAATAGTAAATTCATTAAAATGGAAACATATCACCATTTTTATGCAATCTGGCCTTTGATTTTGAAGGAGAAGGACTGTGACAAGCAGGTGTAGAATAAGGTGAAACTTGCTTCATTAAGTTGCCCTGACAAGAGAAACTTGTGGTTGTACATGGGTGATTAGCTATTACATAACAAATTACAGATTATCATGGACTCCTAAGGGATGGGAAGGTTGTATGTGTGAGGGTGTAATTAGTAGAAGCCTGTTTGTTATTTGATAAAGATTTTCAGATGTGGGGTTGTGTGTTGTGCCATTGCCAAACTTACTATGTATCTTCTATCTTCTACTATAAAGGTGATTTTTCTGTTATAAGAAAAGCTTTTGTTTGGTGTCTTTAGATGGATTAACCCTTGTATTGTCTTCCCGCTGACCTGGAAATTTAAAATGGTATGTTTTTCGACCCTTTTGGGGCTTTCCCCCAATGATTGTCACTTTTTCAATGTTTGTCGACTTTTCCTGAGCCTTTTGAAATTTTCATGGGTTTTCCCCAAAATTTTTAAAGCTTTTTTTTTTTTTTTACTTTTTTCAACATTTGTTCACATTTTTGTCACTTTATTTAACATTTGTTCATATTTTACTCTTTTTTACACTTTTTTAAAAATCTTTCACCAATTGTTTTTTCTCCAAATGCTATAAAATTCACAAAAAACACAAAGATTCAATGAAGTAGTGAATGAGTAGTGAACTGATTATTTATTTAACTTGTGAGCAGCGTTGTTGGGAACCATCCACGTTACTTTTTCGAAAAACCTGTTTGAAAGAATTTTTTGATATAGAAACTTTTTTGGAATAGGGTTAAATTTGACCCGAAGACAACAGGAGGGATAAGAGGTTTGTGTAGAACTGTTGATTGTTCCTATACTAACAATGTATTTAAATAGGGATTTTACTCATACAGGTCAGTTTACTTAACACTGGAAGGACAACTTTAGTACAAAATCTTTTTTGGCACCTGGAGGTGTTTTGTCAAGTCTAGGAAAATACACCTGGCACATGGTCTGGTCCCCAAAATAACCACTGATGACATATTGTTGTTATTGTGGGCTTGGAGACCAGACCACTTTTTTATTCTTATTTTTTGTAGATTTTTATGTTAAAGCTTATGAAGTATTCTTATTTTGGTTGTTTATGCTCATATAGAAATTGGACAACTAATTTGTATTAGCACTCTCTGTACATTTTGAGTGAGACAAAACCACTCTATGGATATTTAGAGAAAAAAAGAATTTCAACAAAGGAAGCGCTACTGTAGTGTTTGTAGAGGACAGAAGTCAAAGGAAAGGTCAGGACTTTGACACGAGAGACTGGAGTTTGCATCCTGCCTTAACTGTGGGTTTTGGTTAAGGTATCAAAGCTACTGTCATTAAGGTTTGGGAAAAATTTTAGTTTTACTTAAATGTTAATAAAATGAACATGTTTTTTCATGCTTCAAGAAACCTAGACCACAATCTTTCCCTAACCAAATACAACACAAAATGTTGGTTACCTGCATACTTTAGTTCCAACCAGTGGATATTGCACGGAAAACTAAGAAAATGATCTGTTAGTGAATATTTTGCACATACATTCATTAAAATATTTCTTAAATATGTTGAAATTAAAAATTAAATCAGGTGGCATTATGTTGCTCCCATTATGTTGCTTTCCTTTGTATGTGAATTAGTAGGAAAAAACAGAATTTTGTCTCTTGTGAATTACCCTATGTTATGGCAGTGCACCATAATCATTGTCAATCAATATGTGTGTGCTGCACTGTATCTTTGCAATAATAACATCAGTTTCTCATATTGGATTATATAAGCATCTCAGGATGGTGCTGTGTAGTATTGAGTAGTGTTTATTGTGTGTGTCTGCCATTGTGTGTGGACTATTTATATTGTGTAATTTAACATTTTGGACCAATACTACAAACCAATATCAATCAATTATTCAGAGATTTCATTTTGCACAGTCAAGCTTTGGTCAAACTCTAAGATCCTACCAAATACCAGGCTGAATTAAATGTGAATAAAAATATGCCAAAGACATTTACAGCTTTTCAACTTAATGGAATGGTGCAGACGTAAAAAATGTCATCCTGCAATTCAATATTTCAATTAAAGTACGTTTGATACTACCTCAATGATGCACTGGATCAGGCGGATACATACAGTATATGTGGCACAGCCTAACTGTAGAATTTTATTCTTTAGAGCCTTCCTGCGCCTTTTTCTCCTTTTCCTCTATTAGAACCTATCTGGCAATTCTTATGCATTATAAATGTCTTTATGTGACGCACGTTGTGATTTCCTCATGCATGAAACAGTTTATATAAAAGTCAGACTTGCCTTTCCCAATCTTACACTGAATAATCACCAAAAATATTTCAAAACAGTACGGGGAGAACAGCATCGCAGCTTCTCCACATGGGTAATAGAGACTACGGAGAGGAAAGAGAATATCAATAGAAGGAGTGGAAAAGATTACCAAATGCGTGGGAGCATCATAACCACCTATCAGAAAGAAATTCTGTCTGTCTATCGTAAAATTGATAGTAGCTGCCCCCTCCATCCTGTTCCTGAAAATGCCTCCTTGAGAATACAACGCGTACTTAGAAATAATCACACATGAAGCAGAAAAAGAGTGGCTTCTTTTTGATTGTACTTCAAAACAAGTGAGGATCCCAAGGTATCTTTTCCTTTTCCCACCATGCCTTGAGAGCTATTGATAATTAACACTGGCTTTTTTTTAATTTGCATCACAGAACAAGATGATTTGTTCCTGCTCGGCCCCTTCAGCATCTCCTCCACAGCTCGGCTCAGATCAGTGTCACTTGGCTGTTTATGCATTCCACATGGGACTCCACTGCACCCTAAACTAAAGCTACTTTCATGACACCACACTGTCAATTAGGTGTATCGAGCTGTTTTTCCCCCTGCCTACGTCAGCTGTGTTGGTGGGGTGTTGGAGCTCATTGCCTCCATCTGGTCTCCATCTGTAGTGAGACAGACCGACAGAGGTCTCTTTAAAGCTGCTGTATACTAACACTTAAAACCTCTCCATATGCACAGTATTGATACATCTCTGTCCTACACAACATTGTCTGCACAGTTTAAATTTCCATGCCGGCTTTTTCGTGGAAATCAACTTTCATTATTGCCTCAAGCGGTAGTCAGCTGAGTAAAACAAAGCGTTGGTGGGATTATACTGATGGGCAGCCACTTGACTCAAAGTAAAGTCACTTAAATGGATGTTCAAATCTATGTACTGGCTGGCGCTCATGTATCTTAACCCTTTCATAGTAAACTGAAAAAGAGAAACAAGCCACCTCAACAGTAGAAGAAGAAGAAGCTGTCAGAACAGTGCAGCTACATGCTGTTTTTACACAATGCTGAACATCGCTTTGACACTTCCAGCCCTTAGGTGCACTTTATTTAAAATATTTTAAATTTTTCATGACTAGCTGTCAATTGTGATTACTAAATACGTTTTCATTTTGCAGTAGTGCAAGAATTTTCTAAAACAATTGCTCGTGCATTTGGCTTTTCTCTAAATGCAGTACAATATATTTGTAATAATGTTCTTTGAGAAGACAAGGCCACCCCTGTACTGTAAACAGAGCAGCCTCACTTTAGTCATGCGACGGAGGAAATAATTCACTGTCAGAATACTGACAAAATAGTGAGCACATCCCTCACTAAGTACTTCCGCTTTAATCTCATCTAATGTGGAAAAGTGTCCCACAGAGGACTGAGCTCTTCATTCACAAGTGTAGAATGAGTCCTCTCTCAGACTGGCGATTCAACGAACACAAACATTTTACTGCTTTGGAGCACATTATGTGACGATTGGCAGCAACATGGTTCTACAGAAGAGTTGAAAACATTAGTGAAAGGGTTGCCAATGTCATTTTCATTTGACATAAAAGCTGCAGTAGTGGTTCTTAGAAGCAGTTCACTTTAACATGTACACTAACTGTTGATTTAAAAGTTTTGAACGTTGATTAAAGGAATAGTTAACCTAAAATGTATACTTTGTACTTTAAGGGGAAATTACAATTTACACTCTGTTGTTATTACATACAGGCCTGAATTACACACATATGCTCAGGACCTATACATGCACTAATGGAGAGATGTCAGAGTGGGGGGGCTGCCCATGGAAAGGCACCCCAAGCAGTTGGGGACTTGGTGCCTTGCTTAAGAGCACTTTGGCACCCAGGAAGTGAAGTGGCACTTCTCCAGCTACCAGTCCACCACCATACCTTGGTTGGGGATTGAACCAGCAACCCTCTGGTTACCAACCCAACTCCCTACTGACTCAGCTACTGCCACCCAAAAAGTAATATAAATTGTATATTGTTCTCACGTTTCTAGACTTTCTTTGGTCCCAAAAAATGTAAAACGTTTTTTACTGTCTCTTGTTCAGCCTCCTGTTTGCAGTCATATGCTTACAATTTTTGGGTGTTCCGTTCTCCTTGACACCATTGATTGAAACCTTCTCCTGGGAGCATAGGGAAGTGAGTACTATGTACAATTTGTTTTTGGGTGAACTATTCCTTGCACTTGTTTCCGTCTCATCCAGAGTTGTTGCTTTTGTCATTCTTAAACCCGTCTACTAAACTCTGATTGGCCGATTGTTTCTCTAACTGGCAGAAACAGCCTTCAATGAGCATGTCAGACCTTTTTTGAACCACTGAACAAATCAGAGATGTGTGTTGGGATTCAGACATCTGGTACCACATGCCCATGGTCCTATTCTCTAACAGAATATATTTCTTACTTTTATTGTGGCATGTACCAAAGTCTCTGAAGCATAGAATTTATTATCTTTGCCAATTTGAATAAGCGTCAGTGACAGAAGCACAGAGAGTTTTATCATTATAAAAATCACCTCAGGACAATATTTTAAAGTGAATTTCAATAACATGGAAATGGAAAAGCATTTAAAAACGTTTTTTATAGGGGGCAATTATAAATGGATTGTGATATAAATTG
The DNA here is from genome assembly GCA_026937815.1 of Etheostoma perlongum. NCBI lineage: Eukaryota > Metazoa > Chordata > Actinopteri > Perciformes > Percidae > Etheostoma > Etheostoma perlongum. Next base: position 24,528,819 of record CM049371.1, on the reverse strand, counting down.
ACAAGTCATATTATCAGTAGCATCAAAACTAACCGGAACCGGAATAAAAAGAATAAATCGCACTTGGAGTCAGAATTTTTAAAATTCAAACAATGCCGACCCAACTTATTTCATTACTTTTATTTCATTTACGTGTTTGGTCTTTGAAGTAATTTAGTTGGAGACTGTATTTTCGGCTACTATTACAACCTACAGAGGTCAAAGGATAAATGTAATGCAGAATTATGATTCAGTCTAAAAGTGCATTAGCAAATTGTGCAAATTCTTTCATAAAATAAGCATCTAAAACAGTTTACACAGCCCCTATTAATATCACTGGTGGTGGGAACAAATAAAGTTATGACATCTTACTAACAAATGCATGTGGCTGTTGCTTTTCATAACCATGGAAACATGAAGAAAATTGGATTCTAAAAAGCTAAAGAATGCTTCAAGTAGGTCAGTGTTATGGCAATGCCAAAATCTGGTGTCTATGAAAGCTGAAAGATGGAATCAAAGGGTTTTGAGTATTAAACTGGCAGCGATGATAAAGCCAAAGCAGCCTCACTGAGGCACCACCTAAGCCTCTTTCTGAGCCAATAAAAACACCCAGTAGAGCTTTATTAAAGGATATTTTCCACAAAATCTGTCAGACAAAAACCTTTGGTGTATTCATGACATATTTTTGTTTGTTCATATTGTAATTTATTCAGCACTAACTTCTTATCCCAGACCTGAATAAACTGCTCATGGTGTTTAGACACAAAAATGTATGCCATCATCTCTAAACACAATAATACAGTAAATGAAAACATCTCCAGTGTCCCTGCTTTTTGCCCCATTTCCAGAAGTGTCCAATCGAATGTGGGTGTGACATTGTCACGTCCCTCCCAGTCTTGCTGCAAATCGATGGACTGTGTGAAGGCAGGGGCTGGGCGGGGTGGGGCTGAGAGATGTCAAATCAGTAGAAAGACCATTTCTATTGATCTGGTTAAATCGGTGGAGACAGAAGCAACCCTTTCACAACTCTGGCAATCTATGGATCCTCCATTGGGCTCTGACCTACATTACGATGACAAGTAAACACAACTTCAGAGGCTTCAATCTCTTCCTTCTGCATGCTCTCTTTTTTATCTCTTTCTGTCCCAGAATCACCTGCTGCTGCACGGGTTTCATCCACCCTCTTGGTGTGGAAAAGCCACGTTTGTGCTAACAAGATCAATTAAAAAGTGGCTGTAAATGAGAGTCTTATTTTGGTATTTTGTAGCTGTAGGGCACTTTTTGCAGCTCTGTGGTGCTTTCTGCTGAAGACGATTAATGCTGTGCATTCTCACATGTTTTTTACTTGCCCACTCTTGCAATTTCATGGTAGAGTCATTGCTGCTACATTTAGGGGGATAATAAACTTTTGTCCTGGAGCGCATAAATCTGTCTCTCTATTTGTAGTTATATTTTAATTTATAATTTATTTTTTGACACTTGACTCTGGTACACCCATGCTGCTCTCACCCACACAGATATTAATGTAGGCGGTCAGAGTCCTGAGCTTATTTAGTAATGGAAATTAACTGACTGTAGCCCAGAGTGAGTGAAGAGTCAGTGGATTACACTTTGAGGGGCGGTGACAGTGTTTAAATTAGGCCAAGACTAGGCCTTAATCTAGAATAGTTCATCACAGCTCAATAAATGACTTTCTGAAACTAATTAGAGATTAAGAACACCCAGACTATGAAGCCTTGAACTAAAGTAAAGGAGATTCATTTCAAACCACCTGTGCCAGTCTGAATTAGGAATAGACCCAGAAACGCCTAAAACATAAGGAACTGGAGAAATAAATTCAAGGAAAGCAATGGAAGCAGAAAAGAGACTGCGATCAATAAACTTCAGTTAGCATGAGAAAAGTCTTTTAAAGACAATAGTATTAAGACACCCGGTCATTGAAGACAAACAGCACACATCTGCTGTGGAATCAAAGAAAAGCAATGCATGGAAATCCATCTTTAATGACAGCTTCAGGTAAGAATTGTCAACTTTTATTAAGTTGATAGCTGTATTTTATTACTGTTTTGTGATCTCAATGGATTGACACTACAGTATTATATTCAGTTCAGGTTGTGTGAAAGAATTTAAAAATAAACCTACAAAAAACTGCTGCAGAAGCCCAAAGAGAGAGGTTTAAGACTGGTGGAGAACCTGCAAATAAAGATTTACCCTCCGCATGCTCAGAAGCTAGGGTAGTTGTAAAGAACGGCTGTTGCAATGATGACAGTGCAGCATCTTCTTGGTTGGAATTATGTGCTCTAGACAAGCGCATAAATGCTGACGATTGGCTAAGGTTGAGTAAAATTTCATAGTCAAACACATAACAAACAACACAAGCGAATCAGTCAACAAGAGACAAGTATGGTGTTATGGGGGGGGGAGGTAACTTTTCCTGCTAAAGATTTCCCACCATGGTCAGAAAACACGGGGGGGGGGGGGGCTTTGTTTCTCTCACTATGACTCTAGAGTGGCTACTCGCTCCAAAGCTAATCACTGTCACTCTCTCACTTCTCCCTCGTTCTATCTCTCACACACACACACACACACACACACAAACACACACACAACAGCGCACAAGTATAAACATCGCGGCACTTTGCACTACAAAGAGTGTATATATTTTGTATGTTTGTAATGTCCATTTCATTATAATATTCAGATTTATCATAAATAATTGAACATGCACATGTATTTTAAGTTCCATTAAGAGGGGTGGAGATTTGAACATTTAAAAAATTTACTTGAAAGTAACACATTAGTTACTTTCTGAAATAACTAGTTAGTAACTAGTAACTGTAACTAGTTACTTTTTAAAAGTAACTTGCCCAACACTGCTGACACCACATAAGTCCCCAGTTTCTTTGTGAAAGGTGCCACATGCCAACAATCGTAAAATTATGAGCACCTGTAGACAAACTGCTACAGGCCGTCCTATTTGGGTAACAGATGAAAGCCTGGGTTCCAAAAGTGAACGAAGATCCACAGCATTTACGTTATGCATTTGAAAACGATCTTGAAAGCTCATTTCATCAAAACATTGCAATGGGTCACTTCTGTCAGCAAGAACTTGCCTAGCTGGTGGTGTTGGATGTTCTTCATTGATATACTCCAAGTAATCCATGTGTCTTTTTTAAAAAACAACTTTAATCTATAGTTAAACCTGCCTCCTGGGTGGTTTAATTTAAGCCTCAATTTAGTCTTGAAGTGTTTCTAATCTTCCTTCAGGAAATCAGCTTAGTTTATCCAGGAGTAGGCCAAGTCTAGGGCTGTTTTACAACATCCAAGAAAGCAGCTTACTGTTAGTCTGCGTTAAAAAGCCGTTTCAGTCTAGGACTAGCCTTAATCTCTGCCTGGGAAACCGCCACCTAGTCTATTAGCACTTAAAGTGTTTGACATAATAATATGTAAGCAAGCACACACACACAGACACACACAAACAAACCTTGTAATGTTTTTTCATGCTTCAAAAAAGATTTGTTTCCATGACAATCTTGAGTTGATGCACCTTTTTATGACATGAAAGCATTAAATCCAAATTAAGACTGAGTAATGGTTTTGTTTCACATTTGTCCTAATGGAAAGAAACAGAGACTCCAAAAAAATCTGAATAATAGTACTGCCTGTATATAGTGTAGGGTTATTTTGATGGTTTAAAAATAAACAAAATCTGTGGAATAACAGATTTCAAGAATACGATTTGCAGCACAAACGTACTGCAGTTTTTCTGTTCCTTTTTTAAAATGACGTAGAGAAACACCAAAGCATAATAAGCACTTGGTTTGTGTTGTCTCACCATTCTCTATAGAAAATGTTGGTGAGAGCTTTGAGAAATTAAAAGCTGCAAGACAGACAACAAGCTTGCCATTTTGCTGTTAGACTAGTAAGTAATATTAACTGACTTGCTATGTCTTGTGCTCTTGCTTTTGCTTGATGTTTGTTAAGTTGTCAACTTGCTTATTTTTGATCATAAGTAATATAGTCATGACAAATGCACGTGTACAGCTGTCTACACTCACCGCCCACTTTATTAGGTACCCCATGCTAGTAACGGGTTGGACCCCCTTTTGCCTTCAGAACTGCCTCAATTCTTCGTGGCATAGATTCAACAAGGTGCTGGAAGCATTCCTCAGGGAGTTTGGTCCATATTGACATGATGGCATCACACAGTTGCCGCAGATTTGTCGGCTGCACATCCATGATGCGAATCTCCCGTTCCACCACATCCCAAAGATGCTCTATTGGATTGAGATCTGGTGACTGTGGAGGCCATTTGAGTACAGCGAACTCATTGTCATGTTCAAGAAACCAGTCTGAGATGATTCCAGCTTTATGACATGGCGCATTATCCTGCTGAAAGTAGCCATCAGAAGTTGGGTACATTGTGGTCATAAAGGGATGGACATGGTCAGCAACAATACTCAGGTAGGCTGTGGCGTTGCAACGATGGTCAATTGGTACCAAGGGGCCCAAAGAGTGCCAAGAAAATATTCCCCACACCATGACACCACCACCACCAGCCTGAACCGTTGATACAAGGCAGGATGGATCCATGCTTTCATGTTGTAGACGCTAAATTCTGACCCTACCATCCGAACGTCGCAGCAGAAATCGAGACTCATCAGACCAGGCAACGTTTTTTCCAATCTTCTATTGTCCAATTTCGATGAGCTTGTGCAAATTGTAACCTCAGTTTCCTGTTCTTAGCTGAAAGGAGTGGCACCCGGTGTGGTCTTCTGCTGCTGTAGCCCATCTGCCTCAAAGTTCGACGTACTGTGCGTTCAGAGATGCTCTTCTGCCCACCTTGGTTGTAACGGGTGGTAATTTGAGTCACTGTTGCCCTTCTATCAGCTCGAACCAGTCTGGCCATTCTCCTCTGACCTCTGGCATCAACAAGGCATTTCCGCCCACAGAACTGCCGCTCACTGGATGTTTTTTCTTTTTCGGACCATTCTCTGTAAACCCTAGAGATGGTTGTTCGTGAAAATCCCAGTGGATTAGCAGTTTCTGAAATACTCAGACCAGCCCAACAATCATGCCACGTTCAAAGTCACTCAAATCACCTTTCTTCCCCATACTGATGCTCGGTTTGAACTGCAGGAGATTGTCTTGACCATGTCTACATGCCTAAATGCACAGAGTTGCCGCCATTGGCTGCTTAGAAATTAAGTGTTAACGAGCAGTTGGACAGGTGTACCTAATAAAGTGGCCGGTGAGTGTATATTTACTACAGAGGTGTATAAGTGAATAACATTATGAAACTGTAGGGGCACCAAACTGCCAAAAATAACAATTCTTACATAATGTTGCTCTAAGGAAACATTGCTTAAATGTCTCATTGGAACTACAGATGCACTACCCAATCTGGCAAACTTGCAAAGTGCGGTTATAGCTGGTAGAGAGCCGCAAAGCGAATGTAGAGGTGCCATTCATCCTGTTACGAGTTGATGAACCACTGAAACGATTTTGGAAACCTTATTTTAAGGTTAAAAACATAGTGTTGCTTTAAAAGAGAAAGAGAAAACAATGTAACAATGAGCCTTACCTTTAAAGTGTTTCAAACAATAGTATCATCATACTACATACATAAATTACTAAAAGAAATGAAACAATAGACATGGAAAATAAGTTTTGAGAGGTGATTTAAAGTTCATGTTTGGAAAGTTGTTTTAAAGTTTTGATATAGATTCAAATTGATGTCATGCAAGAAAACGGCACACTCGCTCCAGTAGATACAGTTATCCCGGCTCCTTCAGTCGCTGCAGACCAGCAGCTCTGACCTCAATCATAACAAAGCTTCTCACTTACCCGTCACAGTTTGACTCCTCGACCTCTTGTTGCTGCCTTTAGAGCAAATTAGATGCCAACATGTACAGACAGTTTGTCCCAGAATATCCTGACATTTCATGCTGCTGTGTCATGAACCTGTTTACTGACTGTAAGCAAAACGTCATCCACTTTTTTAACTTAACTCTTTTTTTCTTCAATTTTTAATCATCAATCAAAACCATGTGGTTCACTTCACTCTACAGAACAAACATTTTAGATTGTGTGCTAATGCATTGTTTTGGACTAAAAAAGTCATTCAGATAATACAGTTAGCGGTGTTTTCCATCAGGCGCATCTGCAATCGCTGCCATTCAAGTCAGTGCTTGATATTCCACCAGCCGCGCCACGATCAGCTTAAGATACGCGCCAGGTCTATTTTCACACGAGCCTCGGCCATTTAAGGCATATCCACAAAAAGACCATCTAGAACTTATTACATTGGGTGGCAAAGAGGTAGTGAGAGATCTTGGCAGGGTTGCAGGGGAAGACAGTAAATGGAAACCCCCATATGTAAACCCACTGCTATGCCCCGCAACACCCTGCTACACCCTGAACTGCAACTATTATTTCTAGTCATAGTTCTATTTTCTTTGTTGTTACTATAACCGCCACTGTTTATCATACCAACTTCATGGGCAGCTGTGGCTCAGTGGTAGAGCGGTTGCCTGCCAATTGGAAGGTTGGTGGTTCAATCCCCAGCCCTGCAGTCCCATGTCGAAGTGTCCTTGGGCAAGACACTGAACCCCGAGTTGCCCCCGATGCTGTGTCATCGGAGTGTGAATGTTTATCTGATGAGCAGAAGGCACCTTGTACGGCAGCCTCAGCCACAGTGTATGAATGTGTGAATGGTGAATGGTTCCTGTACTATGTAAAAGCGCTTTGAGTAGTTGTTCAGACTAGAAAAGCGCTATATAAATACAGCACATTTACATTCATTTTTTTGAACACTAACGTTAGGTGCCCCAACAAACATGCATGAAATAAGTAAAAGAATAGAAGAGCCTTCTAATTGACTGAACAACAACTATACACTTTTGTGGACATTTTTAATTGGATCTTTTAATATATGTGAAAGTAAACAAATGAATACCAAGGTCAACTACAAGACTGTTGTGATGAACTCCAACCAATCACTTCCCGAATCTTCTAAAATCCCATTCCTTGAAAAGAAATAGCTCATAATAAGGCCAATAATAAAAACCTGTTCATTTAAAAGCCTGCATAGTGTAGACATTGCTATTTACATAATTCTATGGGATATATATTAAAGCACCCATATTATACTCATTTTCAAGTTCATAATTGTATTTTGCGGTTGTAACAGAATAGGTTTACATGGTTTTATTTTCAAAAAACACCATATTTTTGTTGCACTGCACATTGCTACAGATCCTGTTTTCACCCTGTGTGTTTAGGTCTCTGTTTTAGCTACAGAGTGAGACATGTCACTTCTTTACATTCTTTGTTGGGAGTTGCACATACGCAGTAGCTAGCGAACCTTGGTCAATACAAGGCAGGATTAGCTGGGAGACTTCTGCTGAACGAGGACACACTTGTGGAATACCTGCAGAACAGGGACAGGAAGTAGTTCTTTTGTAGATTGAACTAGTGAACTAGTGCGTGTTGTAGCAGTGTTTTGCTATTGAGAACGAAGTAGAATGCTAGCGCTAGCATGCTACGGTTAGCCACTGTAGCATGCTCACCCAGAGACTGAAGGCAGAGGACATTCAGAAACCGTATCTCACTTAAAACACTATGGATAGTTTTTTTTTTCATAATATAGGCACTTTAATAATTTTATGGCATATCTACTTTTAAGTATTGATTAAGTGTTATTTTAGAAACTATGTGAGAATGTATTAATAGTTGAGCTGGAGGAGGTAGAAATCTCACTCATATAAATAATCTATATAAGCAAAAGTTGTTGTAGAGCCCATAATGTACTGTGGTCCTCTTTTTTTATACAAGATGTGTAACATATTTGGATTCTGTCTGGCCCACGAGCTGTCATCCCAGCCACAGAATATTGAGGTCACATTTAAAACCTTTGAAGTCATCCTCTAAAAAGTCTAGATATTGAATAAGATGTGTAAAAACTGGGTCTGTGCGAATCACTTGAGATATACTGTATATATAACAACTTGTGAATTGTTGTTGAAATGGTGGCAACATTGAGGTCTGAGCCATAAGCTGCTACTATGACTCCGTTGCGTTATTTTCAAAGACGGGTTTTATGTTTGAAAAGCTCCTGTGTTTACCTGGAGGATCAGAACATGATTGGCTTATCAGGAGAAGAAACTTGGCATGGCTATGTGGTCATTATTTATTCTGAGCGGTGGCAGCAACAAACACACACACACACACACACACACACACACACACTAATGTGATAACATAAAAAACACTACGACCACTCTTTGACAGCACTTTATGGCTGCGAAGGTGTAGAGGTGAAGAGGTCACTCATTCTCAGAGGGAGTTTGCAGCTAGATTGCATTTCAGTGTTCAAGGCCTCATTTTATTCCATTACCAAATAGAAGAGAAGTATGACAGATCAAAGTAATCTTAGCTAGGCAACCAGAGGGGCCAGCATCCCTTCAAAACTCTGTGACAAGTTGCAATGGATTTCAGAAAAGGGAGTCTGTGTCAAAAAAAGCCCACGGATGATGCAGAGATCGAGATCTTTAAATGTGAAGCTCAGCTTTGGAACACAACTGACGGCTTCACAGTGGAAATGAAAGTGATCTGATGTGGGGCTATCAGAGTGCGATTGACAGAGTCAGACACTGAGGCTCAAATTTCCCCACGGCGAACAGATACGATCAGCCAACAGTTTGACAGCAGATGCTTTGATGGGCTGAGAAGCGCTGTTGAGCGGGTAGGAGGGCTAAGAAGAGGTATGGGCGAAGAATTACAGCATAATGGTAACGCTGTGATTTACTAGTGTACACATAACACAAACCCTAAATATGCCAAAGCTTAACACAGCAAACAATGCAGTGTACACCCACACTTTGAGTACTGTATAGGGAACAGAAAATCTTGACTCACCCACACACTGGGCTTTGTACACATGATCTAAATGCATGATGTGTCTCTTTCTCACAGTCACCCCCCCCACACACACACACACACACACACTCCACTCACTTCATTTTGGTTGCAGAGACACACATAACAAAGCTTCCTCAAACAAGATAAGAAAAATATGAGTAATAGAGAAACAGAACAGATAAAAATGCACAAGTCAAAAAAGCAGAACACCACTTTCTGTTAAACAAACATCCCTCACACACACACACACACACTCAGAGATAGAAAAATGTACTTACCCAGAAAAGGAGGTTGAAGAAGACCATTCCATATCGCAGGGCCATCATGCAACCCTCGGCCATCCTGCAGCGCCGCAGTTCTAGGAGGAATATGAAGGAGAGGTCCAGGTAAAACACCACATACTTCTTCCCCTGGGCGTAGCGCCCCTTGGACGTCTGCGGCTCTTTTGTCGTGTGGAAGCCGAACGCAAATGGCGGCCGCTTATACTCAAACTCCCCACTGAAGCGGTGAAACCCAGAAGTGAACGGCGGCGTGTCGGGTTTGCTGTCCAGAGACGGACTGCGCCGGTATGGAGTCTCGTCTGTGCTCGAGCGTCTCATTATGGAAGCTGAATAAGCCTTTCAGGTCTGTAATAGTCACTCTGTGTACTTCAGATCTGAGCAAAGTTCACAACAAGCGAGCAGAAGTTATCCACTTGGCGCCGAGTGATGGGTTGTGTTTTTGACCTATCCCCAGTTTACCAAAAAATAGTTACAAACCCTATCCAACCCTGGAAGGCTGATTAGTTTTTACTGATTACACTTGATCTGGCTTGATTTGTAAAAGATAGAATGTTGCCATTCACTTGACTTGAGTTCCTCCCTTTAATCCTATACTTACTCTATTCAGTAGGAGACTTTGCATAATCCTGGTGCAACACCTGTGTAATTATGTGTATTTAGGACATAATCTCAACACACACAAACACATCTGCCCGTCCCTGTTTCCCTCTCTGTAATTGCTCAAACACAGGTGTCATGCTGTGAGAGATAAACTGGTTTGCAGGTTTCATCTCGTAACGGTTCAATCAGGCAAACAACTCGAAACGTCCTACCTGTTCTCATGAGACATTCCTAAGCAGCTGCTTTCAGGGGGAAGGTAATGGCCCCCATGATTCTGCCAACCAACTTCTTTTACTCAGAAAGGTCCACTGAATTAAATGCTGCGCTAGCTTCTAAGTCGTGGCTGAGTGTTCAGCATGTGGTTGTGGCTGTCGATGTGCTTTTGCTGACATGCAAAAAAAGAAAACGTGAGATGAAAGGAAGGATAGTGTTATGAAATGTGAGAAGAAGGTTAAAAATAAGCATCAAAGGAGAAATAACGCATGTGATTGGTCCATTATTTGGCTTTTTGAATTACTATCCCTGTTGAATTCCTGCCTTGCCCAATTTAGTCCTTGCTTCTTTTGCATCTGCCCTAAGTTGTCCTTTTTGTCTCTGAAAAGTGTCTAGGGGTTACTCTGCGTCTCCTCCACAACCAGTTCTTCAAACATTTGGCAATTCGCCCAACTCCCTATTATTATCTTCCTGCACCTCACACTGAGCCCCTCTCTGCGCTCCCCTCTCTGTGCTGACGGCGGTTAATTAATTTTCCAGAATCTCATCAGTGAGGCAAAGTGTGCGGTGTCCCCTCTTCTCTTCTCTTCTCTTCTCTTCTCTTCTCTTCTCTTCTCTTCTCTTCCTCTGCTAGAGCATTTCTCTCCTCTTCTCTAGGTGGGCAAGGAGATCAAGGTGTCCACCGGGGTCATGGCCAAGCAGCAAGAGAAGAACAATCAAGAAGGAGAAACAGGCAGGGAGAAGAGAGACAGTTCCCTCAGTAAAGCAAAAGAGAGACTGCAGTGTTTGAGCGGTAGTCCAGTCTCGCTGCCTGAAGCTCCCTCCCTCTTTCTCTTCACAAGCTTCTGTTCTCTTTCTCTCGCTCTCTCTCTCTCTGTCCCCCCTCCCCTTTTCTTTCCTCCCTTCTGTCAAAAGCACAGATGCTCTCCCTTTTGCACGCACAATCTCAAACACCCCATCCCTCCTCAGTGACTGCCACTAAAACCTGGCAGCGTGAAATGCAGGAGCAGTCATTCATATTCTGGCCACACCCTACGAGGGAGCACAACCAATCAGTGTCTCACAGCCCCATCTTCCTTCGTGCACACACCAATCATCCCCTGCCATCTACTAGATAACACACACATGCACGTACACACACACACACGCAACCTGGTGTGTTGTTAACATACCAGTGCTCAGAACCCTGCTGTACTTGTACTAGTGCTTCCTCCTCCTCTCCTCTGTGCCTCCTGCCTGGAACTCATTCCAAATGCAGAGGTTGTTCTTGCGCACAACCCAGGCTGTTCTCTACACGCCTGGCTTCAGTCATGTTCCAATCTCCCTTTCACCCTATGAACATGGACTAGGGTCACACAGCTTCCATGTTTCCACACTTGGCACAGATTTTCACACTACAAACAACTCAACTATAAAGTGTGTCTCCTTTTGAAATAATTGAATTGAATTTGTTTATTAATCCCCAGTGGGGAAATTACAATATACACTCTGCGTACACACTTTGTTAGTAATTACACACAGGCCTGAAATACACACATGCTCAGGACCTATACATGCACTAATGGAGAGATGTCAGAGATTGGGGGGGGGGTTTGGTGCCTTGCTCAAGAGCACCTGGCAGTGCTCAGGAGGTGAAGTGGCATATTTCCAGCCACACTCCGTACTTTTTGGTCCATATGGGGACTTGACCCAGTGACCCTCGGACTGAGCTACTGCCACCCCACAATAATACTGGGGAGAGTACACTACTGTTAATAATCTCACAATATAACTGCATCTTCTTCACAACGTGGTGGCCATCTGAGTTAATGGCTTTACACATCCACAGGGACGTTTCAAAGCTGCAAAGGTACTGACTTTGTACATGGCTGCCTCAAGTATTTAATGGATTTCTCTTGTGTCGCTTGTGTGTATTTTTGTCAGACTATGGAGGCAGCAGCCTAAGAGAGTGAGTGTAACTTACTGCACATGGACAGATGGGCTAATTGTGTTTTCTCCCTAAAAAGGTTACTGGACATGAGACAATATCAAAATGATAAGAAAAATGTTGGACTTCAAAATATCCACAGCGTTCACAAAAATGACATGGGTCGCATGCAAATCAACAAACAAAAAGGACCAACCACTGTATTTTCTGATCATTTCATTTAGCCTATGAGTAAACACCAAAATACTGGCCAATAAAATGGTTCTCATTAACTAGGTTTCCATCCAAATGTAGCACACGGAAATGCTAATTAATGCATGTTTCAACCCAATGCAAAAGAAGAGGGCACAGCAAGATGAAATACTTAAAAGAGCTACAGTCAAACCTTGAAATGTGGAAAACAATGTGGAAACAGGGAAACATTTCATGCATTAATTTAAAGGAAGGTTACATCATCCCCCTCACCCAACACAGATGTTTTCATCTGCCACAAAACTCTTAAGTAGAGCAGAAGCTTCATAAATATATATATATATATATATATGTGTGTGTGTATATATATATATCTATACACACACACATATATATATATATGTACACACACACACACATATATGTATATATATACAGTATATATACCTTCATCGAAAAACATTTTTGTCACATTTTCTACATTTCCATCTAGCTGTTTTTAAACGCAAATTGTAAATGTGCATAAAAAAATATGGATGCACCTATAGACCCACATCACAGTTTATCCACAATCACAAAAAAAGGGTCTGCAGCTGAAGTTTTATCAATAAAATGGTTTTAAAGGAGCAGCTAAAATCCTGTTTTCTCTACAAATGTTAACAAAGATGTGTTGGATATTGCTTAAAAATGCATGCTCCATATGGTTGATTCACAATACATATGTTATATTTATACAGCATGTGGTCACCAATAATGCCAGTAACACATCTTTAGTCCCTTTCACGAAATACATAGTCTGGGTTGAATCATGAAGCAGGAAACTATAGTAGTTTAGTAGTATAGTATAGTAGTAAACTATATACTAGTATATACTGTAACTGTAAGTGACTTTACATTAGCATACTGTGTCTCCACCAAGCAAAACACCTTACTGCTAGTCAGTCATGTAATCTCCTAATCTAACACATCCAACGCCAAACACAACATATTTAAAACACACACACACACACACACACACAAACCTACACACATGCAAAGTAAACTTGCAGTGGCACCCCGCGGGTGGCGGTAGCTTTGATGTCCTCAGCATTTACAAACACCCAGAAGGAGGAACAAAAAGTGTTTTGGCTGCAGAAAGGAAACATGATGCACAACCTGATAAAATCCATCTCTGTTAAGAATGAAGGTTTATATTTATAGAAGCACATATTAAAGTTCTTTATGGATCGCTGTGATGTGAAACAGGAGGTAATTGGACTGACTTGCTCAGTGGGATACACTGGTCTCTGTGCAGTCATAAACGGGTAGGAGTCTAGCTTGCTTTCCCTTGTTTAACTCTGCAATACGGGTCTCTGATGAAAATCCCCACTAAATGACAAAACAGGCTGCTAGGATAACTGCAGTGCACACAGAGCAGCAATACGAGAATATGAAATGAGAATGGCTTTCCACAAGGCTGGCAAATTATTTAGAGCTGTTTGCCTGCAAGAATTTTAGCTTATGCAACCACTATCATTTCAGTTCAGAATTTTAACGTTAACACCATTTTTGGGCAAGATTAAATATAATTTATATTTTTTTATATAAATGATATATAAATTAAGGTTAGAGGGTCCCAATTTAACAAAGCGCCCCTTGTGTGCAATAATGATGGTAACGTTTACAGTAATGCAAAAAGTTATACAATTTTCTCTTGATCTTGAACTCAATGCTTTCATTTTGTCTCAAAAGGGAATTATTCGGGGCGACCTCTAGCGCTAGCTCACCCAGTAAGAGCGCGTGTCCCATGTAGGCAAGGGACCATGACCTTACCTGCGGCCCTTTGCTGCATGTCATCCCCCATCTCTCTCTCCCACCTTACTAGCTAAGTTTCCATCCACTTGTCAATTGAATTATCTGAAGTATGGTAAAAAAAACTTTATGTGAATAAAGCTGGTGAAAGTGTGTTTCCATCCAACGGCTTTAAAGCGAATAAAAATCTGTGCGTAATGAAGTCACATGCTGTTTTGATTTTAGACATTTTAAGGTGTTTCCATTCATTTTTGCACTGAATCGCACAACGTTCAAGCAAACATTTGGGAACAAAGTTTTTCTAGACAAAATAAATCATGCTGTCTACCAACAAATGATCAATATTGAACAAGTTGTAATAGTGCTTATATGCCGATAGCGATTGGTATCGATAGTTATAGCTGATAGCGACATATCAAGCTATAATAAGAAAACAACAACGCTATCAACTCATCGCTATGATGATGCAGATGTAACTTGGCTTTTATTGTCCCTCCGGCACCACTGCAAGACAACTCTTTTTTGAGATATGTCTCGCTGTCTGTGTCATGGTTTGGCTTGCTGTCTCTCCTGTCTGTTTCCCTCTCTGTGTTTTTTTAGTTTTTTTTGTTTTGCCTTTCCTCTGCTGAGTGGGTGGGTCGCTCCTGGCTCGCCCTCCCTCCTCATCAAGACACCTGTGGCTGCCTACAAACCTGAAGCAGATCCAGTAATCACCGCTCCTGCTTTAAACCCCGGCTTTCCAACATGTCTCTGCCAGATTGTCCGTTCACCCACTGTGGTAACATTCGCTATGGCCAGCACTAGTGTTTTTGCATTGAGTATCTCTGATAAAGCTTTTTTGACTTTGTCTGTTTTTTTGCTCCAGCTTCAGATCCCTGCCTCAGCCCTGGAAGCTCAGTCAGCCTGCCCGAGCCTATCATTGTTTTTTGGACCTGCCCTCAGTCCCAGAGGATGTCTTTGCACCATTTTTTCATTGTATTAAATAAACCTCTGTTCCTGTTTTCCAACCTTTTCCCCTGTGTCTGCTCTTGAATCTTGAACTAGCCTGACAGTTTGAGTGCCTTCCATTTACTCCGGAGGACGTCCCACGGCTTGTCGTGACCTTTGTTGAACATTTCCTTCGCGAGTTCCTGATAAATTAAATTCAGAAAGTCTCTTGTCTCCTCGTCCATGTGTGCAAACGGAGCGGAAATACTGGGCGGAAATAAACTAAAACTTCTTCTTTTTCGCTTTGTGGCGGATTGCAACCATAAAATGACCTAAAACTTAATCGCAATTCATTATTTATTCGGAAAATAACGTTTCCAGCCCTCAAGAGAAAATTTGATCAGACCGAACGTATTTCTTTTGATTTTCATGAAATTCCATTGAATATTACTGTTTCCAAAAGGCATTTTTCATTCGATATCCCTTAATTTGGATAAAAACGTGTGGATGGAAACATAGCTGTCTATCCACTGTCACTATCAAATAAAACTATAAGGAACATAGTACCAAATTTAAGACAATTTCCCAAGATAACTATTTGGGAATTTAAACATACATTTTTTACAGTCAAATCTGTATCGAATCCAATATTAGTCTATGACATCACATATTACTGTACTGGCAATACAACAGTAATTACTAGCGCTGTCAAATTCAAATTGCTTTTAAAATGTGATTCATGGTTCTGCGGAGGCTTCATGCAGATGCCATAGCCTATGTAAGGAGCTTAAAGTTGTAAGTTGGCATGTGCGTGTGCTTCAATCTCTTTAACCCTCATGTTGTACTCGGGTCAAATTGACCTGTTTTCCTCTATCAATGTTTGTAATTCCCCAAAATAACATGATTGATTCCACACAACGCAATTTTATATTTTTATATTTTTTTAATTTTATAGCATTTGAAAACAAAAAATTGAAGGGGTTTCGAAATAGTATTGAGTAAAAATTGACATATTCCAGTCTGTGATTATCCATCAAAATACATTCCTTTAATTTTAGTCAAAATAATTCCTAATTTCTGCTTTTCTAACTCAAACATTAGGTATAATTTCCTATAAATGAGGTTTATTGACCATAAATTCCAAAAATAACTGTAAAAATAAAGTGAATAAGTTAGTGTTATGTAGTGTTGAAAAAAAAAGCATCAAAAGTGATGAAAAAAGGGACAAAAACGTAAGAAAAGGTTAAAAACATTGTTAACAACATCAATAAAAGTGTTGATTTTCAATTTTGACGGGAAGAAAACACAAGGGTTAAGAAAACAGCAGGACCACTTTCGGAGCGATTAGCAACTCTAGAGTCATAGTCTCCCATGATCATGAGTAAGTGGAAATACAACACTACCAAGCCAAGGGCGAGCCACGTGCAATGCTGTGACAAGTACACTGACATGTGACATGTAACTAAATTATAAACGCAACACTTTTTGTTTGTGCCTCCTTTTTTATGAGCTAAAATTAAAATCTAAGGCTTTTTCTAAAAAAAGCTTATTTCTCTCAAATATCGTTCACAAATCTGTGTTACTGATCATCTTCTCCTTTAATAGAATGTTATTGGTCCCATATATCAGCTTGTACACAGTCTCCAGTTTTAATGATTACAGAGTAGCTCTCAAAAGTCTCTAAATGCGATATATTGCTGATGTTAATTAACAACAGACTGTAGATGATCCGTAATCAGAATGGATTTGGTCTCTCTGACTTCTAAATGTCACTATCAGCCACACAACAGAAAAAGCCTTTAAATCAGACGAATGGCAATTAAAATCCCTGCGATTCCAAATCAATAAAAAGTCAATATAACGATCACGTTGAGTTGATTCTGAACCAATCAGCTGTTAAATCAGCTGAAAGTGTTTCCCAGCATGCTCTGGGTCGGCCTGGGTCTTGCATTTGGTGAAAAGCAACTACGCTGCCTGCGTCTCAGAACTGCGTCCGCCTTGATCTCATGAAGTTATCGTTGCCTATGTGTGCCTGACATCAGAGCAAGTCGGGATTAAGTCATATTCAAATCTAACCAGAATACATTGGTTCGATCGCCGGTGATCGATTTTGCGCAGACCTGGCTCATCTCGAACAAGCCTAGTGACTGGCAGAGTAAGTGCAATCCTGAGAGCAGTCCAGTAGTTAAAAGTGATAAACTCAAGGCGGTTCATGGTCCCCCGTCCCCCCTCTTGTCCGGACCGTTCCATTTGGGAGACCAAACATAGGCACCAATTTAATTTATGTTTTTCTCCGTGGGTGCTCACTGGCACACCATCTTTAAAAAAAAAAGTAGTCAAAAAATGTTTGCATTTCAGACTGCCAACGCAAACACACACGTCTATCAACACGATAATAAAGCCATAAATGAGGTTATCTTTCAACTCAGGATGACACATAACAGCATTGTGGGTGCTCAGTATTAGAGCTCTGTACCCAACTGACAGAGCACACTTTTTCGGCTTAGAATTACGGTAGGAACCACTAAAAACACAACAACCTCGCCGTGCTCTCTACCCGACGGACAGACACGTTTCCTCGGCTTAGAATTACGGTAACAGCTAAAAATAGCACTACCTTAGCTTGAGTAACCAGCTCGGGTACTCTAGCTATATAATTCAATGTGAGTACACAAATGTTAAAACGACATACTGTAAAATGCCATCTCTTGTAGCTGTGATAAAATAGCCTAAAGCAAATACTTTCCTATTCAGGAGGAAATTAGCCATCTCTCCATCCTTTTGGGCTCTAAGCTGTCTCCATCTTTCAAAAACGTCTCTGGTCACTGTTAGGTTGGGTAGAATCCATCTCCGTTGATCCTGTTAGTTTGTTTGCTGCATGGCATGGCAACATAGGATTCCATTCACTGTGCTAAGCTAACTAGCGGCGAGATAAAAATTGCATTGACCCACCTATCTACAGCTAAGGGAGACCGTGATGAGCCCTATTTCAACAAACGGTGGCATGTTTCTTCAAAGCTAAAATCGCTCCTTGAAAACACCTTTTTTCCAAGCATTAAATGCCTGCAATCAAATTAATGTAGAACCACTTTAAAAAGTTCAACAGTTCCTGTCATTTTCTGGTCATGAATAGTGTGCAGGCACAAATAACACACCGTAATCGGTGTTTAAAAATCAGAAGCTGAGAATTTGCCAGGCTCAGGTGCTGTCAAGATGTCACTTTTCAAAAACAGCTGTGTGTGAGGCACATGAGCCGGCTAGAAAAAACATATTTACAACAGCATGACACTTGAGATCATTGAGGAATCTGAGCCATGAAGATGAATAACAACAGCTCTAATGGGAAATAAACACGTTTAACCCAACTGAGACGACTCTATAAGGATTTAAGATTCGCTTCGCTGACAAAATCGATTTATGGACAATAAAACAAAAATAGATTCATGCAAGAAACAAGCATTGCAGAATTGATGAAAAATAAATGAATGAAAGGAAAACACAAGCTCAGAAAACTAATAAATTATGTAAAAGAATTCTAGTGAAAATAATTATATTATCTTTTTATAATATAATAAAATATATTATATAAAGTAGAATGGTTTTCGACAGAAATCTAAACTGTTGGGTTTATTCGGAGTCACAGAAAGATACTGCTGAGTACAGTTGGCATAGCAATGGAATGGCTGTTGCACAAGCATGGCATGCATTTAGCATGTAGTTGTGTAAGATATTAATAGATTTAACATTCATTAATGATGTAGTCTCATTAAGATTTCAAATTGACCTGACAGCAAAACATAAGTGATATCTGAACAGCGACATAGACAGACTATGGGTTAATGTTAAAATCTTTTCATTTTTTACCTCGTGTTGACATCGGATTTACCATCAGTGGTGGCTACTATTGTACTTTTACTCCACCAAATGTTTACTACTACATTTATTTAGCAGTTGTAGTTGAAACTTTAACTGCATACAAATACTTAGGCATCACAATTGATGAAAGTCTTCTTTCTTTTATTTTTGTAAACTATGTTTATTGAGAGTATTTCTTTCAATTTCAATGTTCAATCCCATATTAATCATCTTCTAAAGAAATTGAAATTAAAATTGGGATTTTTTTTTTTTGGAACAAGCCTCGTTTCTCCTTTAATGGCAGGAAATACCTTGTTTTTGCCACTTTCTTGCTTCTTCTGGTTTATGGAGATGTCCTGTACAATAACAGCTCAGTCTCTTCACCTGCTGGATGTTGTCTATAACAGAGCTCTGATATTCATAACCACTTAAACGTAAACCCCATACACACCATTGTACTCTGCATTCTTTAGTCAACTGGCCATCGTTTACACTGGTATTATGTAATTAACAAGTCCTTTCTTGGTCTGCTTCCCACTTATTTATCCACTTAGTGGAGTTATTTATCCACTTCTATGTCACGTAGACAGTGTTGCCATATGCTCCTAGGGCTTTATTAGTAATCTCTCCATCCCCCCAGTCCAGAAAGAGTTTGGTAAAAAAAAGGCTTCCCTTCCTCTGCTCCATCAACCTAGAATAAACTACAGCAGGAACTGAAGCTGTCCACCAGCATTTTAAAATTAAGTTTAGGAAGTGTATGGTAGTGGGGCGCCCTTGTAGCTCACCTGGTAGTGCGAGTGCCCATGGACCGAGGCTCAGTCCTTATCCCATCTGCCCAGAATCTGACCTGCGGTCCTTTGCTTCCATGTCTTCCCCACTCTCTCCCCCCTTTCCTATCTGCAGCTATCCAATCAATTAAAGGCCAAAAAATAATCTTAAAACAAAAAGAAATCTATTGAGCTCTTCTGTGGGGTCTGCTCTTTTTCTTTACTTGGCTCTATTGCACTAATCACTTTATGACATGTATCCTATTTTGTCTTTTCCTTTGTAAAAACGTCCTGCCTGTCTGTGACTGTGTTTGTATTGCTGTTGTGCCTGACCAGGTCTCATTTGAGAATGAGACCTCGAGGCTCAACGAGATGTAAAAAAAGTTACTATTAACTTTTCAGAGTAAAGTCTTTCCATTTAAAATATGATCAGTTTAATAAATATGCTTCATTTAAGTAACACTAACACTAGTGCAGTGAAAACAATGGCTTAGTGTGCCTGGGTTCATGTGTTCATCTTTTCAATGAAAATGAAGGCCTAAAATGCCCCCCAAATTTTTTTTAAAAACAATAAAAAACAATTGCTTTAATAAAATATATTTTATTGCTATTTCTTATGTATTTTTTATATTATCTGAATACTTCTTCCGCCATTGAAGATCATAAATATCTGTGCCATATTTCCTGCCAACTTATTTAATAGTCAAGGAGATATTTGGCTTTGGATCAATTAATAACAACGAAGAAATGGTCAGACTGACATTTCCCTCACAGGGGTCACAGCACTTACACACAGGTCAGACTGCTCTAATATCGCAGGGTGACAATGTGTGGAGAGCTGTGAGGCTGACATCCTGACATTGTTACCAAACGACTATCATTGTATATTAACAATTCATTTAAAACATGAACTTACGCGTTAACCATAATGAATGAATAATATGAATCCACAAAGCCGGAGAGTTTTCAATGAATGAATTACACCTGGGGCACCATTAGTTGAATGTGGTAACAATATGGTTTAGCACTAATTAAATATTTAATTAATATATCAATTCAACAAGGGGGATTTTACGTGAGGGGACACAAGACAATTAGGTAGCCATGAAAAGCATAAGAGCCAACCTATTGTTCATCAGGCATGTGTTGGATGAATTGATGTCTGTAGTTGTGTAACATGACACAGTGAAATGTAATTATGCTGTGCACCATGCTTGGAGCCAAACAGATACAGTGCATATGTGTAAGAGTTTGGAGGTGGGTGTCAGAAAAGAATGGCTCTAACGCCTACCTGCACTCACTGAGTAGAAAAGAAAACCTGTGTATCAAGGCAAAGAAGTGTTGCCGGTGTTGACTTGAAGCTGGTTTGTTTTGAGGATTAAATTAGAAATGACTCCTAACAGCCAAGACATTTTTTAACATGCAGTGTTTTGTGTTTTTTATACTCTTTTTTACTGCATTAAACATGTTATAAAATACAGAAAAAAAGGTTAATGGCACAGGCAAAAGACCTCAGTATACAGAAGGGGGAGCTATTGCAAGACTCTGATTTTTTGGGGATTTTTTCCTCAAACTTTTGCTCAGTGTCTTGCCCAAGGACACTTTGACATGGGACTGCAGGGCCAGGGATTGAACCACCAATCTTCCAATTGGCAGGCAACTGCTCTACCACTGAGCCACAGCCGCCCCTTGAACAGCCCCTTCATCATTGTCCCAAATTTGGCAAATCCTTCTGTTTTTTGTTTTATTTTCGGTATAATAAAAAGTCATATTCTTTTATTTAAATTCCCTTCAATTAATCATTAATCATGCATTGTTTTAAGGACTTAATGTTGTAATATTATATACTGTACTAGTTTCCCAATTTGAATCCAGCTCTGTTGTGTGAGCAGTGTGTTAAGATGAATGGTGTTTGGCTTTCCTCTGTGGTGCAGCAGCCGAGGTCTGCCGAGATCTTCCGTAGCAACGCAGATTTTAGTGGACCTGTGTAACAGGTTTCTACGGTGGCCCTGAAGTGCAAACCACAACAGCAAATCCCAATCCAAGACCACAACACAATTGTGGCTCAGTGGTAGAGCGGTTGCCTGCCCTTCTTAATGTAATGGCCGCAGTTTAAACACATAGTCCTGAGTAAAAGTCATGTGTTTGTTTCACCCTTTGAGCACTCTAACCTGCCTTCTTACAAGGAATTTGGCACTTTTATACTTTTTCACCTCGCTTCCTCATTTGCTCTCGCGACAATTACAAAGACTGTAAATATTAACAGTCTATAGATAATAGATTCTACAGCTACAAGAGGTTGCCTTCTGACAGGAAACGTAATTATGGGTTGTAATGAGGTGCGTGCAGAATCAACCTATACCAAAAAAGTAAATGTGCGACCAGAAACAGTCTGTTCATTAGTCTGGTGGTCCGTGTTGTGATGGATCTGTAGCGTCTCCCTTAGGGCAGGAAATCAAAGAGATGGTGGCCTGGGTGGGAACTGTTTTTACAATGTCAGAACAAGGAATGTCAGAAAGTATTGAGGAATGAAGGAACAAATGATAGAATGATGTCAGCTTTTCCCTGAGTCATTTGCTAAACTGTTATCTGAACTTGTTGATGAGTGTTTAGTGGCAGCTAGTGGTGGGATCACCTAGACACACAGTTTGGGTATGAAAGGATAAACATGCTTCTGTTACAATTTTACCATCATTAGGGAAGGTGAACTGAAGAAATTGAACTTTAATTATTATTACAATGTTTATAGCACATGCTGGCTCCACATAAAAAAAACTAATTGGGCTTAAAGTTGTTATCAGCAGGTATGTGTTTTCTTGTGCTCTCAAATGAGACAACACAAGTAACAATGCAAACATCAATCCTTAATAAAGTACCTTACATGAGCATCATTTTCATGTATATTTAAACAAGGCATCAACTTTTGATTAGACTACAAACACTGACTCAAATAATGTCTGTGGTTAAATATTAGAACAAAGAGACTTAAAATATTCATAAATTGTTTGCTGTGTCTTGCTTTTCAGGGGCCAAGCAGCAGTGTGCATTATTTGTTACATACAGTATAACAAGACTACAGAAGGCATTAAAATATTGTAAACAGGACACTGACTAAATCACTATTACAAATTTAGCTCAATAAGATTAGTGCACATTGATTTACAGAGGAGCTCCAAAGGGGTCATCTGAAACCAAACTGCTGCTGCATCAGTCAAAATAAAACTGCAAGATTTTAATATGTCAAGGAGAGCAGTCTGGAAAGTCACAACAAAGTGTGTGAAACGCCAACTGACAAAGAGAATCAGCAGTGACAATAAAGACATGTACAACACACCTAGCTGTGTGTGCACATATACCGTATATTAAAGTACTTACAATAGGCTATTAGAGCTGACCATAATGCTTGGAAGCTTTGGTTGTTGCAAGATAATCAATGTCCAAATCAGTAGTCAAATGCATTGTTATTTTCTTCTTTTTTTTTTTTTTTTTTTATTCTATATGCATTACCCAAAATCCTCATTAGCCCATGATTTAAGGGCTAGTAATCCTACATTAAATTGTGCATTGAAAGAGCCAGGCTAGCTGTTTACCCCTGTTTCCAGTCCTTGTGCTAAGCTAAGCAAAGAGGCTGCTGGCTGTAGCTTTATATTTACCATACACACATGAGTGTTGTGGTTTGTTGCATTTCCCCCAACCTGTGTTTTCTCCCTTTCCTCTGTGTTTCTGTCTGGTTGTCTGTCATTGCCTGAGGGGGCGTTCCTGGAAGAAAGAGGTCAAGAGGTGTGGCCACTCATCACTGTTCCGTCATCCACTCAGCTGTTCCTCATCACTCATCACCCACTGCAATACTTAAACCCGGGCTGGCCACCTCTTCAGCGCCAGATTGTTACATACACCATTGTGGTAACTTGGTTTTTAGTACTATTGTTTTTGCCTTTGTGTTTGCTGTTTTGGATTCTTGAGTTAATCGTTTGTTCTCCGTGCAGATTATCTGTTTCCCGTTTTCTCCGAGCTGCCTTCCACCCCATGTCGGCTGGCCAACTGCTTCACCCTGGTTGGAGTTCTTACCTACAGACATTAAACTACCTGAACTTTATTTTGGCTCCGGGTTTTTTGTATCTCTGTGTTTTGGGTCAACGAAATCGTAACAATGAGAGTGGTATCAATCTTCTCAACTTACTCTGGGCAATGCATGTTGTTACATTTCATTTGATTGACGTAGGTTATAAGACGCAATTTTGAAGAAATTAGAAATTTTAAGTCACTGGAGCTCTTTGAATTTTAATTGAATACCCCTTAGGACATCCTCACCAAGGTGGACAATTCTGAATTTACTACCAAAATGTTTCACTCAAACTGCCAACAAAGTGGTAAACAGCAGTGGTAGGCTGCAGTTAATACATTAAAATACAAACTGTGTCAATTCACTTTAAAAAAATGTTCTGGCAAAACCAGTTCACAAGGTTAAGGCTTTAGTGAACATTCATTTCATTCAAGCCATTGCCAAATGAGTTGCTACAAAGCTAATTAAGACTCCACACATCTCTCTGTGTAGATACAGTGACTTTCCCCCGCAAAAGCTTGAGTGAAGATAATTACCTCTTCTGAAAAGTCTTTGTTTTTTTTAATCCTCCGTGCCCTCCCTGCACACTAGCAACTGCGTGGAGGAGGGGTGAGGGCGTGTGAGCAATCACGGAAGGCTTGTGTCACATAGATGCGCCGACAGTGTTGTTGTCATTACTTAGAATTCCTCATGGAGGAAGTCAGAAACTACGCACTACGGCTTTAATGTTTATTACATCAACATGTCACATATAAATAATGGTAGCAGGCTGATTAACATATCCAAGCTGTTAACTAGAAAGAACTGTAGATGACTGGCTTCCATTATTTACACCTTGTGGCTCTCTCATTAGCTTAGTTCATGTGATATAATTACTCACACAAAAGCAAACAACCGGTATCTCTGACTTAATCATGTTGTAATTTCTCTTACTTCACAAATTGACAAGGAAATGACATCTAGATGCAGCATTAATCAGCATGTGACTAACCTATCTGAGGAAATCTGTCAAACCTGGCACAGAATGGTAATTAATTTAATATAATGAATGAGTCTGATGCCTTCTGCACACCTCTGCACCCACAGCCAGCGTGAAAACCTGCAAACGTGATATATGCATACTGTAGGTGTCACAGCTGCCATTTGAATTCTGCTGCTTATCCCTCCGAGCTGGAAGGTTATTACCCTGCTTGCCAGTCAAACGCTGGCCAAGAACAGACATATATGCTTTCTGTGTGGACATGTAGTTATGCACATGAACGGAAGAAAAATCCCGCCGAGGGTACAGAAGCAGCAGGGGGCTGCTGAAAATTCATCCATTTTACAGACACAAACACACATCTTGCATACAGTGTAACATGCTGTGGCACACATACACCCCTATTGTGATGACAGATTGTTAAAAGGCTCATATAAACAGAAAATACATGACACCCACTCCCAGATTAAACTCCTTAAAAAACATCTGTTCACATCGAACTGCTTTTGATTGAAATCATCCTTTACAGAAATTATCCTTTGCACACATTTTTTGCTGGGAAAATTAAAAGAGCTGTGCTGTTTTGAAGGTTTACGTCACTTCAATTGTTTCCTTAGACGATGTATCCAATGGTTTTGAGTAAAAAGCAAATTAGATTGTCTCATTTCAACGCTGTACAAGCCCACACACACAACCGTCTGAAATCTGATTTGTGGGGCCAGACTGAGACAAATGTTTTTGAATCGGAGTCGTATATCAAATCAATGCTTTATATGTGATTTGTGAAAATGCTTTCAAGACTGAAAGGCATGAAATGTCTGAAATGTAGCTGCCAATTAAGTCTTGTAATGTGCAACTGCCATTACTCATTATACTACAAGTACTACAAATACTGTATGAATATAGTACTACAATAAAAATATAATATATATATATATATATATATATATATAGTTCATACTAAAATATATATATATATATATATATATATATATACACATATATATATTACAGTAAGCATTACCCCCACTTTCCACTGGATGCGTAACGGCTGTGGATCGGCTCCGCTGCGTGACGGCTCTGTGCTCTGCCATCCGTCAATACCCACCATTTGTTGAGGAACGGCTGCGGCCATGACTGACAGCTGAAGTCAGGAGGACCCGCGAGATCTCGCAAATTCACGTAGAATACAACCACAAAAACAACACCAGTTTGTTTCCATCCAGAGGAGTAGAGAGGAAACAACTCTGCTGTGTTTTCAAGGTGTAGTGCAGGAAAATATGATCCGCCGTGAGCACGCTCTATTTTATTTTGAAAATTAACCGGATGTTTTATTTTGTTTCTGTGCTCGACTTCCTGTCCTGCACTATCTGCTGCGGAGCTCTTTGGCATCTGGCAAAAATAGAAGCTCTGCCAATCTGCTCTGGAGGGCTGGGGATCGCCGGAGCTGGAACAGAGTCGGGACGCAGTTGTTCCGCAATCCGTGGAAATACACACATTGACTTTGATGGAAACCTAATGACTCCGCCGCCGTTCCAGAGCAGATCCGCAGACGTTACGACTGGTGGAAATTGGGGGTATGAATTGCCTTGTTGCTGAAATGTGCTGAAGAAATAAAGTTTCCTTGCCTTAAATGGACTCTCAAGTGCTTAAAATCACAATGCTTATCGTGAATGTCCAATCACAGGATATTCAGAAAGTATTTTGATGAGCAGACATGTTATTTTGTTTTTAGGTCTAAGAAAGTTTGGATTGCTGGTTTTGAAGCGTAATGAGATGCAGTCAGTTCCTTTATGTGGAGATTGAACATATTCATTTAGTTGAATGTGTGCACAATGCACTCAGTCTTATCAATAGCATTTGCTCCGGTGGCTGTTGTATAATTTCATTCACTAAGTTCATAGTAATTAACAACATTTCAAATAAATCCATTGTTTAAATTTTTTGTTTTTTCAGTCAGACCCACATTCACACAGAAACACACGGAGACATCTGTCGTCCCTCATTAAGAGAGTATCACATCAAAACGCATGCACAAAACAACACAGCCGGAATCCCAGTGTGAGTAATCTCATCAGAGGAGTGTTTAGACAGGTGGCTGTGAGTAGGAAAACCTGCTTGATCCAGGAAACAGAGAGCACCAGAGAGATAACCAGTAATAAAATCCCCGGAGCACAGAACTCGAATCCAGCTACGTCAAGCGTGTGTGTGTGTGTGTGCGTGCATCTTTACTCAAGGACCTTGATCTGTCGTGTTCTCTTGAAAGCTGTCAATAGTGTTTCAAACACAGATACAGTACAGCTTGCTGCAGTCTCAGTCCCAAGGGCATCCAGTATGGCCTTATCCAACGTAACAAGCTGCGAGGAGCAGAGCTCTAATGTCTGTTGAGATTAAGATCACATTATGTATCATGCATGCATTTTTGTTTGCAAGCATTAAAGGACTTTCAAGCAACCATCTGGTCAGTGTTGCGGGTTATGGTTACCTTCTGCTACTTCTGTAATAAAACTGACAGGGTTAAAATGGGTTTAGCACAAGGACAGGTGCATTAAAGCATTTCTTTACCATACACACGAGTCCCTTTTGTAGTAATGTTTAATCGAGGTGCTGGAATAAAGTTCCAAAACTGCCAAGCTAAAAACCTGTTCTGATAAACAATGCCTAGGCTAAAATGATGTGTTTTAGGGCTTGACATAATGTGGTTATCCTTGGGTGATTATTTAATGCTGTTTCTATGGTGATGTTACACAACCACCCAAATGATGACGTTTAATCCTCATAGTGAAATGAAGAAAACAGCAAAGTATAGGAGATAAAGGATTATTAGCTTTTGCTGACGCCTGGTCTGCTTAGTACCTCAGAGCAGGTAAGGTTGCTTTGTCTGTCAGCAAGATAACGGAAAACTTACTGGGCTGATTTTCATTAAATTTGGTGAACCCCCCCAACACTTGTCATGAAGGGTACACTGTTTTTTTTTACCAGACTGTAAACATGTTTATTTATACTGTTGAGTTGGGCATTTTAACATGGGGGTCTATGAGGATTTGGGAGCCCGCCTTAAGTAGCTACTCATTGAAGTGCAGTTTTTTTGCACCAGAGGCTGCTGCTTGGGAAGAACATATTACATTTTGGCGCAGATCAGATTAATGGTGCAGATGCACAAAGTATTTGCATTTGTGCTGCATTCATGTGGTGTCTGAATAACCTGAACATTTTCCCCATCATATTTCATAGCTCAACTTTGCTCTTTGTTGACACACCAAAGTTGAAAGAATGGCTTCCCAAATGGGACCATGTGAGGAGCATGTGCATGCACCACTGGCCTAGTCTTTCACATAGATTCCAAGAAATAAGTGATGGGGGCCATGAATGAACAACAAATCTGACAAAAAAATAATTTTATACTCAAATTAAGAATGTATTAGATCAAGAGTTATGTGTTTTATGTTGCAGATATTGAAATCTGACTAAATTATTAATGAATGTCAACAGTATTATTACTTGCTTATTCTAGAATATAGGATCTATAATAGGGTACAGATGGAAACCTGGAATCTTGTTTAGTGTATGTCTCACTTTGTTCTGACTTATACCTCCCTTGAAGAAGCAACTGATCTGACCTGATCCAACATGGGTCAGCTGGTTAACAGCGGCCAGTGTTGCATAGTGTGTTGCAAATTATTTGCTCACAAACGATTAAAATGTTTTCCGGGACATCCGGTTTGAGCATGTAGCGAGCAGACGTGTGAGAAGTGGCTCCCGAATTACTTTTTACCTCATTTTCAACATAAAGTTTGGCGCACCTGGAGTTGGTTACGTGTACGTTAAGACAAAGAGACGTGACCGAGGGCAAAAAGCGACCGAGATGGATGTCTTGGAAGTTTTTCGTCTGGGAATTCCTGCGGTTTTCTTTGTTTGGGGAAGAAGATCTAGGTGTGGGGTGTTATATGGGATTATTTCTTCTTTTTTTGTTTTGTTTTTGGTGTGTTTCTTGTTTTTTTATTTAAGCTTAAGTGTCATCAGAGCTGGGGAACATTGTATTTACTTGGCAACATCTTATTTTCAGGATGCACACAGCTATGTTAAACTTTATTTTTAGTTCATTATTGTTACTATTTTATCTTACCTCTACACAACAGCACACAGCGTGTGTTGACATCACTTGCGACCATAAATGCACTTCCGTAAGGTGGTTCAGGCTAATCTTAAATATTTTGGATATCTCCTATGATAAGTAATGCAGGTGGTACAGGCCCAGTAGGAGGAGCTGCAGTTATATTTGTGTCCTAGAATGTTAAGGGGATGAATGGTCCTGTGAAACGTTCTAGGATTTTTTCCCATCTTAAACGATTGAATACTGATGTTTTGTTTTTGCAGGAGACACATTTAAGGTTAGAAGATCACACCAGACTCCGTAAAGCATGGGTTAATAATATTTTCCATTCCAAATTTAATAACAGATCTCGAGGGGTGGCAATTTTGATTAATAAACTAATTCAGTCCTCACCAAATACAATAATTGCAGACCCCAATGGTCAAATGTCTCGTGCCTCCTACTCCAAACACCCGTTTTGGTGAATGTCTATGCTCCTAACTGGGACAATACTGAATTCGCCAATAAACAACTATCATCCCTCCCTAATTTAGATACACATAGATTGATCCTTGCAGGAGATCTTAATTGTACAATTGACCCATTGCTCGATAAATCTAGCCCTAAATCTGTTTCACCTTCTGCAATGTCAAGGGTCCTTTCAGACTTTATGAGACAAAATGGCTGTGTAGACCCATGGAGGTTTCAAAATCCAAACTCCAAACAATTCTCTTTCTTTTTCTGTCCACCAGTCTTTCTCAAGGATAGATTACTTTTTATAGATAGCTCTTTCATCCCCGCAGTGGTATCGGTTGAATACTTGGCCATCATCATTTCAGATCATTCACCACTCATCTTAGACCTTTCTTTCACTCTGAACGAGAGCAATCCTTCTGGAGACTTAATTCCCTGCTGCTTTCAAATGAGAAATTTTGTAAACATGTGGTTACTCATATAGATACTTTTCTGTATATCATATTCTTTACTTTGGGA
Source organism: Etheostoma perlongum (assembly GCA_026937815.1). NCBI lineage: Eukaryota > Metazoa > Chordata > Actinopteri > Perciformes > Percidae > Etheostoma > Etheostoma perlongum. The sequence continues at coordinate 24,499,237 of CM049371.1, read as the reverse complement.
AACCTTAAAAGCGTACTTAAGAGGACAAATTATCTCCTATGTAGCACATGACAATAAGGAACGCCGCAAACAAATACAAGATCTGACAAATTCAGTTTTTAACTTAGACCGCAAATACTCAGAAAGTCCCTCCCCAGAATTATATAAAGAACGGATAGCTTTACAGTCTAAGCTCAATCTTCTAACCACCAATCAGACTGAATACTTACTACTGCAGACCCGGAGCATTTACTATGAGTACGGAGAAAAAGGTAGTCGATTGCTGGCTCACCAGTTGAAACGTCAGGCTGCTTCACGGCTCATACCCCAAGTGAGAGATCACGATCAAAATATAGTCACCAACCCAAAGGAAATCAATAATACTTTCGCAATTTTTTACTCTACACTTTACACGTCTGAATTCCCATCAGATGTTACAAATATAAACAGTTTCTTAGATAGTTTAGAGTTACCTACTATTGAGCCAGGAGACAGGGAAGGATTAGTCCGACCTCTTACACAGTCAGAAATTATTACAGCCATTGGAGACGTGCAAACTGGTAAATCTCCAGGACTTGACGGTTACCCCCCTGAATTTTTAAAGAAATTTAAACTTGCGCCTATTATGCTAGAAGTATTTAACGAATCATTGGGAAATGTTTTTTTGCCCCCAACCCTCACACAAGCTAAGATTACACTACTCCTCAAAAAGGACAAAGACCCTACTTACTTTGGCTCTTACCGTCCTATCTCCCTCCTAAATGTTGATGTAAAAATTTTAGCCAAGGTGATGGCACATTGTTAAGAATCCGTTCTCCCTAAAGTAATCTCTGAAGACCTGACTGGTTTTAAAAAGGGTCGCCACTCTTTTTAAAATATTCACCAACTTACTAACGTGATCTACTCCCCCGGTCCCTCATTGACTGCAGAAGCTGTAATCTCTCTAGACGCAGAGAAGGCCTTCGATCGGGTGGAGTGGAAATACTTGTTTGCCGTATTGGAGGGGTTTGGGTTCGGTGACAGGTTTCTGGCATGGATTCATCTGCTGTATTCGTCCCCGCAAGCATGTATTCAAACTAATCAGTCTTATTCTAAATTTTTCCCTCTTTCACGTGGGACACGTCAAGGATGTCCTTTATCCCCCCTCCTGTTTGAAGTGGCAATTGAGCCTCTTTCAATCGCATTGAAGTTGTCGTCGTTATTGCGGGGGGGTTAAGCGTGGGACCAAGGAACATTGCGTCTCTCTGTATGCAGACAATCTCTTGATTTATGTAAGCAATCCAGAAACTAGCGGCCCTGTAATTGTTTCACTATTGACCAATTTTGGGACTGCTTACATTAATTCCCCATTAATGACTTGGCAATGCAAATTAAACAAGAAGCAGTACCATTCCACTTAACACATTCTGGTTTCAAATATCTTGGAATAAACATTACGCATTCTTTCTTCTCTCTCCTTGGGGTTAATTTTACACCTCTAGTTAATCAGACGAAAGCTGACTTTCAAAGGTGGAGCAGTCTACCTCTGACAATAGCAGGGAGGGTACAAGCCGGCAGCGTTATTCAGAAAATTTTATTTTGGCTCCATGTGCCAGACACTGACTGGTGTAGACTTGAGGCACACTCTTGCCACTCTTCATCCCTCCCTGCTTTGGTGTACTCCTCCCTGCCCATTAAATGGTCTAGGTTTACCTCCAATCCCATAGTACTGTCCTCTCTTATAATCTGGGCCCAGTTCCAAAATCATTACAAATTCACCTCTCCCTCCCCACTTCACATTTACACAGTGGGGCAGAAAGCAGCTCTCCTGTTTTAAAGAATTGTACTGTGAAGAAGGGTTCGATAGTTTTGATAGTATATGGCAGAAATATGATCTTTTACGCAGATATCTCCAGATCCGTCACTGTGTCAAAGCACTGTTCCCTTCTTTCCCGGTCCTCCCTACTGAGGTAGCATGGGAAGAAATGACCCTCCTCTATCCAAAAAAAGGACTGATATTAAGGTTATATTCTCAATTACTGTCTCTAGAAAACCATGACCTTTCAAAAATTAAGAAGAAGTCATAAAAATTCAAATTAAGCCCTGCCCGTAGATTGTAATATTTGGTATTTAAAATGAGAGCTTAAATTCAACTCAGGTCCAATCGGACATTGTTGCCTTTAAATCACTTCTTGCCCGTCGTAGGATCTTATTGGTTTGGATGGCCGGTGGCCGCATGGTTAAGCGATGTTTAATTTTTCTTAAACTAGAAAAAGTCAAATTTACATTGAAAGGTTCAGTCCAGAAATTTTACTTAAAATGGCAACCCTTTGTGACTGCCTTCTTATCTTAAAGTACTGCCTGAAGTATGAGACACATCTTATTGTTAGTCTACTTGTACTTGTTTTGTAAATATGTTTTTAATATGTAATTTTGATGCATAGCCGTGAGAATGTACATAATATCATTTAATTATTTTATTTTTTTTAATTTAATTTAATTAATTAATTTATTTTATTATCATTATTATTTATTTATTTTTGGGTGGTGGCATGAATGCACTGCCAACTGCCAAGAGTGGTATGGGAAGGGTGGGTGAGGGTAATCTTGTTCCTGTTTATTACAAAAGAAAAACTGAAGGGAACAATATTGTTTGACATGTATGTAACCTGTATTGTGCAATTCCTTCAATAAAAAAAATTTAAAAAAAAATGTTTTCCAAAGATGTTTCACTGAACAGGATCATTTTCTTTAAAGGAGGTTGATTGGATGTGTGCTCTCCTGTGTAGGTGTTCTTTCAACTGCAAATCATGATTATGAAAAAAAAACTGTCTATAAAAGACAGTTTTTTTTTTTTATATCTATATCGAGACGAGGTGGCTAACATCCTGTTTCTTTGCAACAGGAGGTTAGCCACCTCGTCTTGGCTAGTTACGTAGAAAGCTGTGGAGATTTTGAACAGCTCACCCGGAGACTGAAGGCAGATGACATTCAATTTCTCACTCCAAACAGCATGGATAGTTTTTTTCCAAGTTTGTATGCGTGTGGAAGCACCAGAGACACAAAATAACATTCCAAATCACAGAAAAAGTGATTTTTTTTTCATAATATGGACACTTTAAGAGTGAAAAACAGTTACAGCGTACATACAGCATACAAGGAAATGAATTTGGCAACGCACGTGTATTACATCTCACTCCCGCTTGATCATTGGCTCTCAGAGTCACATACTGATACAAAGTCTGGCACGTTAGACTGCTGGGATTGGAAAGTCCGGTTATTGATCAAATTTGCACCAAATTCATGGTGATTGGTTGTAACGAGTAACGATGCAGCACATAAAAAATAGTATTGTACTAAATGTAAAATTCTTATAGCACTTTTCTAGTCTTAACGACTACTCAAAGCGCTTTTACATAGTACAGGAACCATTCACCATTCACACACATTCATACACTGTGGCCAAGGATGCCGTACAAGGTGCCACCTGCTCATCAGATAAACACACACATTTACACTCTGATGGCACAGCTGATTGAACCACCAACCTTCTATTTGGCAGGCTACCACTACCACTGAGCCACAGTCACCACACAAATCTAAAATATGTGAAGTAAAAGTGGAAGTAGGAGAAAATAATAATACAGATACAACCTTTTAGTAGCCTACTTAAGTACAGTAGTGAAGTAGTTGTACTTAACGGCATTACTATACATCTCTGGTAATATGTAAAAACAATTCAAGTTTAAGGTAAATAATAATGCCTGGGCAAATAAAGCAAATATGCAGCTCCTTTTAATGACTAATTTATGAATGAATTATCAGGTTATTAATGAAAGGTCCATGGTTTTCCCACAGTTGGTTTTTAAGCTCTACTTTTGTCATTGAATCACCACAAATTCGATGTAAAAAGTGAAACTCCCAAGTCTGGACAAAACATAGAGTATAAAGTCAACTTCATGAATAAGCCCAGAGAGCAAGAGGTGGATGGGCAGCAAGAATAAAAAGACACGTCAAGGTTTTTCCAACACACTGAGTCCCTGAAAGCTACCGAGCCTCTGTCAACAAATCTCTTCAAACTTTTCCATAACGTATCTTCCATCGGAGAAAGCAAACACAAGTATTGGGTAACGTATTCCTCCTGACTTCCGACAGCTTTGTCTCCATGGCAACTAATCCGCAGGCTGTAGCAGTAAAGAAGTACCTTGTGAACTTCTCAATGAGAACAAGTCACTGTGGACTATGGAGTGGCAGCCTGTGAATGTTAATTATATTGCAGGCCTAGATAGGAACACAACAAACGGGAGCAAAATTAGGCATTTTGTCCTCCATCACTTTCCTCCTGTGTGTGTAAGTGCCTCTAATTTAAAGTATTCCAAAAAGAAACATTTGGTGGTGGTGGGGTGTGTGTGTGTGTGTGTTTTGTGTGTGTGTGTGTGTGTGTGTGTGTGTGTGTGTGTGTGTGTGTGTGTGTCTAATGACGTGTGACATTGTCACGTTGATTGGGGACATAATTAGATGAATCATTTAAAATTGGCATGAAAACAATATATTCTAGTCGTTGACACTGCCTTCCAAAAACAAAATATGTCTAAGAAAATCCATTAATGAGTACTACTGCTGCTTCTACTGCTCAAAGCAATTATAAAAATAAAATGCTAAAATGATGCCATACTATGTTCTCAAGGGGTTTTCAAAATAAGGATTGTCAGGACACAATAAAGCAGTTCTGACAGTAGAAGTTCAGCTTACAATGCTTGTTTTCTTCACTGACAACTTCTGAAAGATGCAACCCCCCTAACGTCACCTGAAATAGAATGAATTTCTTTGTGATCTGCACACACTAACCCATAATTGTTTGTCTGTTCTTTTTAGTTCACATTTGTTGATGAATTAAAGATGAAAAGCTGAAATGTTTTGAGGCAATGGTTGTCCAAACACTTTAATTCATATTTGGGTGCACCCAATTTGATTAATTGTTTTTTTTTTAGATTCTCTGCAACTTGAATTATCTTGTCAACTTGTGTAACTTGGGTGGACATGCTTTAAAATAAGACACAAAATGCATGGTTCAATGGTTGACAGGATGAGTTGGTTAGAACAAAACATTACAAACAAAAATTGTAAAGAGCACAGCAGGTGGCATTACGAAACAAAAACTACATTGTTTCTTCTTTGTGCAAGTCTTCTAAACAACCAATAGACAGTTAAAGAAATGGACCAACAGATCCCATTGTTCTGGACAGAGACCAGTAAAGGATATTAGAAGCACTTTTCCAGTGATGCTGAGCATTACTGCGCAGCCTCCAACTGAGCTTGACGACGTAGATGTGACGTGAGCAATCTGTCTGAAAGTTGTAAGTCTTCTGGTAGCTGTGCAAGAGAAATCTCAATCATTCCCAATCAGCAGAGACGGAGAGGTAGGTACATGTTAGGAGATAACATAGGCACAGGCTAATTACTGCAAACTAACATGCTAGTTAACGTCATGCCATGCATGATTTCAAACCATGACGTCTTAGTGTATTACCAACAGTAACCTTGGAAACAGTGGTCCCAGCTCTTTTCAAGTCATTGACCAGCTCCTCTCGTGTAGTTCTGGGCTGATTTCTCACCTTTCTTAGGATCACTGAGACCCCACGAGGTGAGATCTTGCATGGAGCCCCAGTCCAAGGGAGATTGACAGTCATGTTTAGCTTCTTCCATTTTCTAATGATTGCTCCACCAGTGGACCTTTTTTCACCAAGTTGCTTGGCACTTTCCCCGTAGCCCTTTCCAGCCTTGTGGAGGTAGACAATTTTGTCTCTAGTGTCTTTGGAGTAATTAAACCTAAACAGCTAATGTAAGTCCAAACTGTCTGCAAGCTTACCCTGTACTATACGATGATTCTTCTATTGTGCGACAGCAAGTTGCGTGGTTATGACACAATCGTTAGCCTATTTTTACAAAAACGTCTGCTATGGAGCCATTATGTGAACTACAAGGTAATGGAGCCTTTTATACAATGTCGTGTTTCTTTAGAAATAAACAACGGACAAATAGAGTCTTTAAATACTTCAGATGTAAAGTTATTCACTCTTAGAGTGGCGCCAAAATGAATGGAAGTCAATGGAATGCTAATGGTGGGTGATAGCTAGGTAGCATTAAAATGGCGCCATAGGAGCATCGCTTAGAGAGGAGAGGCTTACCCCCTTGGAACAATCAACCAAGAAAATAGGGCCTGCATAGGTATGGGTTGTTTACAGATATTAAGTCACTATTGACCACAGGGTATCGATGTCTGATTGCTTTATTTCTTCTAATGTGACTCATGACTTTTTTTTCTGTATAAATACAAAGAGAGAGAATGTGTTTCCAATCATGTTTGCCTGATAAAAAGAGTCTCCTATTCAGGACAACATTACAATTATCCCACTCAGCTGCCTGAGACCACTACATCAGATCAAAGATACAGTATATTGACAGCAAACTTGGAATAACAAACTGATTGTGTAGGACAGCTTTCCATTTAAAAAGTGAACGTGAACAAGTCTTAATAACAAATAGAGTAGCTTCAGTACTAGAATGTGTGAGTGATTGGGTGGCTGGGTAAAATAAAAACAAGCATCAATAAATCCCATTCAAAGTCTCTGTAGTGACTTGAAGATAGCTGTTCACAGAGGCTCCCCACTGAGCTGGGGAAACACATTTTTTGAAAAGAAAAAATAATCCAGATGTGATTAACAAACAAAGACGAAGAAGAGCCAAAGCTATAATTCCAGCCACAAATTGGCTGTGTCTAAATGGGATCATTTCAAAGAAATGGGGGGAAAAAAAGAATAGAATTAAAGTTGTTACATTTTTCCTTATGAGGTATTCTATGGTGGTTATGAACAACAAATCAGTTTACTTTGAATTCTGGGAGGCACACTACAGGACATCATGGGGTTTAGAAAGTTTCCAAAGGAATTGTACTTCAACTCTAATAGACAAATGCTCTTCATTTTAAAGTCATTTGATTTTTACTCTGAGGTAATAGCATGATCAAGGCAGCCAGCCTCTATTAAGTTAGACCAAATCTTTTAAAATTAGCAAAGACCGGCTATGACTGGCTGCGAGAAACAAATGTAAATGAAAGACAAGATCTTACTTTGGCTGCTTAGAGAGAACTAAGTCAAAAATATGAAACATATCAAGAAACAGTGCATGTAGACAGAAAGCTTTGTGAGAAAGTCAAGCAAAGGAAAGCAAAGATAACTTAAACCAACAGAAATGTACGGAGACATTATGACTTTGTGGGATGTCTGCATGTTTAAAGAATTCCCCATGCAATGCAAAATGACATGTCTTGTCAAGATTAGTCTGCCGTTGCACCACCAAGAACGCTAAAAAGAACCAGCTACAGAATAAAAATGCCTGCTGCTATTTTTACCACCTACAATGAAAACTATAGAATCTAAACAAAACATTAAATAGAATGTACATCTTGGTTATGTCAGCCAGTAGGAGTAAATTATAGCAGACAGGAGGGGAAGAAACATCAAGAAATGTATTGAGGAGGAGAAAAAAAACCTGTGTTGTATTTTTTTCTGTGTTAAACTGGGCGTGAGCAGCAGTGAAAGAGTGGTGGTTATGGCTTGTGGTTTTCCCTCTGCACTAACATTACAGCAGAGCTCTCAACAAAGAGGAACACAGGGCACAATATAAACCCTTCAAAATGCAAGAAGCCATGCTGGTGCCTCACATCCTGAGAAGACGTGTGTGTGTGTGTGTGTGTGTGTGTGTGTGTGTGTGTGTGTGTGTGTAACATCATGTCTTTGGAGTTAGGTGCCTATTATTGTCACTTTGACTTGGCTGTCAAACACACTCTGCTTTTATTTCTCTCTGTCATTGTTGACGGCAGCCTTTAGGAAAATATACAGTGAGGAAAATAAGTATTTGAACACCCTGCTATTTTGCAAGTTCTCCTTAGAAATCATGGAGGGGTCTGAAATTGTCATCGTAGGTGCATGTCCACTGTGAGAGACATAATCTAAAAAAAAAATCCAGAAATCACAATGTATGATTTTTTTAACTATTTATTTGTATGATACAGCTGCAAATAAGTATTTTAACACCTGAGAAAATCAATGTTAATATTTGGTACAGTAGCCTTTGTTTGCAATTCCAGAGGTCAAACGTTTCCTGTAGTTTTTCACCAGGTTTGCACACACTGCAGAAGGGATTTTGGCCCACTCCTCCACATAGATCTTCTTTAGATCAGTCAGGTTTCTGGGCTGTCACTGAGAAACACGGAGTTTGAGCTCCCTCCAAAGATTCTCTATTGGGTTTAGGTCTGGAGACTGGTTAGGCCACGCCAGAACCTTGATATGCTTCTTCCAGAGCCACTCCTTGGTTATCCTGGCTGTGTGCTTCGGGTCATTGTCATGTTGGAAGACCCAGCCTCGACCCATCTTCAATGCTCTAACTGAGGGAAGGAGGTTGTTCCCCAAAATCTTGCAATACATGGCCCCGGTCATCCTCTCCTTAATACAGTGCAGTCGCCTTGTCCCATGTGCAGAAAAACACCCCCAAAGCATGATGCTACCACCCCCATGCTTCACAGTAGGCATGGTGTTCTTGGGATGGTACTCATCATTCTTCTTCCTCCAAACACGGTTAGTGGAATTATGACCAAAAAGTTCTATTTTGGTTTCATCTGACCACATGACTTTCTCCCATGACTCCTCTGGATCATCCAAATGGTCATTGGCAAATTTAAGACGGGCCTTGACATGTGCTGGTTTAAGCAGGGGAACCTTCCATGCCATGCATGATTTCAAAACATGACGTCTTAGTGTATTACCAACAGTAACCTTGGAAACGGTGGTCCCAGCTCTTTTCAAGTCATTGACCAGCTCCTCCCGTGTAGTTCTGGGCTGACTTCTCACCTTTCTTAGGATCACTGAGACCCCACGAGGTGAGATCTTTCATGGAGCCCCAGTCCGAGGGAGATTGACAGTCATGTTTAGCTTCTTCCATTTTCTAATGATTGCTCCACCAGTGGACCTTTTTTCACCAAGCTGCTTGGCACTTTCCCCCGTAGCCCTTTCCAGCCTTGTGGAGGTGGACAATTTTGTCTCTAGTGTCTTTGGACAGCTCTTTGGTCTTGGCCATGTTAGTAGTTGGATTCTTACTGATTGTATGGGGTGGACAGGTGTATTTATGCAGCTAACAACCTCAAACAGGTGCATCTAATTTAGGATAATAAATGGAGTGGAGGTGGACATTTTGAAAGCAGACTAACAGGTCTTTGAGGGTCAGAATTCTAGCTGATAGACAGCTGTTCAAATACTTATTTGCAGCTGTATCATATAAATAAATAGTTAAAAAATCATACATTGTGATTTCTGGATATTTTTAGATTATGTCTCTCACAGTGGACATGCACCTACGATGACAATTTCAGACCCATCCATGATTTCTAAGTGGGAGAACTTGCAAAATAGCACGGTGTTCAAATACTTATTTTCCTCACTGTACATGTCACATACAGTATATAATATGTTTACAAATATTGATGATATAAATATAGAAAATATCTAGACAATACATAGGCAAGGAGAACTATGTTTATTATATGGAGAATAAATAAGGATTAAATCTATTTAAGTTGAAATGGCACTTCACTATCAAAGGAAGTGTCCCTCTAAACCCTGTTAACCCAATTTTGTCTTTTCTTACACTTTAGTTTTTGTAAGGATTAAACAAATAAGACATAACATGTTAATGAGTGAGCATTAGAGGTGCTTGTGGATTGTTACCAGTGGACAGAGCCTGTTTCCTTGTGTTTCCAGTCTTTAGAGAGATAAGCTTCATTAACAGCCAAAATGAAATTGGTATCTACATTTATTTGCAGCCACTAAGCGAATAAGTGTATTTCCCAGACTGTCAAACTATACTGCTTAAAGATGATACAATTGTTATCCGGTTAACAGCCGAGTCAGAGCATTCAGGACATTAAGGGCCATATTTTGGGGGAAGTGGAGGTTTTGCGTGTGTCTTTACATTTTGGTAAAGAAATTGGGTGTGGAAATAGTGAGGCAATTACTGTCTACACCACTTTATAAAAAATACCCTGCTTCCAATACTAATTTGTGTCTGATATGTTTTTTGTACAAAAAGTTTAACTAACTAACATTCTTGAAATTACATTTACCTTATTCATTTGAAAAGTTTAACTGCTGGACACAGCAAGCAAGTATCTTCTTTTAAAGCCCACTTGGTGTTTGTTTTTTTACCTTCATTCAGGGGAGTTTTGGTGAGAGGAAGCCTCTGTTTTGCAGTAACACCCTGATCCCATTTGCACAGTTACACCCATTCCCACCTGGAAGCTGATGCAACCACAGTCTGATCCGCTGCCACTGAGCAGCTCCGCTGGAGCAGTTGGGGTTAAGAGCCTTGCTCAAAGGCACCTCAGTGGTGGTTATGATGGAGGGCCATGTGCTTCTCTTTCCCTTCCCCCACCCAGATTTACATCAGTCCGGGGATTGAACCAACGACCTCACACATCACACTTGTGTACAGTAAATTTCATACTGGACCATGATTGGCTTTCAGTCTAGCTGTGATGTCACAAATCCCGCTTGTACATACACACGTCACTGTAAACTGAGATTTAGGTGATCACAGAGAAAATGTTCTCCTTCAGCGAATAAACGTAAAAGCAGCCTTCAACTGTCAAACTCAGCACGTAAATCATTCTGTACACTGAAGCTCAAACGTCACAGTCAAGGAACAATAGGCAAAACATAGTTTTGAGTATTTATTTATTGATAAGAGAAAACGAACATTGTATAATATACTTTGTCTTTGGGGGAGCCTGCTTCCTTTGCACTTATGCAGCTATTTTTGTCACATTTTACATGATTTCAAATTATGCCGTTTGATCAGTAGGACTCATGACTACAGCTCTGGGTGGCAGTATTCAATCCAAATGCATTTTAAATATCATTTGGACATATTTTCTCTCTTACCTTTAATACTTTTAAACATAGAAAATAAATGTGTACATTAGTTTAAATTTAAATTACTCTAATATTGTACTGTTATGTATTTATGTCCCCTAGTATAACCCAGCAGACCCATTAAAGTTTAATCTCACAGAATCCTATCTAATATTCTGCCAAATAATTAATTTATATTGGCCTAACCATACCTTTTAGTATCTTACATCTTCTGGTTATAGTGTACCTTAAATTGATGGTCTGCAGTATTGCAGGTTTTTTTTTTTGCTTGACATTTTGTTTTGGCATTACCTCTTACTGTGCACTGTACACAATCTAAAACTGGACATCTATTCTGGATCACCTCAGTCCTGATTTCCCTTCTATGTATTTTTCAGCCATATGCTCATGCAATTCCTTATACCAGCGCAGAAGTAAAGATCAGAATCAGAAACTAAAAAAAAGGCTTGCATATGTTAACTATATTCTCATTCTTCTTCTGGCAGGACTAAGGGAAAGTGACAAGCATGAAATATACTGAGAGAACAAAGGGTGAGGGGATTGGCTGAAATCTGGCAAAGAAAACTGTAAGGAACACACTAAGGAAAAATTGGGTGAGTGAATTTAGAGCAGAGCACTCCACGCTCACACACACACACACACACACACACTCACACACACACCTGCAGGCGTCAGTACAATGCAGCCTTGTTTTATCCTCCTTCACTAGAGCCAGTGTTCAGAGAAAATTATCCACAGAGTTGCCTGCCACACCTATACAAGCCCACAAATCGGCCACAGAGCTCTAGTTGGACAAACACAACCAGCTGTAACGATTAAAGAAAACCCTCGACACCTCCTCTCCCAAACATTTTCACTGCTTCCATCAAAATAGCTACCGTAGATTGCCACATGCACTAAACACAGTTTGAAAACTGTGTATCAGCAGTAGCTTTGGTCTTGGCCAGTGATTGTAGGCTAAGTGTTAATAGTGGGCAGCTGCCAGAGTCATTGGTTCAGCCATACAGGAGCAGGTGATATGTGGGATTACATGGGGAAAGGAAGCTGCCTCTTTCTCTTTACTGTCTCTGTCTGCTTATCCTGGAATGTGTCAAGGCAGTCTGACTGTCCCTGTGAGCAGGAAAGTGCGGGACATTTCCCCAGCAGTATTTCATTAGGTTATTTAGATAGACCATGGGCTGAGTTTATTTATAAGGGGAAAATGTGCCCTTCAATAGTTTTTGAATGATTCATCAATCGTTCGTGCTCAGGATTTCTCTATGTTTTTTGCCACATTTTACAAGCTGTAGCCAACTTTTGATTGACATTAATTAATAATTAATTAAGAGTGTGAAAATGAATGAGAAATGGCCAATACAAGTAGGGATGCTCCAATCCTCCGGATCCTTACCTTACAATGCCAATCTATATTTATATAATAGTCATGATGAAATTCACAGATTCAGCTCTAAGTCACATTCATTCTACTTCATTTGAAGTGCCACATATATCCCTGATGCTTCATCTGGTCTTTGTTAATGAGTTCCAAACAGTGAGGCGATTTTTTCATTTGAAAAAAAAAGGGCAATGGTATTGGACTGGTAATTAGTATCAGCAGATAACGTTAGTGTGAAATGTGTGAAAAAAAAAAGTTGGATTTGTTTAACCTTAATTATGAGTCACGGTATCTCTAATAATGCTATTATTAATGGTTGTATTCTTGTTTGACTAATGGCCTAAATTACAAACGTATTTGACTAATTATGAGACGCAATGCAAAAATGCAAATCTTCATATTTATGAGGCTGTAACCAGCATTTGTTCGATGTTTTACTTGACACACACTAAACTAACACAGTCTACAACATACCTGCAATAAATTCTACCATCATGAAGGTTATGATTTTTGAAGTTGGAGTTTGTGCTGCTGTTGAATAGTGTTATATTTACGGGTGTTTCTAATATTTTGTTCATCATATTTAAATCAATGAAGGCACAGTACATGCAGAAATGTTTTGGCATAGAGTGAGAGATGTCATTTCATGTGCACTGACAGAAACCACAATAGATCAGAATACAAAGACCTTCGAATAAGAGGCACCACTATGAGAATTTGTCAGCTAGAAAAACAAATCCCACTGATGCAACAATAAGAAATATACAGCAGAAAACACAAAACACGAAAAAACTTCTGATTGAACTATTTTGAAGATAGATCTCCCCTTTAATACAGCCTGTCTGCCGTGATTAAAAATGAATGTGCCACATGTAATACAAAGCAGCTTCATCTGAAAAAATGTAAGATCTATGCTAACCTAACATAAGGGCACATTGTAAGGCACTTCTGCCAGCCAGCCATGGCTATGAGAAGTCAGTGAGGCCTTAAGTTCCTCTAACCCCTCCAGAAGAAAAAAAAAGAGGGAGGGAATAGCTTGAGGAATGGTTGGTATTCTGAAATGTTGTTCTTCTCCACAAGTTTATTTCTGTCTTTCATCGAGGTCCAGGGAAACATTTCTCATCCAATCAGAGACCTTTATTCTCACACATCACCACATTTCCACAATCATTGTGCAACTGATTGTCTAGACAACAACTTAGAAAACATACTGGCCAGTGTAAAAGAGCATTTTCTTTCTGAATGAGCTCAAGTATGATTAATGTAATCCTACTCTTTAGTAAACAACTTTCATTAACCAATTCACGCAAGATAAATGGTACCAGGATTTAGATTATCCCTTCTAATTGGACAAACCCAGCCAGCAAAAGCTCCCTATTTATCAAAGTTAAATCTCTAAAACAAGGTTACTGACATCTGAATAGTAAGAGAAATGTGAAAATGACTTACCACTCTGACTTATCTCACTCTCTACTCTCTCTCTCCCAGCTGTCCCTCTTCTTTCCTCAGTGTATGATAAAACTTTCCAAGTTCTTCCTCTCCACAGACTCCCTCTCGCTTTCTTCCTCTCTCTCTCTCTTTCTTCCTCTCTCAACATGGATGCACATGTGACTGTCAATGGCCAGCTGAAACAGCAAAAGGCCGACATCTAGTGGTGAGTAAAGGAATTGCATTGAATACAATCTCCTTTGTGGAGTTGTTGGCAGACTCACTGACAATTTACAAAAGTAATTTACCATCTAATTTGCTCTGATTCAGTGGGCGATTTAAAAACAGAATCTGATGAATACACAGGCCATCTGGATCTGGCCATTAATGGTTAACAAGAAAATAATTGATTACACTGTACTTGAAGGTATCTACATAAGAGTGACATGACATTGTCATGAACATGTTATTAAAAAGTCAAAAACTCTTATGGCATAACGCTTCTTTTAGTAAGTGTCATTCGGTTTTGTCATGACAAGTTAGGGTTAAGGTTCATTTAACATGACTGTGTCATGTGTTCATGACAGTGTCACACTTCAAGTGAAGTGTTACCAAATTATTTTTCGTTAAACTGATCAAAAGTAATATGCCCATCATTAAGTCATGGGACCTTATTGTTAATCTGTCTTTGTCAGTTAGATTCAACTTTAATGTGAATAATAATGAATTAAGTGTTTGACCATATTCCTGAGTTTGGAATAGAAGACAGCCATATCCTCTTGGCACTGGTTTGTGGAAAACAATATACTGGACATTTGTCAATGTTTTTACATATTTGTGTTTGTACTGTCAATTACTTGTTTTCTTAACTTTTACATAATGTTTGTTATAGGATACAGCCCAAAGGTCACACAGCCATGTTTCACTGCAAAGAACAAAGTTCTTGTTTTTGTTTCTGGTAGCAGCTCTGTGAGGCTGTATGCCATAGACTCAGCAATGGTTGGAAACATTGGCTGGCCTAGGCCCAGGGGCCCCTAAACCAGAGCCTCTGCATGCAGTTGATCTAATTAACTATGGATTTCTTGTCACACACTCAAAGGTTTTAATGTCAATAACAGAGCCCCCAAAGTCCTACAGAAAAATGGAAGGAATAGCCTAAACATTAACTTTTAAGGTGTCACAAAGAAGCCATCATGATACATTAAACGTTAGTTATTATCCCCCCAGTTTATATATGATACTGTAGAGTGGCTAAGTTCTCTATGCCAGGGGTACCCAAACTTTTCCATATATGGATTCATAGTGAAAATAAATGATTCCCCTTTTTGTGGAAACCCCATCAATGACCCCTGGAACCACCAATACAGGCCCTTCAACTCTGAATAAGCTTTGACCTGCTAGTGGCGCAAGTGGAAAGGTCAGAGGATCACCAAAGCCAGTAGGATGCATTCTCTAGGGACCAGGAACATCTGCAGTGCACCCAATTTTCACAGCAATCCATTCAGCAGCCTTGTTGGTAATCAGTCTGAACCAAAGTTGGTGGGAGCTGCATTGTTAAGAGAGACAGCGCCGGGTGGGAGAGAGAAAAAAGTTTGAATCACTTCAGTAACTTCAGGTTAGCAGTTAGTTAGTAGCAAATTAGACATGGGGCAAGGCCATTTTATTCACTTAATGGTTTACTGTGTCCTTAACAAATTAGTCATGACAAAAGATTTCTTCGTGAATCCTCTATGTTAGCGGTTATAACATTACCTAGCTTGTTTGGTAGCTTCTTGGATAGTTAGTTAGCTTGCTTGCTAACGTTCCACCCTACATGCTTTCACTGGTTACAGAAAATGCTAGTTATTTAGCTTGCTAGCTACGGGGTGTCACCATGTCTATGGGTGTCACTACCCGATTTGCGTCAAGTGCAGATGTGAGTCGCGCATGCTCAGATTTAAACGGTTTACGGCATAACGTGTCATACCGAAATTTGTGAATCCATAAAATAATAAACTTTTCTCATTACAAACAATAACGGAAGATGGAAAACATTCCAAAACGTTTTAGCTATCTATGATTGTTTGACTGCTAACGTTAGCTCAAAACGCCATTTAAGTGACAGCCTTTGTTGTGTTTGATTGCTAACTTGTAGCCAGCAATGAACAAACTTCATATGTAGGTCCATTTTTACTGTATTGATATTACAGAAGTCTCCTTAGCATCTTATAGGCTACTTGTTACAAAGTGACGCATGCGCAACTCACATCTGCACTCGCCTCACATCGGGTAGGCCTCGTGAGGGGGACCAGTTCTCAGTTCAGCATCATCTGTAGCCTATTAGAGAAAAGAATCACTTAATCCAATGTTAAACGTGAATCGCTTGCCAGCCTTCTTACTGGAGTTCCACAACTATACACATTATTTTTGGCTGTATTTTTGTGTCCCCTTCAAAAATTGCTCTTAAGAAATGTTGTTTATTGTCCCCCCGAACTTTAGAGGAAATGTACGTCCATGAGACACACTGGGATGTCGCGCTGGGAAAAAGATAAGTAGGCTACGCAATATATTGCGAGGTAACTTTAACGCAAAACGTATTGCAAGATAACGCAAAAGTAGTCCCATACATTTCTCGCCGTTACTCTTCCGAAGCACCGTAGGTCTATATTCTTTTCCTCAAAGTTACTACTTAGTTCTGCACGAGCTCTTTGCAGTCCAGAGCGCGCTCCCGTTGACTCTTTTCTTCCAGCGTTGCGCGCTCCCGTCTCTCTGACATTCCGCCTGCTCTCACGTGTTTTCTGTGTATAAAAGGGTCCCAGTCTCTCATCATGTCCACTGTGTCACCAGACAAACGGCGAAAAATGGAGTCAGCACTGAACCAGCTGAAGAAACACACTGTGGTGGTGGCAGACACCGGGGACTTTAACGGTAAAGGCCCCTGCTTTTAAATAAATGCTAATGTTAGCTGGTTAGCATGCTAACTAACTAGCCAAGAAGGATTCAGCTTTAAAGTGAGTGACCGCCGTGTCAAAGTGTGAGCCTCAAATGTTAGCTAATATAGTCTGACTTAATTTAGACCGATAGACTTATGTTAGCTATCTTACGGTCAGGCTAATCAATTCCTAGCAGTTTTACGATAGTTTACTTCATA
The DNA here is from genome assembly GCA_026937815.1 of Etheostoma perlongum. Taxonomy (NCBI): domain Eukaryota; kingdom Metazoa; phylum Chordata; class Actinopteri; order Perciformes; family Percidae; genus Etheostoma; species Etheostoma perlongum. The sequence goes on along the minus strand of CM049371.1, from coordinate 24,482,361 downwards.
ACTAAGTGGACAATCTGATAATCCGATTAACATTAACGTTACTTGTTAATGTTAACGTTGCCCACACTAGCAAACTACGGTAACGTTACTATTTTACGTGACATCTTTTGTTTACACAATTAAGAATGCACATTATTTGCTTCCATTAAATTGACTTGAAAATCTATGAAATATGTGGTGTCGAAACTAACTGCTGTGCACCCTGAGTTAACGGGCAAGAGGGTGTTGAAAGTGTTCCTTCCTGGTTTGTCCCCTTCATGCAACAGAGGTAAAGGTCCTGTTTCTCAATGGCTCAGAATGAGGAAAGATGTGCGGTAATCCAATTGCATTGTGATTTAAAAAAAAAAAAAAGACCTGGTAGTTCCTCATCCAGAGGTTGCAGACTCAGGATGACATGACAAAACTGGTTTGTGTAACAGCCAGGCCTGATTCTGGAAAGCTGATATTGTTTCACACCAGGAGTGGTGGCTGTTTGCATATACTTTTTAATGTTAGTATGTCTTTTGCTAAATTGCACACTTACTGTACTGTTGCTTTACTGTACCTTTTTCTAATTAATGACTGTTAAGGCATGCATGAATGTAATGCAGTCTAATGGTGCTGTAATTATGTGATTAAAACAAACTAAAATTGGCAACAGTTTTGATAAGTGGTCATTGTTTGTTTTTTTTTGTTTTTTAAGGTAATCAAGCAAAAATAAAAATCTTTCATTTTTAGCTTTTAGTATTTAATATTTGACTTGAATATTTTGTTTTTCTCAGTTTTTTTATTAGGTTTGATATCTTAAGGCAGGGGTGTCAAACTCATTTTCACCGAGGGCCACATCAGCATAATGGCTGTCCTCAAAGGGCCAGATGTAACTTATAAATGTAACTGAATGTAATGTAAAATAAATGTAAGTACTCCTTAATGTTAAATAAATCATTATTTATTATAACTTATTCAAGTGACAATTACAGTTGCATAGAAAACATATGTTTGCTTGTTGCTCTAACATAAATCCTTTAAAATTTTGTCAGCTTATGAAAACCCACATAACTCCATTAATGATCAAACTGTCCAAGTGAATAAAGAAAAATAACATTAAACTGAGCTGCAAAGAACATGTATGACACATGTAGCATTTTACAAAAAAGGCTGCACACAGCCTTGCATCCAACTGATGGTATGATGACAACAATCTGCATACACACATAAGACCTGCAAACATTAAATAATTACAACAGCAGCTACACATAAATAATATGTAATCAACTAAAAATACCAAAATAAAGGTTGACTCAGTTAACAACTATATTGGTCAAGTTTTTCGTTTAGTCTTTGATGAGGAGATGCTGCATGTTCTTGAACACACCAAGTGGATTCTTTTTCTACTATTGATTGATCATGTTCTGAAAATGATAAACACAAAACAAAATGCAAGCACAAAAATGGATAACTGCGCTGTGTCGTGTTATCTGTGCTTTCATCAACAGCTAATGAAAAAGCTGTGTAGCTGCGTGTCTCCTCAGCCAGCTGTGTTGTAAGATTTTCTGCTAGTTCCTTCACTCGGTCGGCGATGGTGTTTCTTGATAAACTGACATTTTTAAAAGTCTGTAACTGTTCGGGACACACTTGCTCACAGACCTTCAGCATGCACTGCTTCAAAAACGCTCCCTCTGAAAAGACTTGGAAGCGTGGGCGATTTCTTCACCCACAATGAAGCTAGCTTTCACCGCGGCCTCGTTTTTGGCTGTGGATTTCATGAACAAACTCTGCTGCGACCGCAGTTTGCCTTTTAATTCTTGGGCAATTTGTTGCTTTTCTTGAAGGCTAGCTTTAGCGTTCTTAGCTCCGTGTTTGATGTCAATGTCGACGCAGATTGTACTCTTTGACAACCGACACCGCCTCAGAACATAAAAAAAAACATACCGGTCTTTCTCCTTGAAGCACAAACAAGTATTCCCTTCCCATCTTTCTTGAAACAGTCTTCCGTCTGCATCAACTTTTCTTTTCTGGACATTTTGGGATCATTATTTATATCTAAATTCCACTCGTTGGCATGGACACTGCCGCGGCTAAGCGTAGTCAAAAGGCATTGTGGTAATGTAGTTTTTTGGTCAAAGCACGCTTAATTTATTTTTGGTATTTATTTTTAGACACTCAAAACTTTTAAGCTCTCGCGGGCCACATAAAATGACATGGCGGGCCACATCTGGCCCTCGGGCCTTGAGTTTGACACGTTCTTTACATTGTTGTTTTTTCAGACTAAACCTAAAGCAGCATAGCATAATATTCCTGTTTTGTTGTGATTTGACATAGCAAGCCAGCTAATATTACTTACTAGTCCAACAGCAAGCTGGCCAGCTAGCCATCTGTCTTTATACTTTTTATTTGCAAAGCTTTCACTGTGTGTGTGTGTACTTTTTTATTAGTTACCTTTTTCACATAATGTTCTGCACATCAACCATATCTGCCTTTACTCAGAAGAGTGATTACTCAGGATTTACGCAACCATTGGCTTTCTTTTTTAGTATAAGTATTGCATGAATATTATAAGATTTCTCAGGTTTCACTGGGTGTAAGTGTAGCCATGTCAAAATCAAGCAGCATCACGTTTGTTTCACATAAATGTAAGAACTTGGTCAAACATGTAATACCACACTCTTGCTTCACTTAAGTGTGTGTGTGTGGGGGGGGGAGATTCTCTGGAATAGCTTGAAAGTAACAAGGCTGCTTGGGTAACTAATTAGGTTATTGATGGTTTAAAGAAGACATTTTGAGAATATTCCTCATGAGATAATGAATTGTTTACTACTGCTTTGGGCAGATGAAAGGCTTAGGCACACTATATATAATATGTCGATTTAAGTTAGTAATCTGACTGTGGTATTAAGTAACCTACATTTTTGTTTAGTCAATAATGGTTATTGGAAATATAAAGTTTGATTTCATTTAGTGATTGCATTTCTAGTATTTTGATGCACCACTATGCTCAGAAGATCATTTGTGTAGAAAGCTGTTAGCAGTCAAATTTTAAAGCAACTTCTTCAATGTGTGAAGAAGTTTGTCTTATTTTGTGGTTAATAGCTGCTTTTCCCACATGCTTTTACATATCCCTCTTGGACATTTATCTGATGATCCAACAAACTACCAAATACTGAGACTGCAAACAAATGTAAGATGCACCTGTACAGTAATTCAGTAATGTGCATGTAAATGTAGTTAGAGCACATTCATGTTCAACTTACAAGTTACAACAACAAGTTAAAAAAGTGAAAGCATTCTCTACTACAAATTTTAAAAACACAAAAAGCTTTCTATTACAACCTCAGACTATACATTTGCCCAGTTGATGACATGTATTGCCATTGGAAATATATTTTGGATGGCCATTAAGGGGAAAAGAAAATTAATAAAAAAAAATAAACCCACCCTATATGTTTTTGGAGTACTGCTGAATCAGCACTTGAACTGTGTAGAGTCTTCTTGAACTGTTGGTCACGAGTATCCAGTCCAAACCCGCTGACCGCCAGAAGGATCCTATTTGTTTAGTTTTTAAGGGCGGTAATTGGCTCCAGAACAGGGGCAGGCTTTGTTCTTAGGCTGAAGAGCTGGCAACAGCACCAACTGGACTCAGCAGCAACAATCGAGTGCTGACCTAAAACCACTGCTTCATGAAACGGCCGCTCATGCATATCAGATTACAATCTGCAGTTCAGTCCTGTGAACTGTCACAGGATGTTTTGAGTTCTGAAGATTATGAAATTACATTACCGGTAATACGGGCCGTGTTACGTTTTGGTATCTATTGACTTCTTCTGACTCTGTCTGAACAGGTTTTTAGAGGATGGTACAGCAATATTTCTATACAGTAGATGGCACCATTTTCTATCTGGCAGCAGCAGTGTATTGTAGATTCAACTGGTTAAATGTTGTCTGTATTGACACCTTTTTTGGGGAGACTTTGGACAGACTAACAGCCAGTGATGTATTAATGAATGCTAATAATACAAAACAGACTAATAATATTCGGAAACAGTTGAGTTGCAATAAATTAAAATTTTTAAAATGCCATCTCTGTCCATTACCCTTCCCCTTTATGTTTTTGCTTATTAAATGTATTATAAAGCAGTCATTTATCCATGTAAATCTGACAAACACATCAGTAATGGCAAACTAGCTTACATTTAGGATAGACTATGTAATGCTCAATCTTCATTGATGCTGAACTTGCTCAGCCAGCTACCCATCAAGTTTTGTGCGTCGTCATCATCATCAAACATTGGAGTCTCCGAGCTCAACTAAGGCAGCGCATCTATGCCGGCTAATCAATAACCAAGACAAGACAATGCTCACCTGACTAGCCAATAGGAACGTAGCCCCGCCCCGACAATATTTTCACAGCAGCAAAATCCTGACACGAGAGCAAAGACTTTTTGAGAGAAACACTTATTTTTTTTTTAAAATGTTTTCACACACTAACAAAAGTATATTTTGAGTTTAAAAAGTATTTTGAGATTTCTTTTCTCAGAAATAATTTATATATTTATGTTCCATGAGAAAATTCTTTCTCAAACTTTTTAAGTCTTATTTTTTTCTATTGCTATGAAAACTTGTCTTTTTTTTTTTTTCGCCGATCATTTTCTCATATGTAATAAAGAGACATATCTAATGCCATAGTCATTTACCTCATTTTTAAATTTTGTAAAATAAATACATTTTTAATTAAATTGTAATATTTGCAGTGTTATCATTTTCATATTAAGCTTAAGAGGGAGATGCATACAAAGTAATAAAGTTGCTCAATATTCTGTATCATGAATGGTCTAAATGTTTTAATTTTTGCCTACACCTGCTGATAATAAGAGATTTAGTAAATCATTTAGATAAATCATTTGCTATAAAAAGACTTCAAAATCTCATCTGTTATGAAGTGTCAAATCTCCCACGAGTCTATCCTTGGCTTGGGGATGTCTAATGCATAAATTATCCCATGTATAAGATATTAGATATTTATAGGAATGTGATAAACCAGGTTTTGTGTGTAACAACTCTCTGTCTTGCCGTCCTGCAGCCATTGACGAGTACAAGCCACAAGATGCCACCACTAACCCTTCTCTTATCCTGGCTGCTGCCAAGATGCCTGCCTACCACCACCTGTTGGACCAGGCCATTAAATACGGCATCGCCAAAGGCGGGTGAGATGTTGCTCACAAATAAGAGCTAAGCCAAACCTTTTATTTTTTTTTTTTTTTTTATATATAAATTGAACCTATTTATTTAGTTGTTTACCTGTTGAATTATACCATGGATGTATGTGTGTGTATATATATTTATTTAAAAAAAAAAAAAAAAAAAAAAAAGCAAGCAGTCCTGAAGTAGAAGTCATTTGTGAGAGAAAGGGAAGATTGTTTTGCAGATGTTGCACAGTACATCATTCCTTTTGTGCAAGGTGTTGACAAAGTTCCTTAATTTACAGCTGGCAGTTTACTGTAATGCATGAGTATGATGCATTTTTAAAGGATGTGGTTAAACATATAAAAAAAACTTTGCATCCAGTGTTGGTGGTTTGTGACTTTGCACATTACTACTTAGTATAATAACTACACAGCCATTGGCTGGAGGCTACACGTCCTGAACAGCTTTCATCGTTCACATCTGGTTGGGATAATGGTATAGGTATTGTCCCTAATAGATGAACAACAAAATAAAAAAACAATTTTTTTTCATAGCATCCCATGTTTATAGAATGTTTCAGTGTAACTCTGACATTAAGTTACCTGGCTTCATAATTATGTTCTCTCTCCAGAACTGAAGAGGAGCAGGTAGCCAACACAATGGACAAGCTGTTTGTGAGTTTCGGGCTAGAGATCCTCAAGAAGGTCCCAGGCAGAGTCTCTACTGAGGTGGATGCCAGGTAGGTGCAAACGATATATCACAAGGTGCTAACTATGACAGGAAACTTCGCTGTCCTCTCAAAATAACATGTACACTAAGAGAAGCTTAACCCATGTGCAGATCACTGATATTCAGAGACCATGTTGTTGGTTCTGTCATGACTCGTATGTAAAAGACTTAAACACGTAATCCTTCTACAATATTATTCTGTTTGTCATACCGTCACACAATTTATCTCCACACACAGTTCATGTCTTTAACTTAAAGGTGGAGTCTGCAATCCTTCAGAAATATTGTTGATATTTGAACTCAACACCCAAACAAATACCCCCCTCCTGTCAGTTCTTCTTTTGAACTGTCCCTCTTACACCCCTGCAATTACTGGACAACCTGCTCCTCTGGCTGAGCCACCGCCGCCCTGATAAATGTTTTTATTTTTTATTTTTTTTGTGTATGTGTCTCAAGATGGAATGCAGCTAAATGGTTTAAACGCGTATCGGCTCTGTTGTTTCTTACATCTTACAGACTATCTTTTGATAAAGATGAAATGGTTGCCAAGGCCCTGAGGTTCATCACTCTCTACAAAGAAGCAGGCATTGACAAGGAGCGTGTGCTCATCAAGCTGTCCTCCACATGGGAAGGAATCCAGGCTGGCAGGTGAGCATGTAATGTTTGATATGTTCGCTTACCGTTCAGGCTGTCTCAGTTGCAGCTTTCTCTCTTTCCCTTTTGCCATCTCTTTTCTTTCCATAATAAATTAATAAAAACACCCTAAACAAATTATCAACTTAATAAAAAGTTAATAAACAACTTAATTATAACAATACACCACTACTTGGACATAAATAAACTAAGAAGGAATCAAAACAATTTTCCATAAATTAATCAACTGAAAATAATGTTGCAACCCTAATCAAATCATATTGTAGTTTTCTACTGTATAATGCCAATTTCTAGCCTGGTAAATCCCTGACGAACTCCAGCAAAGAGATTTGCTCTGCAAGTCAGTTTGGCTTAGAGCCCATTCAAGCCCATTTCCAGTTCCAAATTGAGGCACTAATCACAACTGTTGGGGCGCTTTTACACAATGACAATAGCACAGCGACGGCAATCAGCTTTTTGTTGACATTCAACATGAGAACACCGAAACAAAGCAACTTGTTAATATTGCAGCTACGTCCCCTGGATCATTGGTCTGATTGGAGCAATTGCGGCCAGAGGAATTTGAGCGGAGTTTATTTGGAAATGGGCTGTAAATGAATCTTCCCCAGACCCGCTCTCAGTTACTGAGAAGGGTCTGAGGGCTATACTACAAATCAGGATCATATGTCCTGGATTTCTTTCAGTAACCCGGTTTCACTAACCCTAACAACCGAGGTCCTGCATAAGCTGTGGCACGACAGTAGTTATCAACTAGTCCTATCAACCCTGGGATTCCCAATACAGAGACACGCATGCTCACATACAAGACGCTGTGTTTTCACAGCATGACCAATCACAAACATCTATCAGAGCCAAGTATTTTACATAGGGAGAGCAAACTATAATACTACATATATATGAAGAACACAGACACGGTTTTAGAGGCAGAACACAGTCACTGCTTCCTAACCCAGGAAGGAAACCTGGCAAAACAAAGCAGACGCTGTAAATGTAAATCACAACGCTTATCTTTATATCAGTATCACTTCCCCATCAGTCAGGCACAAGATCTGACAATAATTACACTTGTGCTTTCCATTAACTGTCGTTGCTTTAGCCTATTATTTCAGTTGCTACACTAGCAGTGGGAAGTCATCGTGAGAGCAAATTAAAAATATTAAAACATAATTCAAATTGATGTGTGCATTGGCAACCACGGCTCAAGCCGACATAGTCTGTACGAAATCACGTAGGCTAAACTCACTCAGCCAACATTTGAATATGTTTTATATTTTAATTTAAGAGCGATCACATCACCAAAGTCCATTTAAATAATCAGTCATTTTATCATTTTAAAACACAGCCTATATGCAATTTCCTTCACTCAAAAACTATCTTTCTTAAAAAATACCCATTGGGGAATGTTAACAGGATTGTTGGTCTCTAAAGGTTAACTTTTATCGGTGTACTTTTATTTGTCTTTTTTTTTTTTTTTTCTGTCTTTGCACACGAGCTTCACCTGATCTTCTAAGAACTGTGACGCTGTTATCGAGTATTGATTGGTCAGTAGGCGGAGCTTTTACACAGGTTGATCTCTAGTCTCCAACATAACCAACCATAATTTTCAATTTCCTCGCGGGAGTCATCCCAAAAGGATCAATAAAGAGAAGTCTAAGTCTAACCTGCTCCCGACCACGTTAGGTGTTCAGCATAAGATACCACGGCGATTGAACCCGGTAACAAGTCATCCACTGTTGTGATACAGAAAACCCTGCACTGAACCTGAAGTTACCTTGGTAACGCCAAATCTTGCTTTGTAGTACCGGCCTCAGGTGTCAATCAGGTTAGCTAATTTCAGTTAGCTTTGGGAAACAGGCAGGGAATAAAGGCAGTGTATTTTGTCGGAATTTGCGGCATTTGCTTATCACCTTGATTTGAACATTTCATTGAGGAAACCTTGGGAAGTAAATGTTTTCTTTAAAAGACTGACTTTAGGTTTTGGAAACAGTCTTCCTGTGATACTCAAAATATTCAAAGCACATTGTTGCAGGGAGACAGATTTATGACAGTGGTGGGCGAATTATAAACTGCATACATGTGTTGACACTGTGTATAAACTTGACCACAACCCGGCAAACCCCCTCATTCGAGTGTTAAACACATACTACGGCTGCCGTTTGCTGTTGGGAGTAAACCGGGGGGGAGATGTGACGGATGACGGAAGAGCTGATGAGCTGTCAACTCTACAAAGACATTCAAAGAATTCAGGCACATAACTGAAGAGTATCTTAAACCAAAAAGACTGTACCCTGAGAAAACTGTATTGTCTCATATTTGTATATTATGTGGCTATTTTTTTTTTTTTTAGGATGATCTGGTTGAAAGGGGAAGAATGCAGGTTTATATCTAGACATATGGATTTGTTTTTTTTACAGGGAACTCGAGGAGAAGCACGGTATTCACTGCAACATGACCCTGCTGTTCTCCTTCGCTCAGGCTGTGGCCTGTGCAGAAGCAAAGGTAACACTTATATCACCCTTCGTTGGACGCATCCTTGACTGGCACAAGGAGAATACAGGCCGCACAAGCTACGAGCCACACGAAGACCCAGGTAATAAGGGTCAAGTCTTGCTAAACATTCTTTTGTGTGAAATAAGTATAAGCAGAAATGGTAACGGCGTAAGACAAGGTGTCACAAGCAAGTTACTCTAAAAAATAAATAAATAATGCTTTGCCCTCTTCATGACTACAGGATTGGTTCTGATTTGTAGGATGGATGCAATAATGTATCATGACGTAAGTGTTGTGACGTTGGTGGTATTCTTGTCTTGGTTAATGTTTTGACACCTCAGGGTGGAAGGTAAACTGAAATATGCTGGTTTTAATTGATACACTAAATACATGCACATTTTTTAAGAGAGTCAATGTCAGTGGGGGTCCAGGGGCTCGATGGTGAGCATGTAATGTTTGATATGTTCGCTTACCGTTCAGGCTGTCTCAGTTGCAGCTTTCTCTCCTTCCCTTTTGCCATCTCTTTTCTTTCCATAATAAATTAATAAAAACACCCTAAACAAATTATCAACTTAATAAAAAGTTAATAAACAACTTAATAATTATAACAATACACCACTACTTAGACATAAATAAACTAAGAAGGAATCAAAACAATTTTCCATAAATTAATCAACTGAAAATAATGTTGCAACCCTAATCAAATCATATTGTAGTTTTCTACTGTATAATGCCAATTTCTAGCCTGGTAAATCCCTGACGAGGGGCTCGATGGTGTTTTTTGCCAAGGCAGCTAACCCTAAACATAACCATTGCCACGCTGCCTAGAAGGAGATGTTGGGGGCAAAAAGTACATCCTGCGTTGTGCTTTTGACTAGATAGCCCACTTGAGGTCCTGGAAGAAGGACTCCACAATGTTGACTGTGAAGGCAACCATGGTGATGGGTGGGGCTGCGTCCTTCCTAAAGTCCACAACCATCTCCACTGTCTTCAGAGTGGGGATTTTTGATTTAGTTACTTTTCAGTACAAACTACGGCTGTCACGTTTCCATTAACGACAAGTTCAAACTAGTTTTTCAAATTAATTTGGATACAACCCATACCCATGGACAGCGTAATTCGTGGCTCTGAGAGACCCTGATCTGTGCCTGTTGCATGAGCATGTGTGGCAAACGATGTCAGACTTTTGGTCTTGTTATAAAACCTACATCTTCACATTTTCAACTGCTGCCCGAGGTGCTGCTTTTTTTTCTTGAGGCACACAGTTTTTTCATGTGTACCCTTGCAATCCAGTAGCTCTTCATACCAAAAGAGGTTTGGCAGCAATATACTTTTTAAAGATTATTTTTTTGGGCACTTTTATTTTTATTCAACAGGACAGCTGAAGACATGAGAGGGGGGGGAAGGACATACAGCAACTGGCAGTCGAACCAGGGTCCACTGCGTCGAGGAGTAAACTTCTATTCATGGGCGCCTGCTCTACCAACTAGCTACATTTTTAACGATTTTTGTATGTGAACTTTGCACATCGGCATCAACCCTCCCGTCACATTTTGTGTAACAGTATGCATCACTTTTTTTTTTTTTTTTTTTTTTTTTTTATTTTAAGACACTTCAGAGAAAACGCATACCTGGCACTTACATAAGTTAGTCAGCTAAAGGGGAAGGAGGTAATGAATGACATAAATGGCACAGCACATGATGACACTGTGCTTTGAAGGCTGTAAATAGTCTAAGTACCAGCAGGAGCAAATGTACCTGTGGCCAGACTGAGTATGACACATCATTTGCAATTCGTATGCTATTATTGGCATGTTATCAAGAGGCATACTCTCTTTTTAGCGTGTTTATCAACACCATTTCTTTCTTTTTTTTTTTTTCTTTGTTTCCTAAACCCAATCTCGTGTCACGTTTCCTCAACTCAACCGTCTCTCTCTTCTCACGATAACACGGCAAGTGGCGTTTATTTTACGTCCACTGTATACAGCGTAGACATACATGTGGAGAGGTCAAAATGCACATAGATAACACGCCACTTGGCTGAAGAAAGTTGGCGTGTATGTTTACGCAAAGTCATGATGTCATGTTGCTGTGTGCTCAATGAGGAAATCAAATGTGATTAATGGGGGGGGGGGGGTTACAATGGATTCAAGCAGAGAGCAGCAAAATTAGGGACATGGCAACAACTGACCCAATTTTTCCACCACACCCCCTAAAGTTGTTTAATAAAACAAAAAGGAGGCCCCACAGAATTAAAATATGTCCTTAAACATCCTTCTGTTTGAACTTAAATGGAACTACTAGTAAAGTCTGGCACCACAGATGCTGGCATGCTTTTAGGCATTTAGCCTTCAAATGTATCTCTTGTTTCCCTAGGTGTGCTGAGTGTGACCAAAATTTACAACTACTACAAGAAGTTTGGCTACAGCACTGTGGTGATGGGCGCCTCCTTCAGAAACACGGGGGAAGTGAAAGCCCTGGCAGGCTGTGATCTGCTCACCATCTCCCCTGGGCTGCTAGCAGAGCTAAGCCAGGACCACAGCACCGTCGCAGAGATGCTCAATGTAGAGAAAGGTACTGTTCTCTGCCTTCCTGCAAAATACTGTCAATTACTTTACAGAGCTTAGAGCTTAGAAAACGCCTTCAATACTGCCTAAATTTGTGGTGTCTGATATAATGGATAAATCTGGTATAAAATAGATCTGTGAATAGTGATAATTCTCTCCGACCAATCAGTAGTCTGCAGGTTTTTACGTCACCTTTTGGTATTGTGACTTCCTACTACGTACTACCTCGACTGACGTCTGAGGTAGTACTGTACGTGAACAGTACTGTTAGCAGTTTTTTTTTTTTTTCTTCTTTGTAACAATGCAAGAGCAGTGGTTGCCTGAGTTTCCTAAAGACGAAATCTGAGTGGAAATTTATAAACGGGTCTGCTTTTTTGAAGATTTATTTTTGCAACAATATGTCAAACCTGAAAACTGTTTCCACCTTGATGGTTTGTTTTTGCAGCCAAGGCCTGTGATCTGGAGAAGATCCACCTAGATGAGAAGGATTTCCGCTGGCAGCACAACGAGGACCGCATGGCCGTGGAGAAACTGTCTGACGGCATCCGCAAGTTCGCTGCTGACGCCATCAAGCTGGAGACCATGATCAAAGTAAGTGTTTTTAGTATTTTTTTTTACCAATGACACGGTTTTCTTGCTGCCAGTATGGAGACTAATAAATGGATGCAAGATGTTTGACAAGCTGTGTTTTCTTTTTCTCTTTTTCACAGGAGAAAATGCTCAATGTTAAAAACAGCCAGTAATGGACAGATTTGGCAGTTATCAGGTTGCCTGATGAAAGAAGGTCCAGAGCACTAGGCCTTCCCTGTCCTAATGTGACCAAACTCCAGGGACCTTCCACCTGAAGGGACACCTTTCCTCTCCTAGTCTTAGGGACCAACTCTTAACCTTTCATGTTTTCTGACTAAACATAAATGGTGACTGATGCTAATGTTGGTGTGGAGTTGATATGAATCAATATTTAATACTTACTAGAAATTTGACCAGAAAGGGGAAAAACGTTTAATGTCTTAATTATGTGTCTGCATTGCTGACCCACTTTTTGGCAGGAAAGGACCACAATTTTTTTTTTTTTTTTTTTTTTTTTTAATTTTATCAACACCATTTGGATTGGGTTGAGGGTAGAACTTCATAAAAACCATTGCACCGTCATTCCTCAGATTATAATCTTTTTGCTTTTTCAATGAATAAAAATCTGTCAATACATTTGTTTTTTATACTGTTTCTGTCTTTGTCAACAGATTTTTGGTTTCCACAGGTGCCAGACACACAAAAGAAACACTACAAGGCATTTTGACTGGAAGCTATGTCAGTCGAGGTGAACTGGTATTGTTATCGGTTTCACAATGTCCTCCTCTTTAGTTATGCCTCTTTTACCGTCTCTGGTCTAGCCAGTTAAACTCCATTCTGCCTGAATTTGGTTGAGCTCCACCTTCATCAGAATTGTACAAGAACATATTTACTGAAAACATCATACAAAACTTTACTATTGGTTGGGACTTTAAAGCTTCTGAAAGGAACTTTGGCATGTGGCTTAAGGTAATTAAGGAATTATTTCTCTTCCGTATTCAATAATGTTTTCTTTTGTTAGCTGTGTTCCGTGTGTGACTGCTGTGGAAATTTGAGTCAACCTCATTTCATAGTTTAAGCCACGAAGACGCTAGAGTTGGTCTGTTTATATGATTTGGTTTTGGTGATTAGGTTTCAGTGCTAGCATTTACACACCTAAATTTGGTAACAGTACCAAACTTGCATTTTAGCACATTAGTGGTCGTACACAGACATGCTTGTAATAATGCAAAGACCTTAAAGGAAATCAACTTTTCTGTCCTGATTCATCAAACATAATTCAGGAAAAGATTTCAAGATTTGTTAAAAAAAGCATGATCGTATAACGGAAACTTTGAGTAGAACCAGTGTTGTTGTTTTTTTTTTTAAGAAAAAAAGCTTAAGGTCTTGCACAACGTTTAAGTCCAGCTAGTGTTTTAACTAAGGGTGAATTAAAAAAACCACAGTTCAACGTTGTGTTGAACTGTTTGTGTCTATATATAGATATACCTGCCTCATGATGTGTCAACAGTTGGTTAGAAGTATAATACAACTATTGAATGTTGATTGAACATTGCAGATCCTATTCAGACGCCACATATCTTATAACATGGGAACAGGGCCGGATTAACTTGGTAGGGGCCCCGGGTGAAAATATACAATGGGCCCATGTCATCTAGCCTTCTGGGTTTGCGATGTATTCGCAGGTTTTTTCCAGCCAAATTTGCCAGGTATTTGGCGGTCCAATCAGCGAACAGAGGGAGTGGCTGAGGATGATGACGTTGAGGGTCGATGACCTTCAGGGAATTCCGTACTAATGGCGGCGGAGAAAGATGCGAGTGGTTGTGGCCCTCCTCCCCACGGGGTTCGGGAAGAGTTTGATTTTCCAGCTCGCTTAGTTAGTGGTGAAGGAGTTGGCTAAAGCTAACGATGCTAAGCTGACGTCACGACCAAACGTTAGCGATTGATTATGGCAGATCCAGTACCTGCCTTCAAGAAAGTTAACCCTTGTCAATGGAGAGTGGCCAGACTCTGTACTAATGAAATGTACGAGAGTCTGGTAGGACCAGGCAACATGTTATCAGCCTTATCTAATGTAAACAAAGATGAGCAATAGAAATGTCAAAACCCCAGCACAGAACTCTTACTGGGCTTATTTTCTATAAATTGAAAATGGATGCATGGGTAGAAATGTTTCTTGCTGTCCCTGAAGAAAGTGAAACTTTCTTTTGCTCCCCTGATTGGTTCAGAGCTCCACAGCCTCTTTTGTGCTCGATCAAGGCATGTAATTTAACCTTATATAACTATGATTGATGGCTATTTATTAGTTAATTACAAACATTAAAGATAGGATGAGCAATATTACGGACAATGTACAACAGTAGTAGGGAACGATATGTAGGCAAATCAATTAAAATGTGTTCGTAAGAAGAGATTCAAAGATGATACAGGTTTAGTTTCACAAGATTGATCCAAAATAAGACACATTATAAAGAAACACTTCCTGTTTTAAAGCCATGTCTTAAATCAGCAAACAACTTCTAGCTTATAGTTATAAGAAGAAATGTAAAAGAAACACCCTTTGCACAACCATGGGTCGCTTCTGTGATGAACATCCTGTTGGTTATCAGTTAAAAAGAAAGGCAGATACTGAAAGAACAGAATTGGCTGAAATACAGACGTTTAAGGAAGGAAGGAAGCAAATGTTGTGCATGCTGGTTATAGTGCATTTCACACTGTAATACTCAGCAAAATGGGTCGTTCCAGACATTGCTCTGAGGAACAGCAGACTTTGATTAAAAAGTTAATTGAAGAGGGGAAAACATATAAATAAGAGCAGAAAAGTATAGGCTGCTCAGCCAACATGATTTCAAATGCCTTGAAATGGCATCCACAGCCTGAACGACGTAGCTAGAAGCCCCCCCCCGCAAAGTCCCATTGCTGGGAAGAAAATAGACATGTAGGCTACTGAATAGATTGAAATTCGCCAAAGGACACATTGACTGGCCAAAGGAGTAATGCAAAACATTCTGTGGACTGATGAGAGCTAAATTGTTCTTTTGGGGTCTAGGGACCGCAGACAGTTTATCCGACGACCCCCATGCACTGAATTCAAGCCACAGTACACTGTGAAGACATTGATGGGAACTTCTGTCAGGAACATTTTAGAGATGGTTGATTAAGAGTTTAAGGCAAGGCTAGTTGATTTCTATAGCAAAAATCCAATTCAAAGTGCTTTACATGAAACATCAAAAAAGACAATCAAATCAATCAAATTAAAGAAGAATAGACAAAACAAACTAGCTAAAAACAAACAAGAAAGGTATAACATACAAGAATAAAAGTTATATTAGTCTTTAGCTTCGAGTAAAAGAACAGAATTGCAGCGGACCTGTATATGAAAAAACTGAAGGAACAGTGAAATGTTGACATTTACACAAACCAACAAATCTGGGACGTTATTTTATTTTTGCTTAATCCTCCACTGAGTATATACAATATACTGTATATATAGATAGAGGGAGAGCCAAGGTTTTATTAAAGATTTAGGACTGAACCACAATAATCTGTTTATGCTTGTAAATTATGTAAAGAAACGCTAATATTAAAAAAGGGTATGTCTAACTGTATCTCTCTTTTGCATACTTTTCTTAATTTTTTTTAATGTTCAGCCTGACACAATAGTTTTTAAAATCATGTTTCCTCTCATTCAACAACGTACATGCAGTGCAACTCCCCACACCTTGGTCCTTCTCCAACATTAGTATGTAGTTTTACGTGGATTTTGAATGCTTTTTTATTGTGTAACTTGTGAATACATATCATGTTGAAATAACATGTTATTCACATGTAAAGCTTGGGACTGTTCTTACTGAAATAATGACATAATGACATAATGACATCTTTAAGTTATTATATATCTTATATCTAATCCTAATGATGCTTATTAGCATTATTATTCACATTGTTCTTCCAAATAATACATCAATCTTAACTACTACTGTAATTTTGATGTTTGGGTCTCTTTACCAAATTATTTTGACCTTTCGAACTTACATGTGAACATACATCGGGTATTACGTGACACAACGTCACACCACAGTCACTCTCAAAGACGTCAAATAACAGCCTTCTCTCAGGTTTCAAGACTCATTATGCTGAGTATGTTAATTGCGTAGAAAGACTAGTCGGCTCATTGATGTTCAGGAACTTTAACATCCTATAATGAGCCTGAGGCTGCTTAACCTTTGTGTCTGTATTTCCCGAAGGTTTAGACTTCTTGTCTGACTGAGGAGCTGAGATGCTAGACACATTCAAAGTGAGCATCCTGCTGCTGAGCCTGACTCTGGTCCTGTTAGGCGCCACCTGCCAAGCCTCTTCTCTGGGACTGACGGTCCACGTCGTGCCCCTGGACATCAATGGAGGGAATACGGTGAGCAATGTTTTTTCTTTTCCCCAAAACTCATGTTACAATGTCTTCAAGTCCAAACTCTTTGGCGCTAGATAGCCCTTAATACACATTTCTATTCTCAGATTTCTATTACTTATTTTTTCTTTTTTCTTTTTTCTTTTGTGCCGTCTGAGGTGAAAGTAAACTAATACAAACCAGTTCTGATACTGACCATTTCATAACCTCAACATCATGTTATTTGCACCTAGAAAAACATAGTTTTAAACTACATTTTGAAACCATCCATACTAGGAACTTGTTGGGTTTTTCCTCACAATTTCCATGTTGATTGTATTTCTCTACCAAAGCTGTGGCTTAGGTGGTAGAGTAGTCGCCTGTCAACTGAAAAGGTTGGTGGTTCAGTCCCACATATCATGTCAAAGTGTTCTTGTGCAAGACACTGAACCCCAAATTGCTCCCATAAATGGGTGAGAATGTTTATCCAATGAGCAGGTGGCATCTTGTACGGCAGCCTCGGCCACAGTGTGTGAATGGTAATGTGTAAAAAGCACTTCATAAATACAGTCCATTTATATTCCTTAAAACTTAACTGAAACCTATTGAAAGGCGTTTTACACATTTTAAAAGGAATCCTTAATTTTTCTTATTTATCACTTACTTTGATATTTAAGGGATACAGCAAGTGCTTGGAAACTTATAACCCCAAACCACTTATTTCTCAGTCTAAGATATCTATTAGAAGGATCCTGGTCTTTGCCTTAAAAAAGTAACTCAGAACCATAAAATAACTTAATTTAGAGTCCCATTCATTGTTAAATTGAGTATGATTAATTGTGATCTGTAAATTCATTATTGATTGGTCATATTAAACCTATAAGTATCCCTGTAAAATATGTACAAAAACAAAAAAAGATATTTTGGTAGTTTTTTAAAGTTTGGTAGTCAGAATCAAAGTATAGCCAAAGTCAGTATTGTAATTCCCGTATGAGCTAAATAATGGCAACAGTCTCTGTGATTTACTTTTGTGAGTTAGGATAGACTGAGCTAGGTTATTTTTTTAAATGTATTTATTTCATACAGGGACAGTGCATATTAATGGACTTTTCTGTCAATACACCAGAGTTAGCCAAAAGGCTAATTTTTCATCTGCAGTCCCTAGACAGATCGCAACAAGTCACCCTAAAAAAGTAAAATTACATATTTACATAATAACATAACAATTACAATACATTGGGTAAAAAGTACTAGTATTAAAGTAGTAAGTTAAGTTAAATATACTCTTGGAACATAGCTTACCAATAATCAGACAAGCATCAGACAAAGACATAAACACGTGCACACACATAAGGCTTGTCATTTGTGTCTCTTTGCTTCTTGCAGGTGCAGGCTCATTTCAGTGTCATCGCTTCCCTTCCTTGTCCAGCTCTGTCTGGACTGTGCGCTAAGGGGGAGGACTGTCTGGTCTACCCTACCTCATCACCTTTCAACGGCACTAAGCCCAACCCTGGCTGGTGTGTCCGCCAGTGGCAGAAAACTGTCCCCAGTAATTACAACGCCACCATAACTTTAGGGTATGAGAACTACATACAATACATAGTCTTACTGTGGTTGCTTACTTCCTTACTGGCTTTGTTATGTGTTAATAGTTTATTTTCATTAATTGACAAAATGCAGTGAATGAACAGAAGAGGATTCTAAATCAAATCAATATTTGGTGTGACCACCCTTTGCCTTCAAGACATCATCAATTCTTCTAGGTACTCTTTTTGAGTTCCTACAGTTTTTTTTCGGCTGGTGGCTCTGTGGGGGCCATGCCATCACTTCCAGGACTTCTTGTTCTTCTTTACACTGAAGATAGTTCTTATTGACTTTGGTTGTATGTTTGGTGTCCTGCTGCAGAATAAATTTGGGTCCAGTCATACACCTCCCTGATGGTATTGCACAATTTCTCAGCAGTAAGGACACTATTAATCCTGACCACATCTCCAACTCCATTTGCAGAAATGCAGCCCCAAACTTGCATGGAACCTCCACCACGCTTCCCTGTTGCCTGCAGACACTCATTATTGTACTTCTCTCCAGCCCTTTGGCCAACAAACTGCCTTCTGCTACAGCCAAATATTTAAATTTGGACTCCATTTTTCTGCTCCCCAGTTCCTATGTTTTCACGCATAGTTGAGTTGCTTGGCCTTGTTTCCATCCATGTCCGAGGTATAGCTTTTTGGCTGCAGCTCTTCCATGAAGACCACGTCTGGCCAGACTTCTTCAGACAGTAGATGGTGTACCTGGGTCCCACTGGTTTCTGCCAGTTCTGATCAGAGCTGATGTCACTACATTTCCTTGGTCGACCACGCCGTCTACAATCCCAACTTTTTGCAAGTGTACTTATAAGAATTGATGCTGGTTTGAAGGCAAAGGGTAGTACCACCAAATATTGATGTAATTTAGATTTTTCTTTTGTTCGCTCACTTTGCATTTTGTAAATTGATAAAAAATAAACAATCATTATTTATATTTTTGAAAGCATTATTCTTAGTTACAGTATTTTTTCATACCTGCCTTTAGACTTTTGTATAGTACTATATATATATATATATATATATATATATATATATATATATATATATATATATATATATATATATACAGTATATATATATATATATATATATACAGTATATATATACACAATAAGCAGGCAATTTCACTTTCACTAAAGAATATAAATACAAAATAATAGATAATAAAAAATAACTTTGACAAAAATGTCTTCAAAGCTTCAGTTTGCATAATTAAGTTGCTAGTTATACAGATTCTTTTTCATATTTGTAAGAGATTTTTAATAGGGATCGACCGATACTGGTTTTTCAAGGCCGATACAGATTATTAGTGAAACCGATAACCAGTATTTGGAACAGATATGCTCTCACATTAAGATTTTGAAATGTTACAAATTCCAACACAAGACTTTGTTTAAATGTTTTTACCAATTATTTAATGAAATATAAAATTCCAACATAATACACAGTAAAAGATAGTCAGATAGTGTTTTATCAGGCAAATAAAAAGATGATACAGATAATCTGCAAACTGCCAAAAAAAAAAACAACCCGATAATTGGTCTATTCCTAATTTTTTTTTATGTGTGTAATGACAAAAATGCTTGTGCATCATTATCTTAAAATGTCACTTACTCATGTAAGTTGCTTTCTGTTATTTCTTTAACATTCCTGTGGTAATCCGGCCTTTATGTACAATATACTGAGTGTTGTCTGTGTGAACCAGGTCCTCCAGGCTTCTCTTTTACTACTTAGTGTTTGTCATTGATCTAGGATGTTTTATAAAAGGGGGCATTTGATATGATGATTTGAATCAGACTACCTCAAGTAGCTTAATTTATTCTAATACATTGTTTTTTTCTCAATTGTTTAGGTCCAACACAGAATTTTATGTGTCAATGAAAGCAGGACCACACCTCAGGGCAAACAGTGGGAGACTCAACCAACCTGCTTTTGTCGCTCTCCCTCCTCCACTAAGGTATTGTGCGCGCACACACACACACACACCTGAAAAAACCCAAAACATAAACGTATACTATTGTTTAAAAAGCTTGAACTTTAATTGAATGTCATGGGAGTGTTAACCACTGCCAACACTTAAAGGAATGGCTGACGTTTAGCTTTCATGCCGAGAGTTAAAGAGCCACTATTGTGCTTTTGGGGATTTTTTTTCCCTGTATTTTAGTGTGTTATATAGTTTTTGTGTGTGTATGCAAAAGAAGTAAAAAGTACCAAAAAAAAAATACATTTCACTCCGAATGAAACTTTCTCTCCCACAGACAGGACTTTTTCCTCCACTGCCTAAAATTGGCTTGTCCACATTCCTTTTTGAAATTCCTCAGTTAGTGATGTCATTGATTAAGAAGCCTGGCCAGTTTGTCATATGTGCTGACCATTAGACTTAGCCATAATGTTTTTTGTTTGTTTTTTTACCAATACAAATATTAATCTGATCTTTAATCAATACAAAACCTGATGTATATAAAAATAAATTCAGCATTTTACGGGGGAGTTTATGAGTTGGACTAGTTGCCAGACAACCAGCAGAGACTCCAGGAAGTTACCGGCCATTTCCAAGTAGCCAGCACCACTCCAACTACTGTAATACGTTACACTCTTTCTTTTCTTTTCTTTTTTGTAGAGATATTTGACATTCACAATATCAATAAGTTTGCTTCTCAACTTTGTTGTGGCTCTGTTTGTGATTTGAGGGGCTGAATGTATCTATGTTCCTGTGATCAGAGCCCGTGTGAACTGCCCTCACAATTTCCGTTTGTCAGTCAAAGACCTGGATGGTGACAGGGTAAGATGTCGCTTTGCCCAGCCCGATCAGGGAGAGTGTCTCAACTGCAATCAGCACTCTTTCATAGAGCTGGACAAGGTGAGTCTCACTTCAGCATGTCCTTAACTTTATATACAGTCTATGGTTCTAAATTGGTCGAGCCAGAGCTGATTTGAACTACTTAATATACTGTTGAGTATTTCAGTCTCAAACAAATTATAATCTTTTAGAGGCTGATCTTATTTTTTGTATGGAAAATCTATCTGCAAAGTAACTAGTAACTATAGCTGTCAGATAAATGTTGCACAGTAAAAAGTCAAATATTCCCCTCTGGCATATAGTGAAGTATAAGTGTAAATTATTTTACAAAGCATATCATGGAAATATTCAAGTAAAGTACAAATAGTTGAGGTGTTCTTCTTTTGTTAAGAATCATTCCTATTATGCAGCAACATCTCAGCCTCAAAACTTCATACAATCAGAGAGAGTTTTACATGGCCTATAAAATAATTACAGAATATTTTGAGTATTTTATCATTTTATGGCTTATAGTTATTATAGGAGTTCATTACTTTGCACTGGTGACATGGTACAACTGAACTATTTTTTAAAGACAATATGAGGAAGTAATTCATGGGGACAGAAATGTTGACGCATAGCTGGAATGACCTGTTACTCTATCTTACTGTCCAACCCTCAAAGGTATGTTGAGCTCCAGCTAAGGCTTGAAAGTCCTGGTAGGCAAATAACATTTATAAATCCTTGTCCAGAAACAAAGGCCCAGTTACATTAAATAACATACAGACCTCGTTATATAATAAATTAAATAATTTCAGCTCAGTGAAAACTTCACATGGTTACATTCCGTTTGGTTATGCCAGGAGAAATGCATGTTGACATTCACTGGAAAAGCACCAGCAGGACAGTATTTCATCTACCTGATGGCGGAGGACCTGATTCCCATGCCCAAAATAAGCCACTTCACAGACAACAAACCCCTTAGCTCTGTCCCTGTGCACCTCTCTCTCACTGGTGAGTCTGTCATTCAGATAATAGCATCATTCATGTTGCTGATTCATGTCATAGAGTAAACATATAGACATACAGAATAAAAATAATCACCTACAGTGTTAACATAAAACAGCATCGTTGAAGAATACTTTGAGTTCAAGTTGTATCCCATTTTAGTCCCATTTCCAAGTCATAGAAAAATGTCTTATTCTCCTTCCTTTCAGTGGAGGAGTCGACTTCCAGCTGCAGTGATGAACCTGTGGCAACAGGTGAGACCCCCAAACGGGACTCCATGCTGTTTGTCCTGCCGTACCAGGAGGTGCGATTCACCACCAACTTTATTTCACAGCTGGAGAGGTGCGCCCTGATAGACCTCTTGTATATATTCATATATATATATATATATATATATATATATATATATATATATATGAATTAGACATTTTTCAGAGTAAATCTATTAATATACATACAGTACATATGAATAGCTTTACTCTGCTAAACATGTCATTTATTCAGTATGCATTTGCTTATGTAAAAAAGAACATTATCTGATTTCAAACTACTTTACATTTGTTTTACATAAAACTGTATACATCTATTTTTTTATTTATTCTACACAATGCAATGGGCCACATTTAATGGATGCTATAGTAGTTACTGTCGTGTGACTCAACATGTTTGTCATGACAATCATTTGTCATGACTCATAAGAGAAATCTCACTTTACAGCTCGCTAGAGAGTAAACTCTTGAAGGCCTATTGTACTGTATATGGAGTAGAAACGTGAGTGATGTCAGACGCAGCTGAGGTCTAATCACGCACATCCCCGGTATGGGTTTAGGAGGGGTGTACAGGGTCTTTAAGTAAGCTGTTACAAAGCCAGTTGTGAAATGAAAGGTTTTTCTCTATATGTGCAGTGTTTTAGAGGTAGCAGTGGTTGGTCCCCCTGGACTCTTCAGGTTTGGTTTTAATTCACTTGGCCCTCTGGCAACCATGACCATGGCCTGGGTCCGCTCCGAAAACAACCTGACCCGCCTTTTGCCCATCTGCTTTGCTGTGAATACCATGAGGTGAGTTGTTCTGTCAACTGAATGGCAATAATGCTGCCAGACAAAGTGGTGTGATTCCCACTCTGGCCCCACATGAGTCCTGTAAATTCCTATTCTGTTTGTATTAAAAGACACCTTTAAAATAAAACAATATAACCATAATGCTGTTAATAGTAAAAGGTGCTGTACCCGTTTGGCTCAGTGGGTAGAGCAGGTGCACATGTGCTTTGAGGTGTGTGCCTCGATGCAGAGGTCCAAGGTTTGAGTCTGACCTGTGATGATTTCCTGCATGCTGTCCTGTCAAATAAAGGCAGAAAAGCCTAATAGTAATAGGTACCAGTCTTGTACTAAAAATAGTGGTGTAGGCCTAAAGTGTACTAGAATAAAATGTGTATTCTAATTATATATTTATACTTAACTGTTATTTTACAAACACACATGGAGTATATATTTGCTTA
The DNA here is from genome assembly GCA_026937815.1 of Etheostoma perlongum. Taxonomy (NCBI): domain Eukaryota; kingdom Metazoa; phylum Chordata; class Actinopteri; order Perciformes; family Percidae; genus Etheostoma; species Etheostoma perlongum. Next base: position 24,458,939 of record CM049371.1, on the reverse strand, counting down.
TGTAACAGTAAAGCATAGCTAATTATATTATAAATCTATGTTACTCATACAGTACTTAGCACCTAGTTCTAAGTGTGTGTGTGTCTGTCTACACAGTGATATAAAGTAAGATGAAATGACTCAAACTCATCAAGTGATAATGAATGACTGTACTCAATTACAGTACATGTAGTTACTTTCACATTCAGTTGTTATCATTGACTATATGAAAGGTTGTTACATTATCTTATCTTATGCACATAAACACAGATGCGTATAATGACACGTAACAACAATTAACTACAGGGCGTCTTGCTTGCCTATCCCATTTTTAAAATATATTTTGAACTTTATATTTTTATTCATTGTTTCATTGGACAACACCTTGTAACCCTTGTTTTGAGGGGCGTACTTAACTACTTTCTTACTGTTAGTTCTTTGTTTGATTTTGGCAGGCAGCCTTTGTATTATACCATAACCCTCCCTCTGATTCTCCTTTTTCCTTCCTGTATCTTTACGGTCAACTATTTAAAGATTTGAGGGTGCCATAAACCACGGGAAGTCTGCCATGCACACCTACACTGCCTGCAAGTAAAATGTACTTGGAGTATATTTAGTACATGATGTGGTCTAATTTGCACTTGTCTTTCCAGTTTGCAGTCAGAGACCAGATGCGTGTGGCTGTACCAAAGTAAGAACTCCAGCTTCTTAGACATATCATAAGAGTTCCAGATATGCCTTATTGTTATAAATATGCCGTTCTTCATTTTATCAGGGGAGATGAGGAAACTACCTGCAGGAACAGGTAAAGAAAATATTACACCCTGTTGTATTCAAGTGTTGAGTGTGTGATTTATGAAATGTACTCATTATTCCTGTGAGTAAGATTTTTGCATTGATTGCCGTCTGCCTGCAGTGCTGACGTGTGAAAAGACAGAAATGACTCTGGTGCTCCCTGTCACCTCCCTGAGCAACATCAACCTGGCCGAGCTGCAGCTCAACAGCCCCACCTGTCCCGTCACCTACAACAACACACACCTGACTGCACACGTCTCCTTGACTGGCTGCGGCACCAAGACTGTGGTAACATTTCCCACCTTTACTTCTTTCTTTCTTTCTTTCTTTGTGTATCTTTTTCTATATATCTTTCTTTTTTCTTTTTGTATCTTTCTTGTATCTTCTTGTCATCCTGTCTTTCCTATCTCTTTCTTAGACTTTTTTTTTATTACTTGGGCTCTGTATAGTACTCCATGTATAAAATACCATGTCTAGACAGTACACCAGATGTAGGGCTGTAACTAATGGTTATTTTCATTATCAATTAATCTGCACTATATTTTCTTGACTAATGGATTCATTGACTAGTTGTTCTCTAACTTCTTTATTTTGATGTGGATGTAAACACAGTCACATTATTTATTATTATAAAACCTACATCCATTAAAAAAGAGAGAACAGGGTACAAAGATACTTCTTTATTGCTATTTTTGCCCTGAAATGTAAATTATTGGAAAACAACATTATTAGTTTAATGCTGTGTAGTTTATATCCTTCTTTTCTATGTCTATTTGTCACTAAGAAAGGGATCACAGCAGTACTGTAAGAGTAATTTTACTTGGGTGCCTAGTGGTAGAGGCTTAGTCCTCGACCTCGGTTGCAGGTTTGATTCTGTACCTGTGGCACTTTCCTGCATTTCATTCCCCTTGTCCCTTCCCTTCATGTCTAAGCTGTCATATTAAAGGCCTAAATGCCAAAAAAATCATCTTTAAAAATAAATTAAAACAATAAGAGTAACTTTACTTAACACCCCCTAAAAAATTTTATGTTTGCGAACCTCAGGTGGTTTAACTTTTGCTTGCACAGATGCACTCCAGAACACTGCTGGGTGTGGTTATACTGTAAGTCCTGGAGAGCACACTTCTGACTATACCTGAAGTGAAACAGTCTGGGACAGTAAAACCTTATATTTTACAGTATGAGTAAAACACTGCTTTTCAGTCTGGTGTTAAAAAGGCAGTAGGTAAGACATATAAAACTAACTTTCTGTTATGTTTGCTGAAACTGACCCATATTCGAGTAGTAGCCTACTACATAAACCAGGTAATGAGAGAAAAATCTGGTTCCTCCTTCTCCTGTCACCACCTACAGTCTGTAGTGCGATTTGCAAAAATTCACCGTGCCCTGTTCAGATCCTCCAATCAGGGCAGGTGGGGAGGGTCTAATCACTGGCAGGCACACGCATTAGGCTCGTTCGAGATGAGCCAGGTCGATCGGCGCCCGTTGCATGCTGGTTAGATTTGTGTCCGACTTGATCCCGACTTGCTCTGACGTCACGCACACGTGGGCAACGGAAATCTCACGAGAGCAAGGAGGCCGCAGTTCTGAGACGCAGGCGGCGCATTTGCTTTTCACCAGGCTCGTTCGAGATGAACTGCGCCTCACCTGTAAAGTGGGGGAGAGCAGGCGGCAGCAGCCGGGGGCGGTGACAAAAATCTGCGGTAAAGTCGGACAGTTTCCAGCCGATTCCAGCAGCCTTTAAGCTGGACAGGAAGTGACAATAACACAGTGGTGCGATTCCGATTTAATAAAATAAAATCAGACCCACATATTAGCTGGTACACAGTCTCTAGTTGTTTTAATTATGACAGAGTAGCTCTCAGAATGTTCTACATGCAATCTGTTGCTGATTTTAATTAACAACAGACTGTAGATGATCAGTGATCTGAACGAATTTAGTCTCTCTGACTTTTAAACGTAACTATCAGCCACACAACATGTGTTCTGTACAGAAAAAGTCTTTAAATCTGACAAATAGCAATTAAAATCCCTCCGAGCCTATTCATTCTCCCTCTTGGGGGGAGGGGTTAGAAGCCTGTTTGAAGAAAGGGGGGGGGGACTTAGAAGCCAAAAATCTTTGTCTAAATCCTGGATCTTCACAATCATACCTACAGCACCTTTAAGTTACTCATTACATTTAAAAAATACTTTAAGTTCAATTCCGACTATACTCTTCCTCATCTTTTCTGCTTTTTCTTGCTTTTGTCCAGAGCTCTGGTTCAGAGCTGGTTTACACCAACACCTTGCAAAGTGTGCGTCCCTACACAATGGTCAGCCGCCAGCCCTCCCTTGTCCTCCCTCTGGCCTGCCGGATCCCTGGAGCCCAGGTCAAGGGGCCGCAGTTCGAGGTCAGCATGCCCACAGAGAAGGAGACCTTTGGTGAGTTCAGGATTTGGATAGGAATTTACTTACCAGGAGAGGGGCCCCTGGGAAAATACACAAGAACGCCCAAGTTGCGCTCCCTCCAGCTGATAAAAGGAACTGCGTCGAGAAGCAGAATCGACGAGCATCTCCACTAATACCAGCACTTCAATTAGAGGAGCTATCGGGTCCAGGATTGAGATGCTGGACCTCCAGGTGTTGTCCAACTGCAGCGTTGCTCAAGCACAGATGATAGTGAGCAGTTGTATTGAGTCTGAGACGGAAGACTTTGCAGAATCCTACCCACTTCTGAAGCAAGGGTCAGTGACAGTCAACATGTTCCGTATTAAAGTTTAAGGTTGCTAGCTAGTGTGACAGAAATGTTGACTCTGTTTGGCTGCAGAAGTCACCTCTGAATTTGAAACATATAATTTAAATTCCAATAGTTCTCTCACTTCTTTTCTTCCAGGTGTACAACTTCCAACAGCACATTAGAGGTTGTTACAGACCAAAACAATGTTAAGGTTTACCGCCTTGATTTGAGCTCCTTGAACGTCAATGGATCTACGGTCTGTACTCTCATGCCACACACACATACAATACATTTTTCAGTTCAACTCTTCTGGGTGTTATTTTAAATCTTCCAAGACAAGTGTGAGCAGACCACGTGTTTTTTATCCTGTATTGACTTTGTGGAAAAAGGCACTCATGTAACCTCTGCTGGTGTTGTGAAACCTTCTGCAGGGAGTCCAATTACGCCATCAGAAACAGCTAGTGCAAATATTTATAATCACACTTTTCATTACCAATTTTTAGTTATGTTAGGTTCACCTTTTGGGTCAGACGGAATGGATGAATTGGCATGAAATTTTGTACAGATGTCCATTGTCCCTGCCCCAAGGATGAATCCTACCAACGTTGAGTCCTTGCCTTTTCCTCCAGCGCCAGCATGAGGTCAAAATTTGTGGTTTTGAGCATAATGTCCCAAAAACTACTTGGAAAGATTTCCTTTCAATTTAGAACATTCAAGCTACTCTCTACCACCACAAATGTGTGTAGAACCCACCTGGGTGATGCACAGCAGCCTTACTACACCAGATGCTCACAATACATCAACGTGGAACATGTTTTTAGTGTTGGTGGAGAAATCCCCATGCAGACATCACACAGAAAGGCCCAGGACAATCAAGGTTCAAACCCACCGTGCTGCTATTTCTTTAGGTTTAGGTTTTAGCCAAATACCTGCAAAACTAATGACATTCCCATCCTCCTCAGTTGTACTACGTATGTATCATTAATTAACTAATGTTAGCATGCTATAACAGCCAAACTAAAATATTGACCATGGTTAAAATTATCAGCACGTTAGTTTTGTAATTGGGGACATGTTAGCATGCTGACGTTAGCATTTCATTTAAAGCACCACTGTGACTTAGTACAGCCTGGTACAGCTACACAGAGTAACTAGCATGGTCTTGTTTGTTGGGGCTTGAACATTACCCCTTTGTTAATCAATGATTCCTGTATAATAAATTGTTGAGGTAAAGTTATATGACATTATATGTGACGTTATATGTTTTTCACCACAAACTTTTAATTTTGTGTTTTGCAGATGTATGTCCAGTGCACAGTCAATCTGTGCGTCGCCACCATGCCCTCTCAGACATGCCCTGATCTGTGTACCAGCTCCATCAGTCAAATACCATCACTGGTTGGCAGTGTGTTTACCAGATCCTACACCATTGGCTCAGGACCCGTTAGAACCGTGGTCACCGCTCCCACACCGACCACTACTGCACCGACAACTAAAACTATTACTACTACAACTGCTGCTACTACTACAGCTACTACTACTACTGTTGCTGTTCCACATACCACAGCTGCCCAGAGCACCACTACCTCACATGGTAAGGAGTTTTCTAAAAAAGGTCTCATGCAGCGTAATGTCTTTGTTTTTGAATTTGTGAACATTCATGAAATTAAATATCAATCCACTGACCTGTGAATTACATTGTTAGGTGCAAGGTGAATTTAAGTTTCTCTATCTTTAAACTCCTATATTCAAGTTTTATTTTAGCAAAAAGTACCTTTTTCGGGGCATTTTACATTTTTGTTTGAAAGAGGGTATATATAACAGCAGCTTATGTGTATAATTTTTTCATAATTCAAGTACTGATTCAAGTAACATTATCCTTTTTAATGTCTTAAAAATTGTCACTTTCACAAACACATACCTCTCCTCTTTTCTCTTGCAGTTCCAGAACAGGCCTCAGCCATGGCAGCAGGAGTGATTTTGACGATCATCATATTTCTTCAAGACATTGTCCTTTACTGAACATACTGCTGGATGATGATCTGTCAGAATATAAAGCACTACATTTTCCTGTTTCCTGACATTTGAAGTTTTAATCCACACATGATTACACTGTACAAGTTGAGCTTTTCCAGAGAAGCAAATACAAGCGAGAGCACCTTACATTACAATCACAAAAAAACATATATATTGCTGCACTGCTCACATAATAATCTTTATTATTGTATCTCATATCACAGTAAAGAATGCGACACAATAAAATATTCTGCCTCTAATGGGGCTTTATTTTTAATTTGCTTATATGGGGAGTCCTCGAGTCGGTGGATTTTGTTGTATGTTATTCTTCCTCTCTTTCCCCTCACTTCCTGTCAAAAAAGAAAAACATATACAGTAAGTTTTTTTATTTAATAGTTTGTATAGCATGAAAATAGTATTAAAGTTTCAGTGATATAACTTGTAACTTAGTAACTTTTTGATAATAATAAATGTCCGCTACATTCAAGCTGTTTTCAAATAAGTTGCTACAATAGATAAATAGAGACATTTTATTGATTCTTTTAGAAATTCATCTTGCACCATACAGCTCATCAAATAAATCAGATACATCATAAAAATATAAAGTGCCATTAGCGCCAGTGGGCTATCAATAGTAGGGTGCATCATCATCCGTCACATTTTATAGTGCAATATTATCCCACAGAGAGGATCACATTATTTTCCTTAACTTATTCAGTAACATAATGCTGGTAGGGATGAATGATTTGTTGGTTTGTATGGACAGCATCCTATATCTTCTGCTTGATGGCAGCACCTCATATGCCAGGATGTAGCCCATCCATAGGTTGGTGCCTTGCTCAAAAGCACCTGGCAGTGCCCAGGAGGTGAACTGGCATCTCTTCAGCTACCAGTCCACAGTCCGTACTTTAGTCCGTACGGGGACTTGAATCAGCAACCCTCAGGTTCCCAACCCAAGTTATTTAGACAACTATTTATAGTTAGACAACTATTTCAATTATGTTAAGTGCTGCAGCACATAGTAAGATGGAGCAAGTTAGAACATTACAAAATAAAATGTGGTATTATTGGAGGAAAGAGTATGTAAGCATTTTTTTTTACATTTTTTTAAATTTACTTATCAATTGACATTGTGACATCAATACTCGTGTTAACAATAATAGTATTTATTGTTAAGCACTTTTCAAAAACCAAGTTACAAAGCACTTTACATTTGATTGCAAATATAACCAACAATATTAGAAAGCATATTGAACAACAATGTATTGGTAACTTGAAGACAATAAATGTAAGTAAACCAGATAAATAAATGTAAAACACAATTGATCAAAATAAAAAAAATGATAAATGTAAAAACAATAAAAGACAAATGTCAGGCTACATGTTTAAAATTAAATCTCTGATAAAAACATGATGAATAACATTTGGGACCCCGTTGAAAACAAGATGATAAATGGGGTTTATTCTAAAAACAAATTTGAAAGTGTGAAAATGCATTTGACTTGGCATAGTAAAGGGAAACACACTATTACACAAAAAAATTAAGTTATAATGGTTTTTAACTGCTCTACTTACTACTTAAACGAATGTTGACATGAAGGGTTGTGACCGGTATTGTGTTAAATCTTATATGTTACATGTTTAATTTTCAATCACATTGTCAAATATACCCTAAATTGGCAACATATCCTGGGAAATAAAGTCAAAAGGTTTGTATTTTGAACTAACAAAAAAAACATGAAATTGTGTTATGTGAGCTCATTAACTTAATTTTATTAACTAATTTCTCACCTGCACTGACCTCTCCTGATCCTTCACCTTACTGCAGTCATTTTCAAAGTGAAGTCTTAGGACCCCCCCGGGGATCCATGGCACTCTGCCAGGGGTCCCTGAAAAGTTTTCAAATGTATTCATTTAAATTATTATGAAAATGTGTGTTTGTTTGTTTTTTACAAACAGCTTCAACAAAATATTTTAATTTTAAAAGCTACAATAGTTCATAGATTACAGTCTTATCTAACAAATCTAAACTCTTAGAATCTGCAAATATGATGAATATGTGTCTAATATGTTTCAAAATCATTTATCTTGTGTTGGTCTTTAAAGTAACTAATACTATAGAAGTGTAAAAAAAAAAGTGGATCACAAACTTCCTGACATCACATCCAGCACACGGACTATCAGCACTGGCGCCCCCCAGGGGCAGAGATGGGATACTTCGTTACTGTACTCAAGTAGATTCTTCTTATATTTTTACTTTACTTTACTATTTATTTTTGTGGCGACTTTTTACTTCTACTCCTTACATTTTAACACAATTATCGGTACTTTATACTCCTTACATTTTACAAAATTGGCTCGTTAGTTTAGTTTTGTACAAGAGGTTGTCTTATCGGAGTTGCGCGGACACGCGCCTCACACCGCGAGCGGGTGCGCGCGCCACACGGAGAAAAAAGTGAGAGAAAAGAAAAAGAGACTGTCCGGAGGATAATCAGCTGAGATTGTGTGTGTGCCTCTTTGAGAACTGTAAGTCGTATAACTCATGTTGTCAGTTCACTTAAGTCTGTTATTGATCTATAGTTATTGACATTTAAAGTAAGTTAGCTAGTGGTTTTGGGGTGTTCTTCACCTGTTAGCTAGGTTGCACGTTGATCTTAATGAAGCATCAACAGTTTCACCAGCTTTATTCGCATGAGTTTTTACCAAACTTTAGATACTGTAATTCAATTGACAAGTGGATAAAAACTTAGCTAGAGAGTTGTCTCCGCCTGTTTTAACAGACACACCTGGGGCGAAGTTGGAAACCAGAATCAGCTTAAATACAGTCCTAATCTAGTCCTCAATTTTCACATAATTTCACTGGAGTTATAGTTATTATTGTTTACGTCATCAATACCATATTCAATCTAAATGGATGGGAATATATCTACTATATCTACTACTGTACGTTGCATTTGACGCACGACTAACTCAACTCAACAGATTCGGCATTCTGCATTAATTCACAGCAAATCAGTGCTAAAAAAGTGTTAAATTACTATGTGCTAACGTTAGCACATAGTAGTATACTACTATGTAGTATGGATAGTAGTATGGATGGCGACATAATTGAAAATGAAGAAAACAGAGATCCCTGAGATTTGGCAGACAAGCAGCAAGACATTCCCATCATCCTCAGCCTTATCTGAGAGAGATGTTTGAGACAGTAGGCATCAATAGGACTCCTGGCCAATGTGCTGGGGAACTTCTTCATTAATGTCTGTTTAGTTATTTATATTTTATCCTTTATTTTCTTTCCAGAATCCATACACACACATACATGTAGATGTAGATTCATTTAAATGTTAAGGGTAAGATTAAAAATAGAAACTGGATCTGTGAATTCTCACAGAATCACAACTGAATTCATATCTTGCTGATGAGTCAGAATCTTATTAACCTGGAGTCTCAGTTTCTGTCATAATAATCATATATGTAAATTGATTATTAATATAAATCCCTTTCATTAAATTAAATGATGTTTTAGGCCTGTTGGCAGACATCCATTTAAAATGTAGCCATTGCCATATAAAGACCATGTTCCCCATGTCCACTGAAGTTCCTCAGTGTTTCTCTAGTAACATTGGTCTGGTCCAGGTAGCTTTGCATAAAAAATGGTTGTCAGTCGCAAGGCTACTTTTACTTTTATACTTTAAGTAAATTTCCAAGCCTGTACTTTGTTACTTTTACTTGAGTAAATAAGTTTAATCAGTACTTCCACTTTTACCAGAGTATTCTTTAACATAAGTATCTGTACTTTTACTTAAGTACGGAAAGTGAGTACTTTTGCCATCTCTGCCCAGGGGGGTGTGCTCTCCCCACTGCTTTTCTCCCTCTACACCAATGACTGCACCTCAGGAGACCCATCTGTTAAACTCCTAAAGTTCGCTGACGACACAACGGTTATCGGCCTCATCCGGGACGGTGATGAGTCGGCCTACAGACGGGAGGTGGATCAGCTGGCTCTCTGGTGCAGTCAGAACAACCTTGAGCTCACCACGCTCAAAACTATGGAGATGATCGTGGACTTCAGGAAGAGACCCCCCACTCTTCCCCCCATCACCATTCCTTTTAGACTGAGTCATATGAAAGGCTACTTATCCCTAGACAACATCGGTTCACTGCATACAGACAGGCTGTAAAAACGTCTTATGACAGTATCAAGACAATCATTATGGGCCATTACAGCCATTCCCCTTGATGTCATATAATCTAAAGAACACAGAATAAGATATGGTGATACCTCATAATAGCAGTGTTAGAAACTATACAAACACCAATCCACTACTGTTACACTGCTACAGTCGGTACTAGTACTGCGCATTTGAGCAACTCTATGACAATATAGCTTTACTCCAGATGTAGTGTAGGAAAGAAGTGAGAAGTGACCAGTATTACAGTGTACCCCTATGGTTTGTTTATGCTTTCCCTAAACCATATTGAATTATATTGTTATTAGGACGTGGGTTAATAGGAAAGACATGTATTTTCAGAAAACATTAAAGTTTGGTTAAACAACAATGAACAGAGTGTAATTTAACATATGTTCTTTTTATTTGAGAACAAAGCGCATCATTTTAAAATAAATCCATATGTAAGTGTTAAAGGAAGGAGCAGGTTGGAGCAAAATCAATATTTTACGGATTACGATTAGCTGAGAACTCCATATAACATTTTCACAGTATACTCAACAGTACACGTATTTTAACACCGTTGTATCCTTCAAACGTTTTTTTTAAAGCTTGTCCGAGTCCGTTGTCTGTGAGGTTGAAACATCCACACCAGTCCAGGCTTTGGATGAATCATGGAGCTCAGACTTGGTCTTAAACTGAGAATCTGAACTTTATTCCCCTGGTCTGCAGACTGCTCGCCGCAGATGTAGCTCGGCTTCCACACCGACTCGTGGTAGGACGCGTCCCTCCAGGCCGCGCACACTCGGGCTCTTCATTTAACGTAACGTAACGTCATGAATGAAAATAATGTCCAGGATCTCCGGGAAAAGAAACAATATGCGTGTCTCCATTTCAAACATCACTGCAGGTTGATTGTGGGCAATAACGCTGTCGTGTTAGCTTACCGAAACTCTACTGCCGAAGTTGCTGGCTGGCTACGCAACGTTAGCTATATCCGCTAGCATCCGTACAGGCTAACTATAGCCAGTTAGCTTTGTGTGTAACGTAACACCCCCCCCCATCTCGTAGGAGCGAAGCTTACTATTTCATTCAATACAATTATGATACAAAAGGTGCACTAATGCCACATGTATGATGTTGACAACATGGACGCATATATAGGCAACACCAAAGGCAGTCGTAATATTTACCTAGCAGGCTAGGCTAATGCTGTTGTGCTAACGTCCGGCGGCGCAGCATTAACTAGCAGTCTAAACTTGTGAAAAGCCGAACAACATCCCCATCTAAGCTGTGTTTCACTTTCCCTCCAATATCATTATAAATATAATAAAGTCACTTGGACTCGGTCGAGACCATAGACTGTTAATATTAAAAGACCAGAAGCCACATTAGGCTAGACCAGTGGTAAATACAACGCAGACTGTTCTGTTATCTCCCCAATGTGACGTCATGCAATACATTGTGGGGGAAAAAAGGAAACACTGTAATATTGTGCCTACTTTTCGTATTATATTCAGTTTTGCGATATCCAACACTATCAAATACAATGGATAACAGTTCAAATATTTACTACCAACAAGCAAATTGCACAAATTTGTTGCAAAATTAAACCTGCAACATGGGCTTTAAGGCTCCATTTCTCTATTTCAGTGTTTGTGTTAGAACTGACTGGCTTGCTTCAACTTCATTTGATTTAATATAATTCAGTGATGTGTTTATTGCGTGCCATTGCCGCAGCCATGTGCCTATATCCTGCGTTACCCGTGCCTAGTTGGTTCTGTCTTGTATTATGGACTTTATTCTTGTTTTTTTGCCTGTGGAGCGTGTAGCCTACATGTGTTCCAGTTTTATTATCCAAGTACTTTTTTGACACCACAAAGTGCCTTGTTTTAATAAAGAGATATTTTGTCTTCATCTTGACAGTATGGGTAAGAAAGAAATGTATGTGGTTGAATAGCGATAACGGTCTATTATTTTATTTTCTGGTGTTTCTGGGTCAGTAGTCTATAGCAGGCTAATTATTGTCTTGGATAGGCTATGTATAATGAATTGAATCTCTATACAGTTCAATAAATTGTGATGGATGCAGTTAGGTGTGTGCTGGTTGACTTTGGCTGAAAACGTAACTGTAAATTTGTCAGCACCCCCAATTCAAAATATGTTCCCACGGCTCTGGTTTCTACCCACAAGCCATCTCTCTGATGAACACCTGACTTCTGGCCCACAGTGTCAGGTTCAATTCTGGTCAATAACCCAGTAACACTGTCTCTACAGCACCTGTTCACCGGTTCCACTTATTATTCCAGTTATTTAGTATTATTCATCATTCCCATTCTCACATCTCACTTATTATTTTTTATTTATTCATCATTCTCATTTCCTAATACATAACTGTTCATATGTTAATACTGTTCATATTGTAATATAATAACATAATACTATTTATTCCAGTATCCTTTGCACTATGCTCCACATTCTTCATTGCACTCATGCCTCTATATTGTTTCTGTATGTATATATTGTGTATATATTAGTGTGTATATTTTTGTTTTGGTTGTTTTGTATGTGTAAGCACAGTGTGAGTAACAATGCTCCAAAGAAAAAAAATCCTTGTATGTGTCCTCATACCTGGCAAATAAAGCTGATTCTGATGTCAAATTACTCCAAGGGACATACACGGGGGCCCCAGTATATTCTGTATCTTATAAGTGGTCTTTGTTAGGAAAAAGATTGAGAAACTCTGTCTTACTGGACAAAGATGTCTTTCCCAGACCTTTTTCACATGTTTACTGCTACGATTTTTGTAATTTCCCCTTGCAGGGTTAATAAAGTATACATTATTATTACATTATCATTATTATTATATGTAAATATACTAGCGCATTCTACGTGTGTATGCGTCACAGACTTAAAGATCTGGCATGTAATTTAGTACATAATGCATAACTTTTATAAAGTTATATATAGGTGGCATGGAAAATGGCAAATCCATATTTGTTGAAATTAGTATAAACATCAACTTATGTAGCAGACAGACAACATGGAGGCTATGGTGCAGATAAACCTGCACTTGTCATGACCCATGGATGTATTATATTAAGGCATGACCATACACCAGACGCCTTTAACCAAAGACACTGGCTCACTGCCCTTACTGTATTTGTTTTCATTCTGGAGATCGGACCAATCCCTGTTTAGACTGGGAGGAGACTAGCCCGCCTTCATGTTAGACACGCCTCTATGTTCAAGGAACACCGCTTCATACATACACTGTTGTTAGCGACGTAGCTTCTACGGCCAGTTTCATTTTTGACATTTATATTTGAGACTACTTCTCATAACTTCACTGTTTGTCACGGACAGGTGAATGCACGAATAGCGATTTACTGATTGGGTCCTGGTACACTGGTGTGTCAAATTGTTGCTGGTGGCAGTCCTGCGAGGTAAGTTAAACTAGTGTTAGCCAAATAGACGGTGTACTGGTGGGGGTTGGTTGTTGTGCTAATATAGCTTTTAGTTAGCTTATATATAACCTTGCCAAACAGACCAGATAGCGATCGAATGCTCGCTGCTTTTTGATGATGACTTATTATGTTGGTGTATTTTCGTCTTCCAACAAAACGTGGAATTTTAGTAGCGGCTACATTAGCTTCCAGCGCCGATAAGTTAGTCAAGCTAGCCTAGGCTAGCATGCTAAGAGCGGCGACCATGAATTAGCTGACATGCTAACGCTGAGGAGACTGACCTGCTGACATGCCTTTTTGTTGTTAGTTTCTTCTTGCTATATCTTATTGTACTGCCTGTGTTGAGGTTTTAATAAGACAAAATTGTACTGGCGGAGAAGACGGTTTTGTTGCAACTAAGTATTTTTCAGTCGAACTTCTCTCACAACTTGGCGTCAATGCGACGTTAATGTTATGTGAAAGCTAATTTTCGCTTGCTAGCCAGCTAGCGTTCTTTCTAACATAACTAGCTTTCTAGCTAGCATCGTCCGAATTAATGACTGACTGTGACTTTATTAAACTACCCTGGTGTAACGGTAGCCCATATGTTATAAACTAAGCAGCCGACGGTGTTGTCGCGGTGTCGGTTGTGGTAAAGCGTGTTTTCTTACTGCTATCTCCTACAAGCAAGTGTAGCGTCAGTTAGCCAACACGTTTAGCTCATCTGGATGAGCCTTTTTCTTTTTACTGAGGACTGTCAGCGGGGACCCGGCAGTGACGGACCGAGATTCGCTGTGTCTTTTCTTAAAAATAGCTTTTCATGTTCACATAGTACAGGCTAGCTTGCTTGCCACATAACTTCGAGCTAGGACGAAAGCCAACGTCAGCCATCAGACAACCGAAAGCGGTCTGCTCACCGAAGAACGGATGGCGTTAAGCTCGGTGTTTGTCAGAGAGGGGGAGGGGAAGAGGCAGGGCTTCAGCGAGCGAGCGAGAGACAGCGCCTACATGCCTGTGAAGTGTCAGCTGACAGCAAAAAAAATAGCTTATTTTGGTAGCGCTAGTCGACTAATTTCGCCATATTTTACTGTCTGTCGTATTTGCTTCGCGTTTCGGCAAAGAAAATGTGGAGCTGGATATGCGACAGACTCGTTCACGGCGATTCAAGACCGCGCTCAACCGCCGTGTTTCCGAAACTGGTGGTGCAGCGTAGCACAATGTCTGTTCTCCGCTGACCGACTGCAATGACGTTTTCTTAGGGAACATCAATAAATTACTTTTCTACTTTATGTTTAGAATGTGCTTGGAGCCCATACAAAGAGGCTACATGTTTCTTTTGTTATGCACTTGTCAAATTGATTATTTATATTGACAAATTGGGTGTTTTTTGTTGTTGTTGTAAATGTGTATATTGATAAATCGTTCAACTATTTACTTGACAGTGTATCATTACCTTTTTATATTTTCCAGTTTCATAACTATATTTTATTTGTTTACATAAGTGTGTTAATAATATACTAATATGCACATCCTGTTTACATTTAAGTTATTTTTGTTACCAGGGTACAACAACTTTGCAGTTATTTATAGTCACACATATCCAGCATATTTTCAGTAAATTACCAATAGTTCAGATTTTACATCTCCAGTCAAAGTTGTGAGATTCTTGTCTTAAAGTAAAAACTGTAAACATTAGCTTCATTACAGTACTGAAGAAGTAAATACATTCCAATCTGACAAATTATATTTTAATTGCACATTTTGATTAATGATGTTAATCTAATAAATGATAACTTCCTTGCATCTTATTGTATAACAACAGGACAAAGAAGCTTTTATGCCTATTATTGAAAGACTGTCCCTAACTGGCTGCCACAGCCATTCTGCTGAACTATGACGGCACGTCTATTTAGGGACACCGTTGAACAATACCAGTGGCGGATCTACATTGAATTACGCCCCGGGGTGAAATCCTTCATCACACAAATGTGAAAACACACTAAAGAGAATCTAATTATTACACTATGAGCAAAAACTAGTATTAAAACCTGGCCTTCCTTTTTGCAAAATCATCAATGATGTTATTGAATGAAATCTGCCCCCCTATTGAGTGATTGATACTGATGACAGCAAGGACAGTGAGTGAGGCCAGTGGTTGACCTCAGGTATGACTTGATCAACTTTAGTTTTGAAAAGCTCCTCTCTGCTTGAGCCACTGTGACTGCCAGAGTAAGTGCAATCCTGAGAGCAGTCCAGCAGTTGGGGTAGATCTCCGACAGATCCATATCATGCATAAAAGTGATAAACTCAAGGCGGTTCATGGTCCCCCATTCTCCCTCTTGTCTGGACCGTTCCATGTGGGAGACCAAACATAGGCACCAATTTATGTTTTCCTCCGTTGGTGCTCACGTGTGCACGCTCATTAAAAAAAAATGTAGTCAAAAATGTTTGCGTTTCAGACTGCCGACACAAAGACACTCCTATTAGGCTATCTTTCAACTCAGGATAGAATTAGAGATGAAAAGTTTAACTGATAACCACGATCAGCTTCGTGAATGCTCAGTATTACCACCCTAGCCTGGCTCCGCCCTCCTACGTACTTACATATTTTTATTATCCTTCAGTACTCCGTCTGGTTTGCGGTATATTCTTGTTTTTTTTCCGGTCCAATTTTTATCGACCCAATCAGCGAACAGGGGGAGGGGCACAGGGGGAACAATGACGCTGAAGTTCAGTAACCTTCGGTGAGTTTTGTAATGGCGGCGGAGAAAGATGCGGTCAAAAACCAAGGGGTAAGCCTCGCCTCTCTAAGTGTAGCTCGAATGGCGCCATTTTAATGCTACAAAGCCAACACCTGCAGTTAGCATCCCGTTGACTGCCATTCATTTTGGCGCCACTTTGACAGTAGATAACTTTACATCTGAAGCGTTTCAAGAGTCTATTTGTGCGTTTTTTATTTCTAAAGAAACAACAATGTATAAAAGGCTCCATTACCTTGTATCTCAGGTTATGGCTCCGTAGCAGACGTTTTTGTAAAAATAGGCTAACGATTGCGTCATAACCACACGACTTACCGTCGCGTAGTCAACAAATCACCGTATTGTCAGGAGAAGCGCGCAGACATTTTGGACTTCCATTAGTTGTTTAGGTTTAATTACTAACGTTAACTAGCATGTTAGTTAGCAGTAATTAGCCTGTGCCTATGTTATCTCCTAAAATACAGTATACCTATGCTCTCTGTCTCTGCTGATTGGGAATGATTGAGATTTCTCTTGGCAAAGCTACCAGAAGACTTACAGCTTAAAGACACATTGCCCACGTCACAACTACATCGTCAAGCTCAGTTGGAGGCTGTGCAGTAACGCCTAGCTATCACTGGAAAAGTGCTTTTATTTTCCTTCACTGGTCTCTGTCCAGAACAATGGCATATGTTGGCCCACTTCTTTAACTGTCTATGTTAGCAACACTGACAGTGTGACAATGCTGCCGAATATCCAGAAGTTAAAGCCCGGGCAGGAACCATCTTTGCTGAGTTTGTTAGGTGGTCATGATGCTGTGGCACGCCTCCCACGGGTTTCGGGAAGAGTTTGATTTTCCAGCTCACTCCGTTAGTAGTGAAGGAGTTAGCTAAGGCGAATGCTAGCAATGCTAAGCTGAAAGTTGTTGTCATCTCCCTTCTTATTAGCCATTTCATACCCATTGACTGTATATTATTATTGATATACAGTCTACCAGACAGTACGTAGGAGGGCAGCTAAAACTAACATGGACTATTGGCATGTCTCAAACAACAATGAGGTACTGGGTGGAGATACTGGACAATAGACATTTTCTTGATACTCACCTGAAATACTTTACTCTAAAATTATTTCTGTCACAGTCTTACTGTTAAAGAAGTATGAGTATAATGTTCATTTTTATAGAAAGCATTGAATAATATTTGTTTAGAGACTGCTTAAAACAGCTTGTGTACTGTCCCTCTGTCTTTGTTTACTTTAGCCCTTTTGAGTATGCATATACAATGAAGAGGCGTGTGGAGGACCAGGAACCAATATTTGCGCCCCAGCAACAGCAAACACGTCGTCCCCCAGTTCAAGGCATTGCAGACAACTTCCAACACCGGGCACTCACCCCGGCCTCTACTGTGATAGAGGCAGCTGCAGACAACATGCAGCCATCCACAGGCATCCAGTATTCTCTCCCCCAAGGCTACCAGGTACAATGCCATCATTGAATTTGACTTGGACAACAGCCTCCGGAGCAGAAGTTAGGTCTTAGATTAACTTTTACTAAGCGCCAAATTCTAGTAAAATTTGCCTTTAGTAGATATATGGATGTAAGTCAGAACCCACATTGGTTCAAAACCTTTAAAGGATGGAGGACAAAACTTTAAACTTTTGCAGCCTTTACGGACCATTTTTAACTTACTCTTCCTGTGAGCTGATCTAATGAAAGGAAAAAAAAAGATGCTGTATGTTTAAATGCCTGTAAAAGTGTCTCGTCTCAAGGCAGCATCACCTGAACTCAATTTTATTGAAAAATAATATGAACAATACTTTTTTAATACCACTGAAGACATGATTATATTTAAGGTGTATAGATCCTAAAAATCTTATAATTTCTTTCCTAAAAAGGTGCCTACAATGCCTCAGAGCACAAGTGGACATGGACATGGACATAACAATGCTGCACCTCATGTTGGTCCCCATGCACACAGCCTGACAGTTCAGTCCCAAGGCCCTGCATTGGTCCAAGGTCACGCTCATCCACCTGCACCCATGACTTCAACCCAAGGACAGCAGTTTCAGCGACTGAAGGTACCCTTACATGGACAAATATACACATTTTAAAATATACCCACCAAAATAAATTAAGAAACCGCAACCTGGGCCACGTGTTGTGACATGATAATTAAATCACCAATTAACACATTTTTATTCTGCATTCAGTGGTTGTGATTTTTTTTTTTGTGGGGGATCTTTAAATCATTTTTCACTTCTTACTTTGTAGGTTGAAGATGCCTTATCCTATCTGGATCAAGTGAAGCTGCAGTTTGGAAACCAGCCACAAGTGTATAATGATTTCCTTGATATTATGAAAGAGTTCAAGTCACAGAGGTGAGGACTAATTTTATCGGCATTATTTGTAGAAAACCCATAAATAGTATTTCTATGTGTCAAGTTTAAGCATGTAACAATGATATCTGTGGGCTCAGTTGATGATGAATCAGATACTAAATTACTATCACTTGTTCTGTTACAGCATAGACACTCCTGGAGTCATTAACCGTGTGTCCCAGCTTTTCAAAGGCCATCCAGACCTCATTATGGGTTTTAACACGTTCTTGCCACCTGGATATAAAATTGAGGTTCAAACCAATGATCTAGTCAATGTGACCACTCCAGGTCAGATCCACTACATCACCCCTCATGGTATTTCTGTTCAGAACATCCCTATAAGTGGAGCATCCAGCCAACCTGCAAGCCACAACCAGCACCAGAGTCTGCCACAGGCGGGTCCGCACACTACCACCTCTACCACAACCACCTTACCCACCCCCACTCCCACCCCCACCCAACCTGCATCAAAACAAACCAGCAAGGTAGAATATGAGCTTTTATATTGTATAACATTTGCACACCAACCTGAATGTTTACTTGATGAGTGTAGTGACATGCTTGTGCTCTTCTCTGTCAATCCCATTAGCCAATTCAGTCTCCAGCCCACACACCCACCAGCCAGCCCAACCCATCCATCCCATCCTACGCCTCACCGCGCTCACCTTCGGTTCAGTCCCACACTCCTGTGAGCAGCACGCCGTCCAGTGGGCCACCTCTCCAGAACAACCAGCCTGTGGAGTTCAACCACGCTATAAATTATGTCAACAAGATCAAGAATCGCTTCCAGGGTCAGCCAGACATCTACAAAGCCTTCCTGGAAATCCTTCACACATACCAGGTAAGAAAATACACACCAATTAAAAAGAATATATATTCAGGCAATCTACAGTATACAGGGCTGTTTTTACCCAATGGGGATACACTCGGCAGTAATCTCACAGCCTCTGTCTTTAAAATTATACACTTTCCAGAAGGAACAACGAAATGCTAAAGAGGCAGGAAGCAACTACACGCCAGCACTGACTGAGCAGGAGGTCTACACTCAGGTGGCAAGACTCTTCAAGAACCAGGAAGACCTGCTCTCAGAGTTTGGACAGTTCCTGCCAGATGCAAACAGCTCAATGGTAAGTCTCTGTGAACTCACTTCTACAACATTGGCCATTATACAGGGTTTCCGCGGCGTCTTAAAAAGTCTTTCATTTCAAAATCCAAATTTAAGGCCGGAAAGTTTTTTTCTGCAGTAGCACTGAGTTCAAAAAGTGGTTGATGGTCAGCCAGTTTGGTACATAGTGATCCCCTGGCAGCACATGCAGCTCTATACAGCAGCATGTGCCGGAAGCTGATGGCATATGCCACTGTGACAGTGGTATAAGCCATTTCCGCTTACTAAACCGACTTGTTCCAGTTGTGGCCCACCGGCTTGTGAACATAACATTAGGCAATGGTCAGTAACAAACTGTTAATTATTAAATATATGCTTGCAGACGTTCCCAAAGTATTAGAGCTAACATGGCTATTGTTAGCCTCGCTACTGTAGTGGCTTATTCCCACAGACAGCGCTTATGTCACGAACTGTTTACATTACTCATTAAAAGTGGCCATATGGTGAATAATAAATAATGTTATGCCATATGTATGCCTGGTTAATGTTCCGTAATGTGGAGTATTGTATGATTAAATGTGTGATCCCGTTCTACTATTTAACATACCAAAGGCGAGCATAGATATACAAATATTAGGGCTGGGACGGGATGGCTTTTTTTTCTTACCGCGGCTGAAAAGCAAGAAATTCGTGCAAGAGTAGCGTAAGTTAGAGCAAGAATGGCAGGATGCCTTAAGTGAGAGACGTCAGTGCTCGTGTGGTAGCGCAAGGAGAGGGAGCGGTAACGGAGGGTAGCGAATGAGTGCTGTCGGTACACGATCCGTCCTGCCTGCACGATCCGTTCTGCGCATGTGCAATATGTTAGCGCACGCGCAGATGATGATCATAATGTACGAGGATTTACCAGGGATTTACGGCACTGCACGATCTGTTCCCATAGACTATATATTATTGATTTAATATTAACGGTCTATGTCTGTTCCACAGTAGCGGTCTGCTGTTAGCCTCCACCGGGAAAGCTAACGACGTTAGTTTAGCTAACAGCTAATTCGGCTAACTGCTAGCTGACAGCTTGATTCAGCCTAAAATAACGTTACTCAAACTAAACAGTGGGGAAAGCAGCTACAGCTAAATTAAGACTTTTCAGTAATAATAAAGATAAGTATTGAGTGATTGTATTTTAAATGAGCACAAGTAAAGTAGAAGTGACGTAACAGCTGTTACGTATTTAAACGGTTATTTTCATTCATTCATTCATTTTACATGCAGTCTCAGCCATAGACATACACTCACCGGCCACTTTATTAGGTACACCTGTCCAACTGCTCGTTAACACTTAATTTCTAAGCAGCCAATCACATGGCGGCAACTCAGTGCTTTTAGGCATGTAGACATGGTCAAGACAATCTCCTGCAGTTCAAACCGAGCATCAGTATGGGGAAGAAAGGTGATTTGAGTGACTTTGAACGTGGCATGATTGTTGGTGCCAGAAGGGCTGGTCTGAGTATTTCAGAAACTGCTAATCTACTGGGATTTTCACGCACAACCATCTCTAGAGTTTACAGAGAATGGTCCGAAAAAGAAAAAACATCCAGTGAGCGGCAGTTCTGTGGGCGGAAATGCCTTGTTGATGCCAGAGGTCAGAGGAGAATGGCCAGACTGGTTCGAGCTGATAGAAGGGCAACAGTGACTCAAATTACCACCCGTTACAACCAAGGTGGGCAGAAGAGCATCTCTGAACGCACAGTACGTCGAACTTTGAGGCAGATGGGCTACAGCAGCAGAAGACCACACCGGGTGCCACTCCTTTCAGCTAAGAACAGGAAACTGAGGCTACAATTTGCACAAGCTCATCGAAATTGGACAATAGAAGATTGGAAAAACGTTGCCTGGTCTGATGAGTCTCGATTTCTGCTGCGACGTTCGGATGGTAGGGTCAGAATTTGGCGTCTACAACATGAAAGCATGGATCCATCCTGCCTTGTATCAACGGTTCAGGCTGGTGGTGGTGGTGTCATGGTGTGGGGAATATTTCTTGGCACTCTTTGGGCCCCTTGGTACCAATTGACCATCGTTGCAACGCCACAGCCTACCTGAGTATTGTTGCTGACCATGTCCATCTCTTTATGACCACAATGTACCCAACTTCTGATGGCTACTTTCAGCAGGATAATGCGCCATGTCATAAAGCAAGGAATCATCTCAGACTGGTTTCTTGAACATGACAATGAGTTCGCTGTACTCAAATGGCCTCCACAGTCACCAGATCTCAATCCAATAGAGCATCTTTGGGATGTGGTGCAACGGGAGATTCGCATCATGGATGTGCAGCCGACAAATCTGCGGCAACTGTGTGATGCCATCATGTCAATATGGACCAAACTCCCTGAGGAATGCTTCCAGCACCTTGTTGAATCTATGCCACGAAGAATTGAGGCAGTTCTGAAGGCAAAAGGGGGTCCAACCCGTTACTAGCATGGGGTACCTAATAAAGTGGCCGGTGAGTGTATATGTCTATGGTATCAGCTAGTGGTAACCGTTAGCCAAATTAGCTGTTAGCTAAACTAACGTTAGCTTTCCGGTGGAGGCGAACAGACTTTCTTTAACTGTCTATGTGAACAGATTGTGCAGTAAATACTCGTTCATCATGATATCACATACACATGAGCGAACATCTTGCACATGCGCAGAACGGATTGTGCTGGCAGGACGGATCGTGTACCGACAAGTGCTATGAGGGGAAAAAAGATTGCAAAGGCGATGTAAAGTGATTTTAAAAGTGAACAATAAAACAACAAGCTAGAGCTTCTCAAGACACCGTGACTTTAGCGGTTTTCAATACCGCCGGTAAAGTGAAAGGCAAAAACAAACATCAGCTTAACCCCTAGCACAGTATTTCCATTTCAGCCGAAAGCTCTATTGTCAATGAAGTAAAAAGAAGAAGAAAAAGTTGCCGACAATGACAAGGCAGACGCTTCGCAGCACAGCGGTCTTAGCAGCTGTACAGACAGAAAGTGCGACTCGGCAGTCCGCTAACTGCTCTCTCTAAACCAATATACGCTGCTCTGTTTAGGCTACAAGACGTGCATTCAGACTGGAACTCCATTGCTGCACTTACACTTCGCAGCAGGTAATGTTAGCCTAACATTAGCCATTAGCTGCTTCAATACGGTTAAATACAGAAAGCTATGTCTAACTGTGCGGAGAAGTCTGGCCAGAAGTGGTCTTTATGGAAGAGTTGCATCCAAAAAAGCCAGACCTTTGACATAGAAACAAGACCAAGCAACTCAACTATGCACAAAAACATAGTTGGGGGAATGGCTTTTTTGGCTGAAACTTTTCCATGAAGACCACTTCTCCAGACAGTAGATGGTGTACCGGGGTCACCCCGGTTTCTGCCACTTCTGAACTGATGTCACTGCTGGACATCTTCTGATTCCGAAGGGAAATAAGCTTGATGTGTTTTACATCTGCTGCACTTCCTTGGCCGACCGCTACGATCCCGACTTTTTGCAAGTTTACTTATAAGAATTGATTCTGGTTTGAAGGCAAAGGGTAGTAACCCCAAATATTGATGTAATTTAGATTTTTCTTTAGTTCGCTCACTTTGCATTTTGTAAATTGATAAAAACTAAACAATCATTATTTATATTTTTGAAAGCATTCTTAGTTTACAGCATTTTTTCACACCTGCCTAAGACTTTTGCCCAGTACTGTAGGTCTTAAATTTAATTTATAATGGTCTTAAATTTGACTTTGTGAAACCTGCAGAAACACTGTTATAACTCGACTTCTATTAAACTAAAGTGATTGGTGTTGTAATTGGTTTTGACTGTGGAAACAAAGTATTTTTGTTAAAAATGGTCAGCCTTTGTAGAAGTGTTAAATGTTAATGAAATATCGCAAAAACAACACAAAAATATAATATATGTAGCATTGTTTTTTTCAATACGATTCAGCTGGGTTTGGTTTAATAGACATTTCTCGGTATCTTTTAAAAATCAAAAAACAATGAATGAATTCCTTGGGTGGGGATGGGATGAATTTTTTTTTTTTTTGTCAGGAGGGGGGTATGATGGACTGAGGATGTTAGGACAACTGGTCTATAATCATATTAAAATAAGTGGTTTTGCCGTTTTTGGCACCAGTGGTAAGCAAAATGTAAGCAAACTGTTCATGTTTTGGAATGAAGCAAATAACAGCACATTTAAAACAATTGTCTAAACATCCAAGTCACTTGTTTTCTACATTCAATAAGTACCCTTACTGTCTCTTTTTCTGTCACAATTTTTTTGAAATTCTTTATTGAGCTTCTATGAAATTGACCGCATTTACACACATTTTCTTTGATGTTTCCCGTTTTTATATTTATTATAAAAACAGGAATATATTTTGTTATTATATTTTGTTACTTGTCTTTGAGATTATGATGTGTGATGCTCTTTTCAGCTGCTGTGCAAGGCTACACCAGACAGGGCAGAGTCGGTGCGTAATGATCATGGCGGCACAGTAAAGAGACCCTTACTGAACAGCAAACAGAGACTGAGCCAGAATGGCATGCCCATCAGGAGACCTGCTGGATTGGGAGCCACACCGCCTGTCAAGGTACACACCACTCTACATGCATATATTCGGCTAATTCTTTGTTTCTGCTATATTATAAATGTCAGAAATGTCCACATCAAAGGGAGTACTTTTTTTAAATTGGAGGGTAGACTAAATATTAGAAATCACAGTTCACCATATTACAGCCTCAAAAATTACCATGATGTTACGTTGAGCCTCTGCAGATCCATAAATCACGCTTAATGAAGGTATTATTTAGTGCATGGCTGTATTATTAGATTATTAGTTTTAGCTACATTTACCAGATATATTTTCAACTGGGTGTGTTTAAATCTACCCAAACATAATGATAATATTTTCTTGTATTAGAACATTTTAAAACATGTTTGAGAGCCTGCCGTGCAAGTCATCATTTTGTCCTATACCCTCACAGAAGAAGCCCAAAATATTGGGGAAGGACCAAGGCATGACTGAAGTCAGCAAACACAGCACCAGCACCGAAACTATGTTCTTTGAGAAGGTCAGTGTTTTTATATTCAGTACCAGTATTATTTATTTAAAGTCCTGCAATAACAAGATGACAGCCAAAATATTACAAAAATAATAATAATAATGATGATAATCTCAATGGAAAGTTTGTAAATTACTTTTTGTGCCATCACTGAACACACTTTAACAGGTGAAGAAGGCTCTTCGGAGCTCTGAGGCGTATGAAAACTTCCTGCGTTGTCTTCACATTTTCAACCAGGAAGTGATCTCTCGTGCCGAGCTGGTCCAGTTAGTCATCCCATTTCTTGGGTGAGTTTAAACATACACACACTCTGTTGTGTATGCTTTATTGCCTCTATACTTGTACTGTTATCCTTTGTATCTAAATAATAACACCAATAATACTAAAACACTTCAGTTGTAAACTGTCATTCAGTTTTTTTTGTTACTCCTCAATGGGAGTCAATATTTAAGTATTTTCTGATATAACGACATGCCCTTGTTGCACCTGTTGAATTAGGTTTTAGTATAGATTTCATATAAGTTCAGATAAAACTTTATTTAAGAAAAATTGTTGTGCAACAGTAACAATACAAAGTGTATAAACAATAAACAATATAAACAATAAAATTATACGGTGCAAAAAACAGCTGTACACAATATCTGTTTCAACATACATGCACATCGCATTTATATTTACTTATATCACTGAAAAAGAAAGCCAGTAGAAAATATCCACTATCAATGTTGCTCAATATTGCATTAGTAATTGTTTATTTCACATACATTTTTGCATGATTGACAGAAAATTCCCTGAGCTTTTTACATGGTTTAAAAACTTCCTGGGCTACCGAGAGTCTAGTCACGGGGAGTCGAGCCATGCAGAGAGTTTACCCAAGGAGCGTGCAACAGAGGGCATCGCCATGGAGATTGACTATGCTTCCTGTAAGAGGCTGGGGTCCAGCTATAGAGCACTCCCGAAAAGCTACCAGCAGCCCAAGTGCACAGGAAGGACGCCGCTGTGCAGAGAGGTGAGTCACTGAAGAAAGGCTTGATAAAAGGTATTTTTCTCATAAAGCGTTTATTTTCTCCCATGGTGCTAGTAGGTAACATTGTATCAATGTATTTCAGCTTTTGTTCTTGTAGATTTAAAATTCACTAGACAGCATATACAGTGAGGAAAATAAGTATTTGAACACCCTGCGATTTCCACTTAGAAATCATGGAGGGGTCTGAAATTGTCATCGTAGGTGCATGTCCACTGTAAGAGACATAATCATAATTTTTAACTATATATTTGTATGATACAGCTGCAAATAAGTATTTGAACACCTGAGAAAATCAATGTTAATATTTGGTACAGTAGCCTTTGTTTGCAATTCCAGAGGTCAAACGTTTCCTGTAGTTTTTTACCAGGTTTGCACACACTGCAGAAGGGATTTTGGCCCACTCCTCCACACAGATCTTCTCTAGATCAGTCAGGTTTCTGGGCTGTCGCTGAGAAACACTGGGTTTGAGCTCCCTCCAAAGATTCTCTATTGGGTTTAGGTCTGGAGACTGGTTAGGCCACGCCAGAACCTTGATATGCTTCTTCCAGAGCCACTCCTTGGTTATCCTGGCTGTGTGCTTCGGGTCATTGTCATGTTGGAAGACCCAGCCTCGACCCATCTTCAATGCTCTAACTGAGGGAAGGAGGTTGTTCCCCAAAATCTTGCAATACATGGCCCTGGTCATCCTCTCCTTAATACAGTGCAGTCGCCCTGTCCCATGTGCAGAAAAAACACCCCCAAAGCATGATGCTACCACCCCCATGCTTCACAGTAGGGATGGTGTTCTTGGGATGGTGCTCGTCATTCTTCTTCCTCCAAACACGGTTAGTGGAATTATGACCAAAAAGTGCTATTTTGGTCTCATCTGACCACATGCCTTTCTCCCATGACTCCTCTGGGTCATCCAAATGGTCATTGGCAAACTTAAGACGGGCCTTGACATGTGCTGGTTTAAGCAGGGGAACCTTCCGTGGCATGCATGATTTCAAACCATGACGTCTTAGTGTATTACCAACAGTAACCTTGGAAACGGTGGTCCCAGCTCTTTTCAGGTCATTGACCAGCTCCTCCTGTGTAGTTCAGGGCTGATTTCTCACCTTTCTTGGGATCAATGCGACCCCACGAGGTGAGATCTTGCATGGAGCCCCAGTCCGAGGGAGATTGATAGTCATGTTTAGCTTCTTCCATTTTCTAATGATTGCTCCAACAGTGGACCTTTTTTCACCATGCTGCTTGGCAATTTCCCCGTAGCCCTTTCCAGCCTTGTGGAGGTGTACAATTTTGTCTCTAGTGTCTTTGGACAGCTCTTTGGTCTTGGCCATGTTAGTAGTTGGATTCTTACTGATTGTATGGGGTGGACAAGTGTCTTTATGCAGCTAACGACCTCAAACAGGTACTTGTAATTTAGGATAATAAATGGAGTGAAGGTGAACATTTTGAAGGCAGACTAACAGATCTTTGAGGGTCAGAATTGTAGCTGATAGACAGGTGTTCAAATACTTATTTGCAGCTGTATCCTACAAATAAATAGTTAAAAAAATCATACATTGTGATTTCTGGATTTTTTTTTAGGTTATGTCTCTCACAGTGGATATGCACCTACGATGACAATTTCAGACCCCTCCATGATTTCTAAGTGGGAGAATTTGCAAAATAGCAAGGTGTTCAAATACTTATTTTCCTCACTGTACCAATAAAATGTGCTTTTGGTGTATAAACGGACAAAAGTTAATAAGTAACTTATTTGGCAATTAAACAAAGTAGGGATGCAACTGAAGATTATTTTTGGATTCATTTGTTGGTAAATTTTTTGAACATTTAGTCTAAACACGAAATGTCCATTACAACTTAATAGAGCTAAAATTATATTGTCTTGTCTTTTGTGTTTTATTTTATGTTTGTTCCTGTTGTCAATTCACCAGCTGGCAAATAGGAGCTTTCACTCGAATGCTTTCCTTAAACGGTCATTTGAAATTAAATGAATGTCTTCTTGCAGGTTCTGAATGACACATGGGTGTCATTTCCATCGTGGTCTGAGGATTCTACCTTTGTGAGCTCCAAGAAGACTCAATATGAGGAGCACATTTACAGATGTGAAGATGAGCGCTTTGAGGTGACAAATACTCAGTCCACTCACACTCCAAAGTAAAATCTGTAGGGTCTTTTTGTGGTTATGAGACTTTCTCTCCATGGTGCACTTTACTTAGGAGTCAAAAGATTCCAGAAAAGCCTTTCAGAGAAAAGCCTTTCAGATATCCATGAAAACCTTGCTGTTGATACCTCCAGCCATAATCTGACATAGTTGACCTCATTTGTCAATTTCATTGTGATTGGACCCCCTTTAGCTGGATGTTGTATTGGAAGCCAACCTTGCCACAATACGAGCCCTGGAGGCAGTGCAGCGGAGGCTTTCTCGTATGTCAGCCGAGGAGCAGCTGCGCTTCAAGCTGGACAACACAATGGGCGGCTCCTCGGAGGTCATTCACCGCAAAGCTATCCAAAGGATATATGGAGACAAGGCCCATGACATCATCGACGGGCTCAAGAAGAACCCAGCTGTGTCTGTTCCCATAGTGCTGAAAAGGTAAATGGTTTTATTTTAATTGCTTCTAATCTGCCTCTGCTCAGGGCTTGGCAGTTGTTCCTATTTTATAAGATTTGACATCACTTTTTTTGTCTCTTTTTCAGATTAAAAATGAAGGAAGAGGAGTGGAGAGAAGCCCAGAGAGGCTTCAACAAAATCTGGCGGGAGCAAAATGAAAAGTATTACCTGAAGTCACTGGACCATCAAGGCATCAACTTCAAGCAGAATGACACCAAAGTGTTGCGCTCAAAGACCTTACTCAATGAAATTGAGATGCTATATGATGATGTAAGTAAACATGTTAATTATTTTGTTACAGTAGTTGAATTAACTGAAGCTTACAGTGTGAATTACAGCTTGCAGAATGCTACTCAAAAATAATAGGAACACTTCCAAACTTAGCCCCATCTACTCCTGTCTGTGTCCTGTAGCACCAGGATCGTGCATCTGAGGAGACTGCCACACCACCGAGCGGCCCACACATCACACAGTGCTACGAGGACAGCCAAATCATGGAGGACGCTGCCGCCCTCATCATCCACCATGTAAAAAGACAGGTGGGCATCCAGAAAGAAGACAAGTACAAGATCAAGCAGATCATCCACCACTTCATCCCTGACCTGCTGTTCGCACGGCGAGGGGAGCTCTCGGACGTTGAGGAGGAGGAAGAAGAGGAGGAAGAAGAAGACATGGAGATGGATCCAGCCGGCCCCAAGAAGCACAATGGCCTGCCAGGCAGCAGCCCATCAAAGTCCAAGCTCCTCTTCAGCAACACGGCAGCTCAGAAGCTGCGAGGCACAGATGATGCCTATAACATGTTCTTTGTGAACAACTATTGGTATATCTTCCTTCGTCTTCACCACATCCTCTGTTCTCGTTTGCTGCGGATCTACGGGCAAGCCGAGAAGCAGATTGAGGAGGATGCCCGTGAGCGAGAGTGGGAAAGAGAAGTGTTGGGGCTCAAAAGGGAGAAAAATGAAAATCCAGCAATCCAACTGAAGATGAAGGAGCCAAGTAAGTTGGGAGACCAGTGGTTTAAGTTAATCTTGAAGCTTTTTTATAATTGCAAATCCTCACTTACATCGATTTTGATTCCTCTACGCAACCATGTACCATACTTCATAATTTCTCACCATAAAACTAAACACATTTGCTACATTTTCTACCTGCAGTGGATGTCGATGTAGAGGATTATTACTCAGTGTTTCTGGAAATGGTGCGGAATCTTTTGGATGGAAACATGGAGCCGACTCAATACGAAGACTCCCTGAGGGAAATGTTTACTATCCATGCCTACATTGCCTTCACCATGGACAAACTCATCCAGAGCATTGTCCGGCAGGTTAGCACATTTAAGATGATATCATTTGATTTATGTTGCGCAAGAACTCTAGACTGCCATTTTTTTTTACTGTATGTAGTTCAATTCAAAGTCAAACATATTTAACTGTGCAAATAATAATAACCCAAATAATAACTTCTATGTTTATGGGTTTGATCATATTGGCAAATTTTTTTGTATTTGTCGCATACTAAACCTTTCACAGCTCCAGCACCTTGTCACTGATGATGTATGTACGCGTGTAACGGACATGTACCTGAGCGAGACTGCCAATAAAGCCACGGGGGGCACACTGTCCACGCAGACATCCAGGGCCACAGCAGAGGGGACCTACCAGCGCAAAGCGGAGCAGCTCATGTCTGATGAGAACTGCTTCAAGGTACCACAAGCCCAGAGAGTGATGATGAATATCGTACATCAGTCTCAGCTTCTTTGAACACTTTGTTTATAGACATTTCCTCTGATTGTGTTTTGTTTAGTTGATGTTTGTAAAAAGTCGAGGATCTGTCAGTCTGGCCATGGAGCTACTGGACACCGAAGAGGAGAACTCTGATGAGCCAGCGGAGGCAGAGGTACAACTCATTCAATATAAGTACAGTTCATACACTAACACGTCAATTTATTAGATGTTATCTAGTACAGCCCTGCTATTAATAATGTTTTTTAGGCCAACGTTAATGGTGGTGTTGAATTGTTTTTCATTATATCGTAACATGTTTCTAATATTTTGACCTCCAAAAATAGACATCAATGGGTACTGATGCCAAAGGGATTTGTCCCTTAACCTAATAAGCAGAAAACAATTCACAAAATATTTTTTTTATTAAGCAACAATGCACGGTCAGCTGGAATATTTGATGGTTCCAGCTTTTGAAATGTGAGAAGAATGTGCTGCTTTACTGTGTTCAAATGCTAGGGGTGGGTGTCACCAGACGCTTCCAATACGATATCATCACGATATACGATATTATTGCGATTTTTAACATATTGCAATATTCTACGATATATTTCAATTTATAACCTTTTTTCCAACTTCTAATTTTTCCCAATTTCAAGTGACGTTCCCAAAAGAAAACTTTGTCAACTTCTGTTTTATTTAAAAAGATACACTTGCCGCCTGTGTATTGAGAATACACAGGCCACAGTATTCCCACTGAAAATATCGTAATACTATGCTGTATTGAATTTTTTTTTTTTAATGTTTTTTTTCCCACCCCTGCCAAATGCTCAATCATTTATCTAAAAATTATCAGTTAAAATAATTGTTTGCAATATCAATTAAAACCTTGGGTGTACGATACCTGTGTTTTCAGGACAACTGATTGACACATAAACAAAATACAATATACTGGCTGTTTTATTTCTTTCTTTACATAGATGCATAACCTAAACAGACATGTTTGATAATTAACCATAACTAATATTTTTACTAAATAATAACTAAAAATTTTATCAAAGAGTTGTGACCCAGATGTACTGTATACTGACTGGAATATTACAGCGTAATGTCTACACTACATTAATCATATCTTACTGCAGTTTCATGTTAATTATTGAAAATATGCCTATACTCTACTCCACAGAGGTGGTCAGACTACGTGGGTAGATACCTGAATTCAGATTCTGCATCCCCAGAGCTGCGTGAGCATCTGTCCCAGAAGCCGGTGTTCCTCCCCAGGTGAGGCCCCAGCCATGTGTCCCTCATGTCTGCATACTTTCTGTCCTGAGGCTGTAGTCAGCTAAGCAGCCGCTCCACTGTTGACAAGCCAAACCAGCTGCCAAATACAACTCGTTCAGAGATAGAAACAGTGGCACTTCTGCGCAAGCCTGACTTAGGAAGCTCTTTCTAATCACAAAAGACCTCTACCTTTTTAGTACCTGACAAACAACAAGGGTTTGAGAAGGTTCATTAAAAAGAGTAACTCCATAGTTGCAGTAAAGTGCTTGAATGCCCTCTTGTAAAGAATCTCATTGGCTGTGAACATGACTTTTTCAGTTTCTGACCTCTGCCTCACATGGAAGATTGCACTTTACATGGCCGTCTTTTAAAAGAAATTGAATTTATTTATTCATTGATTCAGTTCCTTTTTTAATGGGAATTTTATTTATTAATAGTAAAGTTTTTTAAAATGGTTTTGGCTTGATCATGGGTTTCAAATGTCCACCGTAGCTGACAGCTATAAGGAATCATTGGTTTGATTATTCACATTGTACTGAATTTAAATAATGATTTCCATTGTGTAACATAAAAACAAAAGTCATTGAATGCACAAACTAAAAGCAAAACAAATGGATCCAGTTTTTTTCATTATAATATAATATTTGGACGATGTCTTTGACCTGAGTTTGAGAGACTGAAGCTGTTGTTGGACCGGAGAGACTTTGTCAAGAGAGGACAGTGAAGTCATGGTTTCATTTTCTACTATATCATGCCCTTTGTTTATGATTGTATTCAGATCAAAGGTCCTGTATTTGACTTAGTCACTGTTTGCAACTGTAAATGTTCAGATGTCCATTTGTTTAAGTCTGTTATACTATAGTGTTATGTTTGTAATAAATTTCAGTGGAAACAGTGCACTCCCGTTGCAACGTTTTGTTGTGGGTGAGGTTTTTTCCCACTGGTTTGACAGAAATTAGTACTTATGTTTTTAAAACTCTGGTCAAGCACATTATCTGCAACACTTGTACAGAGGAGTAGTGTTTGTAAATAAAATGATTGTCTAAATTGTATGGTCATGTTGGTGTATTTCTTTCCTGACACCTGAGAGCTGTGCATGTAGGCGTGGTTGTGTCTTAAAGCTCCAGATGAGTGTTGCACAAAACGCCTCTCTGTCATTGCTTTTTGGTGCTTTTTCACTTTGTTTCTTTGAGATGGCTGTCCATTACCATAAACATTTCAAAAGACTTTTTAAAACACAGAAAATATTGCTCTTAGTTTTAATCTTATTTAACCCATTGCATAAATCGGGTACCTGGCTATGATTTATCAGTGGGCTCACCCACATCTTGTCCCTTTTAATTTTTTTTCATCAAATCTATGAGAGATCAGCAGCACAATAGGTCAAAAGACTTCCTTCACAAAAATCGTAAATAGCTGTATCAAAAATATTTCAGCAGTTTCTTTTTTGCCAGTTGTGTTGGGTCTTCATCTCATGATCATAACACTCTGTACATTGTTGGTGAAAGTATGTGCACATCAAAGTATCCTTAGCTCATATTTTGGATCCGTATCCTATCGGGCAGCAATTTCTAGTGTTTGTTTCTAACAGTTTTTACTTGAATTTGGCCTCACTGTCATGTCTTTTTAAGTGGAGCTCTGAATGCAAAAATATGCTTCATGGTTTCAGTCCCCGCTCACCTGTACCCTCAGTGGTAAGTACTCATTTAAAACTTTTATTCAGGTGGGGTGAATAATTGCATTTTTTTTTTTTATTACCTGCACAAAATCAGGATCAATTTCCACCTAAAATAAATATTTGTTTGCCAAGAATATTTAGATCTGAACTGTGGCTGTGCAACGGAAGTGCACTGTACAGAAATACTACGACTGCTGCCTCTGCTGCTCTTATAGATCCACATTTCCCTCGAATGATTTGACTCCCTATCTAATTTGGTTACTGGGTGAGTTGCAATGCATGGGTTTAAAAAAATAATTGTTTAAAGGGACAGTCCTCTCAAATTTGACTATATTGTTCTCAAATTTGCTTAATGTCCTGTATTGTGCCTGACCACATCTCATAGGCTTTACAATTGCACATTGCATATTATCAAAACCCAAATTGCTCCATGTGTAACATGCTTAAGTTAATGAAACAGTTTTACATTTGTGCGAACTTTCCCTGAAAACGTGATGCACCCTTTTGATGTGTGGAGTATTCAAAAGACCTTCTCTGGGATCAGTCAGTGTTATTCATGGTTGTCATATTCTTTTGGCCTTCAGGAATTTGAGACGAATAAGGAAGTGCCAGAGAGGATGGGAGCAACTACAGCAGGAGAGAATGAACAAGGTCCCCTCGGACAAGTCGCAGGACGGCACCAGTGAGCTGAAGATGGAGTGCATGTTCAAGCTCAACTCCTACAAGATGGTCTATGTCTGCAAGTCAGAAGACTATATGTACAGGCACACAGCACTCACACGAGCTCATCAGGTAAGCACACAAAACAGTAGTTGTATACTCACCACCATTGATTTTGTCTGCTACTAAGTTATTATTAATCAGTCCTTCCATAATTTTTTTTTGTGTGATTGTCGTGGGAAAACAATCCTTTATTATGCGGCACGTTTTCTTAAAAAATGCGATGGAATATGTAGGATATTTCTGCAGTTTTATGCAATGAAACTTGCAAAAGCTGCGGTTTAATGAAAAAGAGACTCTGTCTGTCTTGTCACGTAATTACGTCACTTCATAACGTTCCCATGGCAACGGGGAATATGGCTGCTCTTGTGTAAAGAAAAGGCAACGTTTTTCAACTTTCTTCCAAGATATATGTGATATAAGTGATTCAAACATTTCCTATAGCTCCACAGTGTTCTTTCTGTATTCTTATTATTTCATCATTATTGAAAAAATGATTAGCCTGCTGCCTATGTTTTTATGTTCACAAATCTGCCAAGTTGTGATTTAATGAAGAAAAAAAACATTTCTTTTTAGGGTCTATGTCATAAAATACGCTGACAGACATTCAGTGCTTCAATCCAAACCTGGATAGAAGCTTTGAATGTAAAAAAAACAAAAACTAAACGAACATTCAGTACAGTCCTAAATAGGTACATTCAAGCCATTGCCAAATGAGTTACTATGAGTTAAACTATTTTAAGACTGTCAGCTTAAAAAAACTCTTTCTTTACTTCTCAGTATGGCTATGTTTAGAACATGGTGTCATCCGGTGACTTTAAACTTGCTAAATTATGTCTTTGGGTGTATTATCAAGTTGGAAGATTTTCCAGCACTTGTGGTTACTCTAAAATTAACTATTCCCTATACATTATTATAGGTAGTGGATTATTGTTTCAATTTGCCCTACTTTTAATCATTCTTAAAAAAATATATTTATAAATGTATCAAGTTTCAACAGACTGGAACACCTTTGTCACATACTGCATTATATTGGTTTGTATGGATGTATTCTTAAAGCTAATATCTAAAGCTAATATAGCTAACAAGAACCCTTCAGCATTTATCCTGGTGTGAAACGATGCCCCCTAGTGATTGTGGGTGGATTGGAGGTCACCTCAGTAGCCACCAATGTCACCCAGTCTATCTATATCCACCACCTTCCACTTCCTGGATTATGATATGATACAGATGTCGCTGGAAATTCCACCGTATGTCCCTATTTACGTACGGATTCCCGTTACCTAACGCTTTCTTTGTGTTGGCATTCTAACCTCCAGTGGATTCATGAGGACTGTGATTAACTGCTCCTCAGATCTCTGCAGGGTAAAACCAGACAGCTAGCTAGACCATCTGTCCAATCTGAGTTTTCTGTTGTATGACTGAAATAACGTAAACATGTTCCTGCCCAAGGCTATTTTGCACCTGCACCAGGGCTCCGTGCAGCGCTTAGCGTCGGGCATGACGATTGTGATTGGTTTAAAGAAATGCTGATAAATTGGAGCACGTTTCTCTCCAATCCCGGATTGCTGTGGGGACTAGCCAGACCTTCCGCAGCGCTGTGGAGGAAGGTCTTGCAAAGCGAGACTAGATGTCCCCTAAAGAAGGGCCATCACATTCAAAAGACACATTACTTTTGTTGCAGCAGGATACAGTCCAGTGGATTTTGTTGTGATGTCATTTATGCTACCTGTGTAAATGAGAAGTCTTTAAAGAGAGGTTTCTGTGAATCCCAGTAGCTGAGCTGTGTTCTTCTGGTTGATGTCTTTTCAGTCCCAAGAGCGAGTCAACACACGCCTGCACAGGCGTTTTCATGCCTGGCTGGACACATGGGCCAAAGAGCACGTGACCAGTGACATGGCTGCCGACAACCGCAAGTGGCTGATGGGAGAAAGACGAGAAGGCCTATTGCCCTGCACCACCAGTTGCAACCCTGAAGTCCTCCATTATATCAACGTTAACAAGTATCGGGTGAAGTACAGAACACTGTAGTCTCCCTTTTATTGAAAGATAAACTGTGGCAGTGACTGTCTTCACACAACAAACTGCCTGTGATGACTTTATATACACCGTAGCTTCATACCGATTTCTACAACCTGCTGTTACCGGATTCTGTTGCCAAAACATTTGTGTCATAACTGATTCATGAACTTTGTCCAAACTTTCAAGCTTAATTTGCAAATTGTGAAACATATATGAAATAGAAGTTTTGCAATTTTCACTATATGGAGGAAAAAAAACCTGCTTGTCTCAGAATTCCAATCATTATTATATTAAATGCTGATTTTTATATAAATATACAGAGAAAACACTCCTTACTGCATCTTGTCTTTGGAGCAATTCACAGTTGAAACACACACAAAAAACTCTTTAAGCATTTCATAACTAAAACTAAACAATGAAATACAAGTACATAAGTACAATACAATACAAATACAAGTTATTTGAAAACCACATAATTTTACAGAAAATGAAAACAAAAAACACCTTCACACATCTCTGGCCTCTGCCGGGTAGATGCTTAGCATCGGTACAATGCCAGCAGTGTGTATCAAGTACAATAATGTATGGACGCCCAAGCATTTTGTGTAAATATCAAGATTTCTTTTTTTTTTTTATTTGATGTCATTAATGTGTAGCGTACATTAACACACACACAGTACTAGTCTTTAGCTAGAGGTTGCAGACAAAATGCTAAATGGTTACCTTTTAGGATATTAGACCTTTTTCGTTTGTGGTTTGTAGAACGTGTTGTCCCTAAAGTCTTTGTTTAGTAAAAAAATGACTCATTTTATACGCGTTTCAACCCCTTTCTGCCCATTTCTACCTTGGGTCTTTGGCATTAGTATCTTTCGTGGGTTTTAATATGATTGAATGTAGCGGAGCAGCAAGTTCTCCTTTTTTAGAAGTACAGTATGTGTCCGCTTTTACTGAAATCTAAACAGTACTATCAACTTTTTCTTGTTTAATCTTTACCAAATGGTTAGAATCGGTATGACTGGTAACACTGACTGATGTATAGTAGGTCAATATGTGAATGTCAGCCTTGTGACTTGTGTACAGTTTAAAGATAAAGAAAGCAAGCAAGCAATAATTATTCCTTTTGAGGCAGTTTTTCAAAGCTATCAGTTTGTATTTCTTGCTGAAATACAAATGTGAATGTTGTATTCCCTTAAAAGAGGGATGTAAACTAAGGATTTTTATTGCCTTTTCTCGTTCGCAGTTTGTTTAATAAAACTGCAATTGGCCCTGTAGATATTGTAGGTAATATAAGATGGAGATGGGAAGATATCATCACACTAAATGTGAGTGTGTTTTACAGCAGAAATCAACATATAAGCAACAGGCTTTTCTTAACATTAACTTTAGGAAAACATTCAGATCTTTTATTATTTTATTATATTTCACATATGGATCCTAACTTGAGCAGGATGGAAGCAAACACACCAAATGTTTAGGAGAGAGGTGCAGATTGGCAAAAAGAAAAAGCTGCCTCACAATATTTTATGCTTCATGTAAGGCACTGGTCAGTAACATAACCAGCTACAGACAATCTTGGAACAGTTTATTACTTGGGTTTTTATTTTTATATTCACTATGTTTAATATGGAATACCATAGGAAGTCCCGGGGAGATGATTGTACATAAAGACATTGTTTGTACCTTGTTTTAATGTCTATTCTCTTGACTTTTATGATGTTGTACATGAGTGTTAGTATGGTGTTTGGCATTAAACTATCCTTTAAATAGACAGATCAGTTGACCACTTCCTTTTTTGTTTTCTGCAATTGTGTTTGTATCATACTGACCAGCAACTTCTTCTACTACTTCAGCTTTTTCTTTGTCTTTTCTACTGTCCCAGATCTCAAGCATTAATTTAGCAATATAACAAAATACATCATAATTTGATTGTTTAATTTCCAGTTCTTGAAAAATGATATACAAAAAGGGGAGAAAAGCAGTGATATCCATCTGAAATTGTGATTTTCATGACAATGCAAAACATACAACTTAAAACAGATTATTTGAGATGTTATTTTTACATGAAATTCGGATTGAAGACTGAAACATAATTTGTCGAAAATTGAAATTGTGAACTTGTGAAACCTATGCTCGTACGTAGATCCTGGTGCACACCACATCATCGGCTCCAAAGGTCTGAAAGGATTATGCAGGAGAGAAAAAAAAAGTGGTTATCACTTTATCAGCAGTTCTATATTGTTTGACAAACACACACACACAAGCACGCGCGCAGAGTGAATTTCAGAGTGATCTCTGAGCTTCGATACAGGTCCATCAAAATCGGAACACGTCTTTCATCTCTTCACCAGTACACCATGCTTTTCAACCTTCTGCTACTGTATGTTCTTTGGGGGCTCTTGTTTACAGTTTCCTTATTTACAGTCAAATTAGTCATCTGACTTATAGCTAGATACTCTTCAGTGGTGGAAAAAGTACTCAGATATTTACTTAGTAAAAATACCATAGTCCAAAAATACTCTATTAAAGTAAAAAAGTCCTAAATTAAAAATATTACTTAAGTAAGTACAGAAGTATTATCAGCAAAATGTACTCAAAGTATCAGAAGTTATAGTAAAAGTAAAAATTATAGTTTTTAATGTTGTAGTTGATCAATGTGGAGCCAATTTTAGATCATTTGTGTACTACTGGGTAGATTAGTAGTATAGAACTGAATCCTATATTAGCATGACATAACGTGGAAAATACTCAAGTAAAGAATAAAGTCAAAATTGTACTTGAATAGGTTAGTTGTACTTAGTTACATTCCCCCACTGATACTAAATATACTAGGGCTGGATGTTATGCTTTTGT
This sequence comes from Etheostoma perlongum, assembly GCA_026937815.1. Classification (NCBI taxonomy): domain Eukaryota; kingdom Metazoa; phylum Chordata; class Actinopteri; order Perciformes; family Percidae; genus Etheostoma; species Etheostoma perlongum. The sequence goes on along the minus strand of CM049371.1, from coordinate 24,420,618 downwards.
TCTGATTCAATTCTTTCACGATACATGGGTGCAGATTCGGTTTGTATTGCAAATTTCATTTATTTAACATGTATATCCTTTTGTAACGTACATCACATGTATTTTCTGCTTTCTCTCTGTTTTGCTGCAAATGGATATAATGTAGTCTCCATCAGTGGAAAATACTAAGATGAATCATTGGTATAATAAAAATATCGATTCTAGGGAAAATCTAGGGATTTTCAAAATAAAAATTATGATACATTCAATTTCAATTTTTTTCCCCGCCCGCAGCCCAAAATATATAAAACAATGTTACTGTTCTCTTTTTATAAAAATGGTTTTCTGGAAAAGCCTCCTTAATCAGAAATAACGTGAAGAAAACCTGCATTTGTAAAAAAAAAAAAAGAGAAAAAAAGTTGCGGTTTAAGTGTCCCTCTACATGTTAATTTAAAGCTACTGGCATAATACACTCCAAAGAAGAATTAACTTGTCAGTTTTTCATGTGTTGTATTCCCTAAATGTCTTCTTCTAATACTATGTGAAGTCCTTATATTCTCTGCTGCGGTTAAATTTTCACCACTACATGTCATGCATAATCTTAATTTGACACGGCAGCCTTTTTAAAGAAACAGACGTGACAAAATCTGATATGAGAATGGGGAAGAAACATTGGACGCCTCCGGTTAGGGGGTGGATGTGTCTCGAGTCCAAAGATTTATGGGAGTCCCCGGGGCGTAGCGTTATTGCCAACTGCAGCGCCACACGCCATCATTACCTCAGGCCATGCAGTGTGGCGGGACTGAGGGAAGCAGGGCAGCGCTGAGAGAAATGGAGCTGATGCGACTCCCATCTGGCCCGTGGTGCGATGCCAAGGGAGACATTAACTCGAGGTAACACCAGGGTCCATTGACATTTCTCAACAGCATGATCAATGAGACCAATTAAAGCCCACAGGAGGACACGCACATAGATCTCTCTCTCCCCCGCTCCCATCATAAAATAGCCAGTGTGCAGGACTAATCTTTTAAAACAAATCTATATTTATTGGCTTGAAATGTGTAAGAAGTAGATGAGGTTCCTTGCATGGACGAGTAAGAGTAGTTTTTCATCTGAGGCAGTTATCCTCTTCCTTTTTTTAACTGTAGACTCCTACAGTAAAAAAAAAAAAAAAACAGTAAATGGTCTTTAAAGTCCACCCGTGTTAGATCACAGTGAGTGCAGTGAGCCACCCTGTTGTCTTCATTAAGCCCCACAGCCTTCCATCTCCCCCTGAGAGCCTAATCCCATCTGCTGGCCACTGCTTTTATTCAAATATTTGCATTGTATTTGTATTTGTTTAAACTGAGAGATCGATCACTTTCCTCTGTGAACAGACAGAAGAGGGAACTTGTGTTAAGATGGGATGGGATTTGCAACTGGCCCCTCTGCAATAGAGGAAGCTTGATAACTGAGTGATGTGCACATCTACTGATGTCAGACTCCAGACCATTGGTAAAATATTTCAGTGTGTATCTCCTCGGAGCCAGATATCTCTGCATCAACATCATTCAAATCTTGAAATCGACACAATGCATTACTTGAGGTGTGGAGTAAGTTCTGTTTAAATCACAGAACAGCAGGAAATCTATCTGACCTCCTTTGCTGGTGTCACATTCAAACTTATGATCTTCTCTTTGAAAAGTTTTTTTTTTTTTTTCCAATGATTCAACCCCGCATGCAGATCAGATTACAGCCTATCACACCAAAATGGACAGACAGACGTCCACACCCTTATCTTGAGTCAAAACAGGTTTGGTCCTGTTCAAAGTTTTAGTTTCCAGTTTGAAAACCTGCCTACAGCCCCTCTCACATGTTTTTCTGATTGCCTCTTTACAGAGGTGAGTCATTGTCAGTAAAGAGGAGATCTCCATCACAGCCAAACTGGACTCTGCTTTGTTGTCCATCTGGCCAATAAATCCAAACAGGCCCAGATGTTTGTCTTAATGATCTTAAATGGCCAGCATCTGGAGGCTGAAGTGTTTCTGATGTATGCAAGATCACTCAGGGAAATTATATTTTGTACCTTTTGAAATCTAGATTAAGTTTCTCTGTGGGCCCCTGAATGTATTGCTGCAAACTGTAACTAATACTTCACTTGCTTTTAGCCATCTGCATCTTTCTTATTTTTTATTAATGTGGATCTTGCAGCCAATAGGGAAATCAGAATGACATGAAATGACCAAGAAAACAAAACTCGCCTTGGCCAAGTCTGACTTCTGGTCTACATTTCAGAAAACCTTTCTTTTTTTCTTTCTTTTTTTCCCTTGACATTGAACAATGATGAAATAATAATAAAAGAATGCATCATGATAATGTGCTGTCTTACAGATGCAGGCATGTTTATCCACACCCTCCATTGGGCAAAAAAAAATAAAGAAAGACAAGTAATGAATGGTATCTCTGAATGGCCATGGGAGTTCGGAACATTGCCGAGAAACTGCGTAGTATTTTTGGAAAGATTGTTTAACATTTTCACATCTGGTGTCACTACCCAGTTGTGGCCTCTCTTGACCATCTCTCTGCTTCTGCTGATGTATCCTTCATTGGTGGGAAATGTGCTTAATTTGTTTTTTTAGAGTTAGATGAAAGGATTGATACCACTCTTGTGTCTGTACGGTAAATATTAAGTTGTACTGTATATCTTGTTTAAAAAAAAAAAAAAAACTGGAAACTTCTTGGTTGGTACAAAGGGGGTTAATGGGGGGTGAGATAGGGAGTGAACAGGCTCTCGGTAGGCGGGCTCTGGTGTAACCTAAGTGCAACTAACAATTGTTTTCATTATGATTAATCTACTCAAAATTTTCTCGATTAATCAATTGCTTTGGTGTATAAAATCCCCAGATAAGTTCCCAAAGTCAAAACTGATGTCTTCAAATGTTATTACATCAAGAAAAAAACTAAAAATTCACAATTGTGAAGCCACATTTGCATGAAAATTACTCTTTTATTACGCTATGCTAAGCTAAGCTAACCGGCTCCTGGGTGTAGTTTCATATTAAGAGAGAGAGAGCAACCTTCTCCTTAACTCTTGCCAAAAAAAAACATGAATACGCGTATTTCCCAAAGTATGAAACTAACATAGGCTACACCGGACTTAAAGAACAAGTGTTTTGACATAAATTGAGGACTGCCCCTTTGAACCAATCCCTTGTTTTCTTATTGGCAGAAAGAAACAAAATGGCTCATGTGGTTAAAGTCAGCGACCTCTAAATTTGACACCTCATCCCACTTTGCAAAACATCTGTCCATTGATCTTTAGTTGAAAGTGGGAGTCATTGTGTAGACATCCATCTTCAGGCTGATGCTTCTGGGAGCCACAATTTTACAAAAGAAAACTTAGAGAAAACCTCTAACATTTTTTCTAGAAAGAGAAACAAAGGGATGATCCTGAAGAGACACGTGGATCATAAATGCTTTATACATTTGATTAATTTGAGTCTACACAGCTGCATGTAGCACTCTTATCTCTTGCTTATTCATCACCATATTTCCACTTACAGTAAACTTAAATAAAAAACGACTCACCAGTATGAGTTCGTCCCCGTTGAGTTCTCGGGTCCAGAACGTCTTTGGGCCATTCCCGCTCAGTAGTGTCTGTTTGCAGTAAATCTTGTTTTCTGTTTCCCAAATGGCCAAGCTCTGTAGAAAATCAGCAAAGTGATAAATGAGAGGTCGACGGTAGAGACGCATTTGTTTCTCACCATCAGTCTCCAAGGGAGGTTTTTAGCTGGAAAATGACACTTTACGTTCAGTAAAATATGAGACTTTAAGGGACACTCCAATTCTACACATGAACTTCAGTTTACTCGTCACAAGGAACATAAGCTGCCTGTGTTGTGTTGTCTTAGCTGAGCCTCTGGAGAAACTGTTTAAAGTCTGAAAAAATAACCCTTCCATCTTTGCATTTACCAGGCAGATAGGGTCATTAGTATTGAATTGCATTATGGGAAATGTAACATCTTGTGATTTTGGAAACTAGGAAATAAAAGTTGTGATATCCTTTTATTTTAAGCCATTCTTTTTTCAATCTGTCTCTCACAATTTAATAAAATTGCAGTGTCGGGTTCCCCTTTAACCTGCACTTAGTCACAGTTTGTTTTTTTTGAAAAAGTTATAAAAAACCCTGATAATAATTTGAATGTTTGGACAGTTTTTCAGAAGACTTCCAGAGTGATGTGTTTAGGTGCTAGTGGGAATCCTCAACATTTGATTTTACTACAAGCTACAAAGTCATGTCATCCTTTTACTCATTCATACTGTAGATGTCAGAAAGACATCTACAGTAAGTTCAATTGATAGAAAGTATCAAGCATAAGTAGAAAGTATAGTAATCTCCGTTTGATCTTGTGTATCATGTGCAGTTCTCTCTGTTTAGTTGGATTACCTTACACTTTCTGCCGTCTACCGTCTCCTCATTAAACTCCGCTCCAATGACAAAGTTGATCTCTGTGGTGCGTACTGTGGTAGAAGTCTTGATGTAGAAGTGCTCGCCATTCTGTCTTATCTCCACATGTGGCTTGGACGCAGCTGCCACCGCTACCTTCCTTAGCATGGCATTCACACCTGAAAACGTGGACAAAGCTACCTGTGAGCCTACAGTATACTTTATAGAAATATGAAGTAGATCTGATTAGTCTGTAACCTATAATGCTGATGTACAAAACAATTATGTTCCCATCAGTTGCCACTCAGTATCAGATCTAGTTTCTACATATTTTATCATCCTGACATTGCGTTGTCACCTCACATTTTTTTCTGCCCGCCTCTGGCGCCAAAACGGTTTTAAGAAAAAAAACTGAGTTTCTGTTTCAGGCATGAAACTTTGCTTATTTACAAGAGGAACTAATAAATGCAGAGTTATGTATCTCAGACAGTAAAAACATTTCCCGTTTTAGATGTCAGGAGAAGACTTTCCAATATGAAGCCATTGGTTTTCATATTAAAAGAAAAGGATCCTCTATCAGATGCAACTGAGATTGTTATCAGCAGATGTTGCAAATATGGAGGCTGCAGTGACAAGGTGATGAGGGGGAGGAATGCTGCTTTGTTTAGCTCTCCTGTAGATCATGATAGATTCTATCCACCAAAGGAGTGTAAAAGCTATTAACTCCTGCTGTCACAGTTCCAGTGAAAACATTCAGATGAGAGGAGGCTTCAGTCGGATTTCCATCCATACTCATAAGTCCATCACATAAACGTAAGTTGTTGTCTCGTCCTGTAGTTAAAACCCCTGTAGTCTTTCAAACAAGCAGCTTTGGTTTTAAATTTGTCATCTGCAACCATGCTTCCATATAAAACTATTGTGCTCTTATGAAGTCAAAATGAGAGACATTGTATTGGTGGAAACATAGTGGAAAGCCTTAATTGTCTTTTTTTTTTCTTTGGTGAATTTATCCAATGTTTGTCTGTTTCCACCATCTAAAATGTGTCACACTTGAAGTGTGACACATTTTAGTGTCTTTCTCATTTTTGTTTTTACATTTTCTACAGATAATACACCTCTTTCATTTCCAGGATAATAATTAAAAAAAACAATTTCAAACCTAAAACACATTAAACCTTAATAGGAAAAAAAGAGTACATTGTCCTCACCCAGAGCTTTGAGCAATTCTTCAAAATTCTCGCTGCTTTTCATTTTCCATGTCCCTGCAAAATTGGGCATTTTTCTTGTGGGGTTTTCAATGTGTGTCAGCCTTTCGTCTCCTGTCGTCTGTCTCCTCCTTTCTCTTTTCTTCAGGGTCTTTCTCTCTTCCTCCCTCTCTCTCTCCTCCCTGTGTGCAATGATCCCACACAGCAGACCAAACCCACTTTACCTCAGCCTCCTCTCCCACGCATTAATTACACACACACACACACACACACAGAGTTAATGGTTTATTCTCATTAGAGACTATTAATGACGGTGCTGAATTATGGTTCCATTGGATGGTCTTGATGTCTCATCTCATCATCTGATCTGACTGATGTTTAGTGGAACTTAATAATAATACATTTGTTTTTATAATATGGAGAGTTTAGGGCAAGAAAAAAAAGACAAAACATATTTTCACTTCCACTAGATACCTCCAATTATATCTAGCCGTGCATACAATTTTGGTTTTATTTGCCCAGGTTTTGAAATATGTGTCTCTTGAGTTTTCTGCCTCCACCCCAGTACTGTTTTTCCATAAACAGTGTTGAAAATCCACATACCTTGTTTTCATGGGAATTGTTTTGTTTGTAGAAAGAACAATTAAAAAAAACTATCCACAGTGTTAATAGGTGCTGTAGATGTTTTTTGTCATATTTTTTTACTGGTTACACATGCAGATATAATAAACAGTAGAGTTCTGTGTAAAAATGTATTTAAAGTTCAGCTGAAGCTAAAGGATAATACAGCTTCCCTCTAGAGAGGAGGAACAATTGCAGCAAACAAAAATTCAACATACATGAGTATTGTTTAAAGACATAGTTGGAATAATGTGAAGCTCTTCTTTAAAGATGACATTTTTGTATGTCTGCAGTGAATCCATTCTTGTCTTTTTCACTAATATTGAAGACATAGATAGTGAATGCTCCTTTCTAAAACTTCTTTGTACGTTTGCTGCTTTTCTACTCAAATTTCTGGCTAAATCTGTAAAGAAGATTACACAACACCGTCTTTTCAATGTAATTCTTATGCCGATCCTCTGTATCCCACCTTCTATCCTGCACGCGCACACGCCCATCTACCGCCATCACATCCCATGAGAATGGGAGGCCCTTCCTTTAACCCCGGCCAAGTCAGATTTGTTTCCCCTCTGACAGACCCTCATCACTCTTTTTGACAAAGTGCCTTCCAGACACAACTTGATAATTAATGTGTAGAGCAGAGCAGGGAGCACTCCGTCATCCCACCGTGAAGCGTCCGCTTTAATAGGCCTCCTTGTTTGTCTCATTTATCAGTAGAGTTGACTGTTGGTCTCTGGGTGGTGTTATTTGAAAAAGGGAAATCAAGGGAAAAATTTGAGGATTTGTGAGTATGGGGGGGGGGGGGGGGTGGTAAATGTGGGATGTGAGTCCATTGTCTGCTGCCATCTAGCTCATGTTTATGAAAAATATATAGGATTTTTAATGTGTATGTTGGTTTCTTCTGGTATTTTTATGGATTTAAAAGGTTTAATCTGACGTAAAATTTCTGTAAATATAGGAGTTAACCCTGTTTTAAGACAATCACCAGACAAGACAGTCATGAGACAAGACAGTAGATCAGTAGATCCTTTTATCTCATTACCTAACTGACATAGGACCATTAGTGTCAGAATGTCACCTTCAGTAAGACATATAGACGCCCCACAGTTATGAGAAAATCAAGTAAACACATTAACTTTTGCCTTTTTCTCCCCCCAAAGCTTAATTTTTAGGGGTTTTCAAAAGGAAAAACATACATACATATATACATAGCCTGTAAAATGTATCACACATCATAATAGCACAGAAAACTACACCTAAGACAAATGGAAAATAACAAAGGTAGAGCGTTATATAGTTTATATTCTACATTATATATGTAGCAAATAGTACATAATATTGTAAACAACATAACAAATTACTAATAAATTAGTCATATAGTGTATGTATATATGTGTTGTTGGTGAGTAGGAAGCTTGGCAGTGTTGATCTGTGTGGAATAAAATGGAATGAGGTAACTGTAACAAAGGGCCCCATATAGCTTACAACCTAATCTTTAATAGCAAAATATTTGGGCTATTTTGTTCATCCTTTCCTTCACTGATATATCTCCTTTAGTTTTCCAGTTCCGCTAAGTGCTATTCTGCATTTAGACCACTTCCCTGAGGCCACACACCTAATAAGCAAAGCATTGGTCCTCCCAAAGCTTTAAAACTGCACAATCAACTCCCTGAGGAACGCAGGTTCTCTTAATGTTAGTTCACACAAAGCCTCTTCCTACACACATGGTGCGCCACTTGAATATAATGTTCTTATGTAATTTTTGTGCATCAAGACTACTGCAGAAACATCCCCCTGATCGCTTTTTATATTTTTAATTTAGTCCAATATTTATTTATTTGTCTTGTCTAAACTATCCCTACATCACAAGTTTTAAAAGTTGTCTGCTAAAGCTTTTCCATTATTGTTTTCATGTCTGATCAGCGTTAGCTGTCTGTCAGATGATCTTATCACACACATATCAATATCGGCATATCCTGTACATTGGCTAATAATTAAGAAGAAATTGCCATAGATACGAGGAACAGCTTATCCAGATCAGTGTGTCCACCCAGAGAGGGATGCCAGGTTTAATTCTCAACAGGATAAGTCTCATTCAGCACATTTACTGGTTACATTTTTTTTTTTTACTAAACCTAATTTAAGGACTCTTTCTCGAATAGCTTTGTCTATAGTATGTGTTCATGTTAGTCTGGTCTAGACCAAGTCAGCTCAATAGATTTGAGATTGAGCGTTGGTCTGGGGAGTCTGCTCTGTATTTTCTCTGCCAGAGGCGTGACCAATGGGCATAGATCAAATGACTCTGTACGCTATTGGATAGTCCTTCAACCAATCAGAGTGGGTGATGTAGAAGCGACAGCAGCATCAACGGGTTGCTGCGCTTTGGTGGCTGCTGTCTTCTTGAATGTAAACAAGAAGCTGATTGGTCACTTCTCTATCGTCATCGTATTAAACCAGCCAATAGCGTGCCAGGTAGATAAGCCAGTTTGTGATTGGTTCCCACAAAATTGTGAACTAAAGCAGGAGAATTAAACGTGAAGGTTTCCAGACCGAGCTGCAGGCAGAGTGGGCGGGGTTTACACAATCTATGATCATGTTGAAAATTAAAAAAAAGAACTAAACCCAGCGCACAGAATACAAATCCGTGTCCTTGGTTTTATAAACGTGAGGAAAGTTAGAAAGATATTCACAGATTCGAACTCCCGGGATCAATTACTCTCTAGCAAAATTAAATCACAAATTACGCTTGTTTTTTTCTCAGCTGACCTCAGGGGGCTCCGTAGGCAACATTAGTGGTATCAGCTTCAGAAATGTATTGATCAGTCTATAATTAAATAAACAGTTACTAAAGGTTCTCGCGTCAAAACTCAAATGTCAGTTTTGACATTCGGGAAAATGACCCAGTCTTGCTTGATGAGACATCTGCTGATCAAATTAATATTCTTTAAAATGTCAAAGCCAACAATGAATTGGGAAAAAAAAGCAGCATTGATTAAATGGGTGGAAAGCAGTAAAAACACAAACTGACATTTTGTTTAGCAGCCGTGATGTTTTATTTACCAAATAGATAAACCAAGACTAAAATTGGCAGGTGATAGGAATGGTATTCTGTACGTGAGTAGACTTCTGATTTACAATACTAATCTCGGAGAACATAATCACACTTTAAATTACTGAGAGTTGTGCAAAGAAAATGAAAACTCCACACTGTATTCTGGATGATCGCCCCTGAAGAAGTGTGAAGGAATCTACCATGTATTCATCAGGTGTCAATTTCAGTTCCTAACTCATCTTGGCATGTGAGCAGATTTATTTATAACGTCAGAAAACTTTATGGGACGTTATGGCTTCATTTTAACAAACTCGGATTTAGGAACTTGCCTTCAATCTAACTAAAACAGCTCATTGCCATTCTCCTCTCTCTGTCAAAAAATATATATATCAATGTTAATCATCCTAAACACATTTAAAATAAACAATGATATTTTGAAGTTGGGACAGTTCTGTGGTCATAATCCCCAAAAATGAGACAAAAATAAATTAGGTATACAGCATTCCTTAAAGACATGTTATTCACACAATTTACCAGAAATATACAAGTACATTTTGTGCCGAAAAGGATAAAACATTTACATTATTGCACTCAAACGTTTACGGTCACAAGAGGAAAACAGCATTAGTTGTGCTTACTGTCCTTTAATCTTTCTTCTCTCACTTTTTAAATGAAATACTTACGTTATGCTCAACTTCCAAGTTAGTAGTACACCAAATTAGGCACATAATACCCAGCTTGATCACTGCAATATGCCCCACAATGCTAGAGAGACAGCATGCTAGTATGTTACAAAAATGCTGATAAAATATTGTACTGCCCGCATGGAATTTGTCAATTTATTTTGACTCAGTTTGTGCAGCAAACAACACAACTGTAAATGAAATACGGAACAACAAAGAGGCTGTCATGATATACAGATTCTAATACCTACTGTTCTTCTTCTTACACACATTCCACAAAACAAAAAGCAGATGGTCTTGATTACACTATGAAGGCAGCAATTCTAAAAAGGCCAAAAGAAAGGAACTACATATAAAAGCCAGTATAGCACGCAGAAGGAAAGACACGCTTTGGGGAAAAATGTGTCATCATAGGTTATATGACCTTTCTCTGAACCCTGATCCAAACCAGTTTCTTTTTATGTGGACCAACAGTGTTTGGTTTTGGGAGAGCACAAACACAGTAACTAGAGCCCAACCGATATTAGGCATTTCCCGATCTATCGGTATTGGCATTTACAATGGACAATTTTTTTTTAGAATAAATAAATAATACGTTTTTTTTTTAAATTATTTAAAAAATAAAAACAGACTGTCAACCATGTTATGAGTGTTGCCATTGTATAGTTTGTCCACCAGAGGGCGTTCTACAACATCCCTGTTGGCAACACTGATTAATTTTTTCGTTAGTGTTTTTGTTCAAAGGACTTTGTATTTTTATAATTTTTTTTCATCATATGTATATATATATATGTGTGAGTGTGTGTGTATAAAACAATTTATTATCATATTATTTTAGTGAGAACTCATAAATAACTACAAATAACTAATGTTAGGGAAATCTGTTAATGTATCTGTTTACGTTCTGGATTTTTTAAAATTATATATCGGATTTTTAAATAACCAAATATTTGTATTAGTATCGGCCTTAAAAATCCTTTATTGGTCGGGCTTTAACAGTAACCATGTAGCAAGCAATCAGTTCCACTTTTCTCCACTGCAAAGATGCTGGAACATGTTTGTAGAGCGTGTAAAATGAGTCATTGCAAGGTCCGCATCTTCCAGTGTTTAAACATTTTAGTCACCACTTTTAAATTGTATAAAAAAAACAAAAATTAAAAAAATGCGTTAGGCTGCGTTCACATAGCCAGTTGTCAGGCAGTCTGGCGAAAAACCCAGGTCTTTCCATTCATGCTGCAGCGGTAGGGGCCGCAGGGGGGAGCCAAAACTAATCTCAGGTGCAAAGTTAAGTCAGATTCAATTTATGGAGAAACGCAACCCGCCGTCATCCTGCGGTGGCCAATCATGTAACAGGTATCAGACAGGGCAGTCCGCGTTGAGGCGGTGTGAGAAACCCCGTACAGTAAACTTTACTGCCTCTATCGGGGCAACAAGAAAGTTTAAAAAAAAACCTATGAGGGTAAAAATAAGGAATCACTTAATTTAACTGCCCTAGAGTTTGTGCCACAGCTGACTGTTTCCTGGATCGAGCTTCAGCACAAAGCACAGTCCCTTTTCTCTTTCTTTCTCCTGCAGCTAATGGCAGCACCGTCTAATCTGCAACTAATATGTTGGTATGGACACATGTTCATGGTCTTATACACAGGCAATGCGTGTTTTGAAGTGGCTTGATACAATTGTTTTCCCCACATTGTTATTGAAAACAAACTTTTCTTTCATCCAGTGTTTTCACAGGAAGTCTAACTTAGGAAAAAGGGCACGTGGTCCGTATATTGTCTGTCCAGGTATCTTCTACCAGTGTCTCGAGTCCACCAGCTCCGGCCGCAAACTCAGTTTTTTTAGCGTCTCGTAGCCGACCACCATGACAAGGGCAGTGGGTGTGGATGAGATGATGCGTGCCGACAGTCCTTTGGTCAATCCCCAGCAGCCCTCCTCTTTGATTAGCTGCCTGAACGTCTCTATGACTGAAGACCTCCCTTCAACCTAAACAAAACACACACAGTACATGTTCTCATTTGAAACCACAAACTAGAATCACAACTTATCCTAGGGATGGATGACGTATTTTGAAACATTTTCATTAATTCAAATTTTAGTTTTTGCATGATATGTGAAATGTCTACAAACACCATTGGTTATCTTCAGTCAAAGAGATCTTGAATTACACACATCTTGAAAAAATAATAGTACTGCTGTCACTTAAACGTGTTAACGCAAACCCATTTTTATGGCGTCAATTGTTTTATCACGAGATTAACGTTCTTTGCTTGGCCAAGCAAACTTTGTAGTTTTTTACACATGCTGTTGCAACAACTAGTAACATTAGAAAACCTACAACACCCACCGGATCTTTCTAGACCGGAAACAAAACAGGGATGCCGATCACACTTGTTTGGGATTGCCAGCCAGCCAAAGAGTAGTAACATTACGGTTTGAGTTGATGGCGAGCGCCAGACGGCAAAATGGACGCCAATAAGATTCTGGATGAAAAGTTTACTTTTTAAAAGTTGTCAAATGTTCCATTAACAAGACCAAAGTGATCTGTGTGTTTATTTTTTAACCCTTTTATTGATGGACAGTGTTACACTGTGTGAGAATGTTACGTGTGAAATTGAACACTACAGTAGGCTATATACCAATGTTGTTTTCAATAAAAAAAACATTTGCCAATCCTTTTCCATGTTGATAAGAGCATTAAAATGAGAATGTGATTAATTGCGATAAAATATTTTAATTGTTCGACAGCACAAAATAATAGTGAAAAATGTTTTTGGCTCAGTAATGTGGTTAAAATGAGCTTTTTCCAGCTTCGCCTGCTGGCTAAAGTTAAGCCTTTTCTGAGCAGGCACGACCTAGAAAAGGCCATTCATGCTTTTATCAGTTCAAGGTTGGACTACTGTAATGCCCTCTATGTTGGTCTGAATCAGACCTCCATCTCACGTCTTCAACTTGTTCAAAATGCTGCTGCTCGCTTTTTAACAAATACATCTAGACGTGCACACATCACTCCCGTTCTCTACACCCTGCATTGGCTCCCGGGTGCGTTTTAGAATAGATTTTAAGATTTTATTGTTTGTATTTAAGGCTTTAAACGGTCTCGCCCCAGAGTATTTGTCTGAAATTTTAACTGTGCGGGAGCACAACCGGTCATTGCGGTCTTCAAACCAGCTGGTTTTTAGAAGTCCCAAGGTCCAGGTATAAACGGTGGGGTGATCAGGCTTTTGCAGTTGCTGCCCCGAGACTCTGGAACAAGTTACCCCCTGATATACGTACTGTTACAGATGTCGTTCTTTTCAGGTCCAAACTCAAAACATATCTGTTCAGTCTTGCTTTTAATACGTAGCAGTGGTGTGACAATTTCCCTTATTTGTTTCTTTGTGACCTTTTCTGATTTTACTGTTTTCTATTTCACTATTACTATTGTATGTTGTGATTTTACTTATTTTGTTAAGCACTTTGGATACCTGCTGGTAGTTGTAAAGTGCTATATAAATAAATTTTGATTGATTGATTGATTGATGTCACCTGTCACTAACTAGTCCTAATGGATTGTACACTTTAGGGCACTTTTCTGCCAGCTTTTACATACGCCATTGATCTCAGGATACTGGCATAGGTCAAAAATTAGAAAATCAAACAATAACTATTTGGATTGAGTTTTACTGGGCTGTGTATCGGTCATTTAACATAGCAGCCCCAAACTCTGCCAGATAGATGCACAGTAAATGAGTTACCTGCACTCTGGCTCTGACCACATCCATTGGGTTGGTGACAGTTGAGGCAGTAGCGGCAGCTAGAGGTCCAGCCATGGCTTGTAGAATCAGATGAGGGCAGTCACTGGGAGCCAGTTGAGAGAGTTGCTCTATAGAACATTACACATAGTATACAGATACTTGATTAACCACATGGCAAGGACTGGTGTATTCATTCTTACATTACAGATGTACAAATGCACTGGGAACATAGACATCCACAGATAAGACAGGGACAAGCTTGTGGTCTTTAAAAGGAAGTGCAATTAGTGCAGAGCTGTCATTAGCTTTATTTTTATATTAGAAAACTTACCAGCATAAAAATGATAAAAAGGCCACCAGACAGCACTGTTTGGGATATATGTGAGTAATGAAGCCACATATCCCCTGTAGAAGCCCCTGAATCCATCAGCCGCAAAAATCTGACCCATGATGTTTCTGGTTTGGCCGAACACTTTTTTGGGCTTTCCAGTCTCTGTGTTAAAATTGAGTCTAAAGCGGGTGAGGTGCTCCCCTTGGCCCTGCATCATTAGCTGTTGAGAGATAACATCTATAGGAACAGTGATGCTCTGAGCAACCAGGGAGGCGAAGCCGCCCGCCACCAGTGACTTGACCGTATTGTCCTCAGAATACTGGGAGACATACTTCCTCACCAGCTCATAAGTGGTTATGTAAGCCTGGCCTGAGATGAGTGTGAAGGTGTTGACCATAAAGCCGCGATAAAGGCCTCGAACGCCCTCTGTCCGCAGAATCTTGAAGAAGGCGTCAAAAGTGCCGCTGTAGAGTGATTTGCCCCTCTGCACCTGCAGCCGAGTGCGAATGAGTGTGGCCGGGTAGACGGTGGCCCGGATGGTCATCGTCATGAACACCCCAAAAGAGTAGAACTTCCTTTTGTCAAGGTCCTCCCACTCGATGATCTGGATGTTCCTTTTCTCTTGCATCCTGCCAGCTGTAGGTGACCCCTCATCAGACTGATTCCTGCCTGACAGAATAAATAGCATATTAAATAATTTACATATTGGATGGTGGCCTCATTGTATTAATGCAAACATCCTACAACCAATCCAATATTGTCATTGTCCATTGATTTGCAACTCTGCCCACAATAATTTGGGTATCTGCTTCAAAATGTTATGTTAATGGGTTCTTCTGTGGGCCATGCTACAACTTTCAACCAAGTGTCATGTAAATCGGTACATTTTTCCGGAATCCTGCTGACAGGTCTACAAACAAAGACAAACTAAGGAGGAGGAGAATTCTGCTCAATTTCAACATGTAGCTCTATATATATATTTTTTTAAATGTGTGTCACATCTACTGCAGTCAAAGTCACGGTTCTCTCTTGGAAGGAATAACTGCACATGGCTAGGCACTGGTAATGACATTTTGAGCATGTTAAGAGGCTAAAAACATGTTTAAAACTTGCCCTGTTTAAGCCTGTTGGGTGCTAACTCTAGCAGGAGAATAACTTGGAGTAGACTGCACTAATTGTTTTCATTTGTCTCGCTACTGACAGCACTAGAAATTAAAAAACAAACAAAACAAAGCTACATGTTGAAATCGAGCGGAATTATCCAAATAATATGTGAAATCAACCCTGTGATGTATGCAAATAATGAGAGCACCTGTACACAATTGCCATATGCAATTGATTGACATATATAGTGAGGAAAATAAGTATTTGAACACCCTGCTATTTTGCAAGTTCTCCCACTTAGAAATCATGGAGGGGTCTGAAATTGCCATCATAGGTGCATGTCCACTGTGAGAGACATAATCTAAAAAGAATAATCCAGAAATTACAATGTATGATTTTTTTTTACTATTTATTTGTAGGATACAGCTGCAAATAAGTATTTGAACACCTGAGAAAAT
This sequence comes from Etheostoma perlongum, assembly GCA_026937815.1. Classification (NCBI taxonomy): domain Eukaryota; kingdom Metazoa; phylum Chordata; class Actinopteri; order Perciformes; family Percidae; genus Etheostoma; species Etheostoma perlongum. The sequence goes on along the minus strand of CM049371.1, from coordinate 24,405,025 downwards.
CAATGTTAATATTTGGTACAGTAGCCTTTGTTTGCAATTACAGAGGTCAAACGTTTCCTGTAGTTTTTCACCAGGTTTGCACACACTGCAGAAGGGATTTTGACCCACTCCACCACACAGATCTTCTCTAGATCAGTCAGGTTTCTGGGCCGTCACTGAGAAACACGGAGTTTGAGCTCCCTCCAAAGATTCTCTATTGGGTTTAGGTCTGGAGACTGGCTAGGCCACGCCAGAAGCTTGATATGCTTCTTACAGAGCCACTCCTTGGTTATCCTGGCTGTGTGCTTCGGGTCATTGTCTTGTTGGAAGACCCAGCCTCGACCCATCTTCAATGCTCTAACTGAGGGAAGGAGGTTGTTCCCCAAAATCTCGCAATACATGGTCCCAGTCATCCTCTCCTTAATACAGTGCAGTCGCCCTGTCCCATGTGCAGAAAAACACCCCCAAAGCATGATGCTACCACCCCCATGCTTCACAGTAGGGATGGTGTAATAAATGGAGTGGAGGTGGACATTTTGAAGGCAGACTAACAGGTCTTTGAGGGTCAGAATTGTAGCTGATAGACAGGTGTTCAAATACGTATTTCCAGCTGTATCATACAAATAAATAGTTTAAAAAAATCATACATTGTGATTTCTAGATTTCTTTTTTTAGATTATGTCTCACAGTGGACATGCACCTACGATGACAATTTCAGACCCCTCCATGATTTCAAAGTGGGAGAACTTGCAAAATAGCAGGGTGTTCAAATACTTATTTTCCTCACTGTACATATATACATATATAAAGTGTCTATGGCCATTGCTGATCCTTGTGTGTGAATGATCTCGTTATCTGAGAGTTCAAAGGTCATTCTGCAAGACAACACGCTAAAAAATACGTTGATCTTAGGCATGGATGAGCTTTGGCATTCTAGCTAAACATCATTACAACTCCATCAGTTTGGACTGTACATAGAGATACAGGCTTTGGTTTGTACTTGACCCTAGTGGACACACCGGCCGGCCAGAGGACACCGTGTTACGGTAGTGTTACGGAAGCAGCAGTCGTGTTAGTAAACGGCAATAACACGTTATGAACCCAACAAAACAAGTCAAACAATCAACAAACAACACCGGGTGTCAAATAAAAACGTGCCTGTCATTAACACATGCCGGTGTGGTTTAAGCTTGTGTTAGCTAACATTGAGCTAGGCCTGAGTTATGTAGCTAGCGATAGCATTGGCACGGGCTGCAAGCACTTACCTCGTTCAGACAGATGTGTATTACAAGGTAATGGCAATGTTGGTTAGACTTTAAATAGCATGTCATCAGTCAAAAATAGGCAATTCCACGTATCGTCATTCAGTTGCTTAAATATATTATAACGAGGTAAGTACTTAGGTAGCCACCTCCTAGCGAGTCAGCTACCTAACTCGCATCCCATTCAGATTCAAAGGGCACGTAGCCGAAACAACCAATGGCCGACACAGCAGAGCTTCTTCTTCTTTTATTTGACACGTTATGATCCATTCAGTTATTTCATTACTGCCGTCTACCAGGCCTGGAGGGAAACACCACGCCTCACAGCCATCATTTTATGGAACTAGTGGCGGAAAGGTACGTGTGCTTTACGTGTATTTCCACTTTAACTTTATACGTCTACTCCACTACATTTTGAAAGCAAATGTACTTTTTACTCCACTCCACTATATGTATTTGACAACATTATTTTTAGATTATAAAACAACATGTAACAAATGAATAAATAATGACTTATAATATTTATAATTATCAGGGTATACATTATTATTATCAGGGTAAACATAACCACCATCCACAAGCCAAATGCTGGTAAAATATGCAAGTGGCTGGTAGATTTTCTTCACTCACCTGCCAAAAAAGAAATTGTAGTCTATTGAGGGGCTGGTAAAATGTGAACGTTCACTAGTCATTTGACTGGTGGACAAAAAAGTTAATATTTCATCCTGATTATTATAGGCTAAGCTAGCCAGCAGTGTATCAAATAATTAAAATTTCACCAACCTTTACCAGTTACAACATTAAAGCGATGCTTGAGTTTTAATAAATCCATAAATATAATCCAGTAATATATATATTATATATAAATGTGCCATACTGCATAATGAGCTTTTGTGTAATTATTTTGATGCTAATACTTTTAGATTTTAATGGAGGATTCTTCCATCCATCCATCCATCTTCATCCGCTTATCCGGAGTCGGGTCGCGGGGGCAGCAGCTCCAGTAGGGGACCCCAAACTTCCCTTTCCCGAGCCACATCAACCAGCTCCGACTGGGGGATCCCGAGGCGTTCCCAGGCCAGGTTGGAGATATAATCTCTCCACCTAGTCCTGGGTCTTCCCCGAGGCCTCCTCCCAGCTGGACGTGCCTGGAACACCTCCCTAGGGAGGCGCCCAGGAGGCATCCTTACCAGATGCCCGAACCACCTCAACTGGCTCCTTTCGACGCGAAGGAGCAGCGGCTCTACTCCTCTACTGGAGGATTCTTACTTGCAACAAAGTATTTATACACTGTAGTACTGGTGATTTTACTTAAGTAAAATATCAGAATAGTTCTTCCACCATTGCATAACATTTATTAAATTCTAGAGTCACTTGCTTTTAGAACTCATATGTGTTTAGTAAATACATATGAGTTCATTTGAGAGAAAAAAACAGACAAAAGCCATCATATAAACCAACACAAGTGTGATTGATATTGCAAAATATAGATTTTGTAAAATAAATAATAACGGTAGGTACCTTTTTTTAAATAAACCCTTCATATAATTATGAGCAGTTTCAGTATACTCTTGAATTTGTTTAGCTGAATGTCCTAACGCCTGTCTAATGGCTGTATATAACTCATAAGGTCTGCAACTGATCTTGCTTACCTTTATTAATGTATTTAGTCTGTAAGTTGTCAAGAAATAATGACAAATGCCCAATATCTTAGTTGACTAGAGAGAGAAAAAGAGTACTTTGCATACACATCAATCAATCACAAAACAAACAAATAAGGAACAGCACCATTTTTATTACCATACATAATTATTTATTATATAACTGTCCTTATTTTGTTAAAATAAAGTAAAAGAGAACTTTAATTAGAAAGTGCTAAAATAAAGCTAAACTAGAAGATAGAGTATTTAGAACGATTCATATTGATGTAAACGTGGCTATGTATAGTCTAGGATCTACAAAGCGCATTAGTATTTTAACGAACTGGATATAAGTAATACATTGTGCTTTCGTCTGTTGAGATACAAATCAGAAGATGGTGCTGGAAGTTTCCGAGGATTTTTTTATAGAGAGACAGAGCAACGGGATCTGTTGGTCCATTTTTTTTTAACTGTCTATGGGATTTTTGAATGTTTTGGACATATCGAGTATAGACCTAGATACTACACTGAGGGACGCAAACTGTCTGGACACAACAATTGGCTCAATTTTGTTTGACACTGTAAATTAAACTGACTAGAAGGTGGCACAGTAAAAGACTAGTTCCAGAAGGTGGCAGTAAGACAACATTACAGATGTTGGCTGCCGTAAAACTCCAAAGAAGAAAAATTGGTCTTCCAGCTGCAAGGCGGCGCTGCTGAGCTGCTATTTCACCGCCACAGGATCCCTAGTGTGTTAGTTAGAGGAAACATCAAATTGAAAGTAGTGGACCTCTCAGTCTGTGGAAAACTACGCTATCTTTGACAAAGGTAATGTATTTCACTATTTCCTACTGTATTGTTTTCATTCCACCACAGTGTTAGAATATAGCTAAGTAGCTAGCTACAGTTTGACTGTGTCCAGTCAGAAGACTTTCCTTATTATGAACTACCGGTAACTAGCTGGCTAACTTGCTAACAAACTAGCATGCTCAGATATTGCAGATTCATTCTGTTTAGCAGCAGCAGCTAGCTAGCTAGCTAGCTAACGTTAGCTAACTTATCTGTCATGCATGAAAAGTTTGTGTGCAAATAAATTAACAGAGACTTAACAGTTTTATATTTGTCAAATTAGCTAGATGAGGTTATTTTTTCCTTAGGAAACATATTATATTACAACTTATATAACGCCATGCAGTAAAAGGTAAACTGTTTTTCGTCTTGCTGTTTAGTTTCTGCTGGTTCCTCCATCATCTAAGCTAGCTATATCTTCTGTTTTATTTTTGCAGGGCAGTTTCAGTGACGGGAAAAAATGGTAACGTAACATAGCTGTTGTGTTCGTCAAATATATCTCAAATGCTTTTTCATAATTTGCTACATTACTGTTTGTTTCATTCAGCTAATGCCGATTTTTCTTTGTTTAGTCTCGTAGGTATGATTCCCGAACAACCATATTTTCCCCTGAAGGCAAGTCCTGTTTTATTTTGACATGTTTATGCCCACACCCATAACGTTACATGACATTGAACAACTGATATTTATTTTTATATTATGGCATTTCCATACAGATTTGGCATTTGGTAGGGTAAATATTTTTTGAAATTTGGATTTTGTTTTGGTCTAAATCTTCAGTCAAATCTAACGTTGTTTTCCATGATTTAAGTGGGTTTGGGTCTGTGAAGGTTAAGAGGTTAGGGTTAAATTTAGACTGTTTAACGTACTTTGTCTTCTTAAAGTTTGTGACAGTAGTTAAACAAAATATTTTGAACTCAAGGTCCCTCAAACCTTCAAATGCATTTCATGGTCCTCATCAGTGAATGGTGGCTGAGCAAACTCCATTCAGTGATGCAGGCCATGACATCTAGTTAAAAGCTCTGGTAAAACATGTAAGTGGACCTCAAGTTACAATTATTTTGTCAAACTACGTCACTTAACTTCTTCTGTTGGCCAGTGTGTTTTAGATGTACAAGGTGTCCCTTGTTTCTAGCGCAGGTGTGATCAACATGACCTTTGTGACTGTATTTTACAGGACGCCTGTATCAGGTGGAGTATGCAATGGAAGCAATCGGTCACGCTGGAACATGCCTGGGGATTCTAGCCAATGACGGAGTGCTCTTAGCAGCAGAAAGACGCAACATTCACAAACTGCTTGATGAGGTTTTCTTCTCTGAGAAGATCTACAAGCTCAATGAGTGAGTGAACTGAACTACGCAGGGTCTCCAATACTTGGCCCATTCTTATTATGAAAACCTTTTTTTAGTAATCCTTTTTTCAAGTTAACATTGTACTGTCTGTGATCTTGTGTGTGATCTTTTTTCAGTGACTTGGCCTGCAGTGTTGCTGGGATCACATCAGATGCTAATGTACTGACAAATGAGCTGCGGCTAATTGCACAGAGGTGAGTATCATAACAAAACCTCTAATGTTGTGAATGTTCCTCGTATTTTCCTTTTTTTTTTTTTTTAATTAGTTGGCCATTAGCAGTGAATGTAAAATATTACAAGCTCAATGTGATCAAAAGTGAATGGAGCCATTTGTTCCCTTTAAAATATTTTAATGGTAACTAATAAACAAAGTGAAAACACCATAGTATACCTTTCCAATAACCAGAGGAGCAGTTTTTCCAAAACAATAGGCGTAAATATACAGTTTAAGTACAAGCTTTAGATTTGTAGAACCATCTCAGCGCTGAAATTGCCAAACTACCAGCCTGTCAACTGGTAATCTGAATTTGCAGATATTTGATAACGTTCCTAAATGCTGCAGTTTCTACCCATTTATCCAATTCACCACCAACTGCTGACCCGTTTCATTTTTTTTCAGATATTTATTGCAGTACCAGGAGCCAATACCCTGTGAGCAGTTGGTGACAGCCCTGTGTGACATCAAACAAGCATACACACAGTTTGGCGGTAAGTTGCACAGTAGCATGTCTACTATATTGCCTGTATCCCTTCAGTTGAAATACATCACCTTTGGGATCAACACATTATTCAAGGTTCATTTTTCATTCTGCACTAAAGGGTTGCCCAATGAAATGCAAGTTGTTGTCCCTTAATGCTACATAAGAAAATTTGTTCAAATGTCATATTGGTATACAAGCTACAAGCTATAAGAATATTGACATAATATTCTCGTCTTTGTGTAAAACTACAGATTTTGGTATTCTTTTGTCTTGAAAGGTAAGAGGCCATTTGGTGTTTCTCTGCTCTACATGGGCTGGGACAAACACTACGGCTTCCAGTTGTACCAAAGTGACCCCAGTGGCAACTATGGAGGCTGGAAGGCAACCTGTATTGGAAACAACAGTGCTGTAAGTTTGTAATGACAAGGATAATGAAATATCAGTTATGATCTCAACAGATACACCAGACGGTGTCATATTGGAGTGAATGTGAATAGCGTACAATATTCACCTTAGTTGGTCTGATGATGTTGCTTAGATGTTTTTGATCTGGTCATAGAGGGCCTTTTTGTAGACAACAAAACTGTAGCCAGTACAGTGTTTCCCACAGGATTAGATTATATTTTCAGTGGTGTATTAATTTCAATGCAAACATTTTTGGCAACTTTGTATAACAGCTTACATACACAATCTGCCCACAGTTCCATTCTCAATGCTATATGGGTGCAGAGGCAGTTACAGCACACAATGTAATCTATCAACAAACAAAAATGACAAAACAAAAGACACCATAAATTGTAATTCTATTAAACAGCCAGATGCTGTTCACCTCTTTGTGACGTTCTGCATGCAAGACAAGAAACTTAAATGTTACTGTATATGTTAACTTGAACATGAACAAAATGAAAAACAAAATGTTTGCAACTTATTCAATTACCTTAGTGGGGATTGTAGGCCTGCACTATTAATCGTTTTTAAAATTGTGATCTTAATTCACCCTGTTCACAATTTCATTTTTAAATAACTTAAATTCTCATGTGATTTTACGAGCCAATTGCATCACAAACGCTACTTTTTTCTGAGGATTTTAAACAGACTGTATAAAATAGGTTTTAAAGCGCTCCCAGGCTCTGCAATGCTCTCCCTTCTCCTCATTGAAGCCTCTGTGTTTACAGGCTTGTGGTGATGAGCAATGTGCTATAGGTGCCAAAAAATCTGTTTGGTACTGCCAATTGTTTTTTTTGTCATGGTTCATGTGTGTAATAAACATTACACTTTGTGAGGAAAAAACACATTTGATTGAACCGTGCTTAGTGGGGGGAAAAAAATACTGGGAACCAAGCATTTGGTCTGTTTGGAACCGGCACATGCTCCAAACGGGCACTGCAATCGTTCTGTTCTCTGAAGAAAGATTTTAACTTAGTTTTTATTTTATGCAAAACATTTAGGTCTCATCTTTTTTCCATCAACAATAATTCATGTTAATTCAGTCTTAGTCAACGTTTTTTGACATTGGTACAGTCTCGTCATCGTCTCGTCTTGGGGGGGGGAGTTGTTGATGAACATATTTAGTCTCGCCTGACAAAATTAACACTAGTCTGGCTGGCCACCACAAATATATCAATGTATGGTAAACTGCCAGTACTGTTGGTCTAATGTTTATATTACATGTCGGTAGTATTTAAAAATCCTCAGAGGCCAGTGCAATATTCAGTGACTGTGCAATAAATGTATCCATATATCATGGTAAATGTGTGCTATACTCTTCCCCTGCATGCTGTTTGATGTGTGACTTTTTGGCCTCAGGCTGCAAGTGTCCATGTTGAAGCAGGACTTCAAAGAGGGTGAGATGAGTCTGGCTTCTGCTCTGGCCTTGGCTGTCAAAGTCCTCAACAAAACAATGGATGTCAGCAAGCTCTCAGCGGAGAAAGGTGAGACTGGAGCAGCTTATGAGCTTATCTAGCTCTGTCAAAAATGGAATGTGTTACTGCACAAAATATGGTTCAACTGTAGTATACTGTTTGGGAGAATAACACCAAATTAGTGCCAAATTGTGAAGATTGTTTAAGCAATCTAGAAGAAAGAAAAAAAATTAATGTATTTTGTCATGCAATGCAAGCATTAGGAGCCGTGGACAGCCACATAGGGGCTCCGGGGTGCAACTTGGGGTTCAGTCAGTAAGGGCTTCCAACTCTTAGTACTTCCATCTATGTAATATAACAGTTATTAAGGGCCTTAATGTGTTTACTGATAAGAGACTAAGTGGGGGCACATCAAGCAGAATACTCAAGTGCCAGACAAAAAATAACCAGGACACAAAGGTCTGCACACTGTTACACTCCAAATTAATACTTAATTGTATTTCTCTTAAAAGGTATCTTCCTCAGGAAGTGTGAAAACAGGTACTTCTCATGGAGGCAGTAATCCGCTAGCCAGCAGGAGATAGTAGGCTCGTTTGAGATGAACTGCGCCTCGCCTTTAAAGTGGATGAGAGCAGGCGGCAGCAGCCGGGGGCGGGGACAAAAAGCTGCGGTCAAGTCAGACAGTTTTCAGCCGATTTCAGCCGCCTTCAGACTAACCAGGAAGTGTCAAAAACACTTATAATCAGACCCACATATTAGCTGGTACACAGTCTCTAGTTGTTTTAATTATGACAGAGTAGCTCTCAGAATGCTCTACATGCTGATTTTAATTAACAGACTGTAGATGATCAGTGATCTGAACAGATTTAGTCTCTCTGACTTCTTAACATCACTATCAGCCACACAACATGTGTTCTGTACGGAATAAGTCTTTAAATCAGACAAATAGCAATTAAAATCCATCTGATTAAAAAACAATAAAAAGTTTATATAAAACGTCATTATGTTGAGTTGATTGTGAACCAATCAGCTGAGAAGCCGGCGTTTCCCAGCATGCTCTGGGTCCGCCTGGGTCTTGCAGTCGGTGAAAAGCAACTGCGCTGCCTGCGTCTCACAACTGCGGCCGCCTTGCTCTCGTGAGATTATCGTTGCCTAAGTGTGCATGACGTCAGAGCAAGTCGGGATCAAGTCGGACACAAATCTAACCGGCGGCGATCGCCGGTGATCGGTTCTGCACAGACCTGGCTCATCTCCAACGAGCCTACGTATTTCAGCTGATTGCTGCCTCTACAAGAAATGCCTGTTTTTGTTATTCACACTTGCCTGAGGAAGATCTTCTTCATCAAAACGTTGCCTAAAATAAACATTTAATAATGATAACTGCTTGCTGTATACAATAAAACAATGCTGTATTGCATTCTATTTCAGTGGAAATTGCCACCCTGACTCGAGAAGACGGGAAAACAAAAATCAAGGTGTTGAAACAGAAAGAAGTCGAGGAACTCATCAAACGGCATGAGGCTGAGGAGGCCAAGGCTGAAAAGGACAAAAAGGAGAAGGAGCAGAAAGAGAAGGACAAATGAGCAAAATACTTGTTTTCGCCTCTTCACCGAATTCTGTGGTGTTTTGTCTTTTACATTAAAAGTTTGGAAACTAATGGCTGTTATCTGTATCCTTGTCACAAAATGAACTGTAATGATTTTATTCACACCTTTTTTCCAAAAACCAATTTTACGTGTTTGCTAAAGTAAAAAGTAATAAACAGGGCTTAAAGTATTCCGGCACCGTGCTGAATCTCCGGCGTGCGGTCGTGAGGAAAAATAAAATAAATTTGCATGCGGTTTTATATTTTCGACTCAATTGATTTCACCTACCAATCATATGAGAAGAACGCAGCTCTAACTAACGCAGAGCTGGTGCCGGATTTCTAGGGTATGACTATTTTAGAAAAATAAATTAAAGTCCACATGGGATTTTTTTTTTTTTTTTGTGCGCTAGTTTTAACCAATCATCGAACTTCCACCTACCAATGAAACAATGAAATGCAAACATTTCATGAAAAGTTCTAGCCAATCAGATACAAAGCAAGAGTGCGGAGTGTGGTCTCCGTGGGAACGCGGCTAAAAAATGTAGATACAGATACCGTTTAGTTTCGGCATGAATAGAGGACAAGAGTAAATAAAATGAAAAGGGTGGAGATGGGAAGCCGATTAGCACTTGGTGCCTCAAATTGAGCACCCGGCTGCAGCGCATGTTGAAGGAAGATGCTAACTGTACGGCAGCAGCGGTAAGAAAGTTCTTGCTAGTCATTAGATGCTAGTCATAAAGCTTCGGTCCGTGCACTCTGTCATACGAGCACGTTACCGGTGTAACACCAAATTGTGTGACTGTAGGGGGTGCGCCTTCACTGACCGACCGTGTTTGTGATAAAAAAAACAATACGTGTGTGCACGTTCATAGCGGAACACGATTTGTCATTAACGATGGCCACTGTGTAAAAGCTATCTGTAGCCCAAACTGCCTTTATTTAACTGCCTTTTAAACATAACGGCCTTGTCCCAGAGTTTACACGTCTAGTTATATGAAAAGCTAAACAAAGCAAAGTGTTTAATAAATGTACATGAAGCAACTAATGTCAACATGGACAAAATCATGAATGTACTAATTTGCTTTTTTGCTGATGACCTGGCCAACATAACAACACACCATCTAGAAAGTTTTGTTTTTACAATGATTCAATGTAGGATTATATTATTGCAATATGAAAATCTACATTAACTCTTATTTAATATATGGTTGGAATAAGTAAAATGTATCCAAAACTTTTAACTTCTTAAAAATGATGACTTATTATTGTGTAATGTAAGAACGACTTTGACTGTTTTGCCAGTCAGATTAACTCTGAGTGCATATCACCCCCCCTTCAAAAAAGTTGCAGGCTCAGGTTTTTTTTCACTTTAAGCCCTGTGCCTAGTTAAAGTTGACTGAAAGATTGCCTTGGACATCACTACTGACAGCGTATGTGAGCTTCTTTCTTCCACTAATGATGTAGAAATTAAATTTCATTTAAAGCAGTCTACTGAATATATTAGGAAGTGTTTTGCTATTTAAATTCAATCATTCCAATGACTGATCAGGGTTTGGTAAGTAGGTACATAATGGACCATCATAACCCCACCAGTGTTTATGACGGTATTTGCGATGATGGACCCCTTATTTTTGGAATGAAACTCAATTATTTAGATTTGTGTATTTGCTAGCAGTGAGGGAACAGAATGTACCTACCTTCAGCAGAAGAGGAGAGAGACACGCCTGTTTTTTTTTATACATATGCAGTCGGTATTACATTAATGGAAATAGAAGCAGTGTTGTTGTCTGGAAACTCCTACAGGTGGAGTGATCTTGTTCCAAAGCTAAGGGAAAAAGTCAAAAAGTGAGTCAGAAAAGCCAGAACACAGTTGAACCATCTGATTTGTTACCTGGGACTGTGAATATACTGTAAGATCACATCTAGAGTTTAGATTTTTAAAAGTATGACAGGAGGCGTTATTTATGTTTATTACAGTATAGTAAACAAATATACATGCCTTCATTTATTCATGACTACTCTGTGTACTGACCACTCTGTGTACAAAGCATATAACATTAATCTGGAAATTTGAAAGTGCCTGGACATAATATGACGGACAAACAGTTCTTTTTTCTTTTGTACCCTCTGGTTTATCTATTAACTGAAGCTGTGAGAGTTGTCTGTCAAAACCTTTCACATCATTTCTTAAATTAGGAACTGTCAGTATTAATAATGTGAGACATGTCCTAAGAGATAACATTTTATATTTAGGATTATTTTAATATTTTAGCACTAAAATCCCGACACAAGCATCTGGCCTAACCCTCATTGTTGTTTAATAATTCTACACCAATGATTTGATCAAACTAAATGCCACTTATTTCATTTTAAGTGCTATTTGGTTTTATGACTTGTGTTTAGTTGACAGATGGTGTTACATGTATCAAAATATTCTCTTTTAGTATGATATAGGTGACCAGGATCCTCTCATTAAAGAGATTAGCAAAGCTCTGGCCAGACTTTCCCTAAGTGGACAGACTGAGCTAGAGTCCAGCTGCATAGCCAATAATGGGGGGTCCAACAAAATCAAAGAGGCCAAAGGTACCGGTCCTCCAGGGCCATTGAAGGGGAATTTGTCCAGAAGACTTTGCCATGGAGGATTCCACTTGAGGCCCAAGACAAAACCAATAAACCTAAGCAAACCCTGAGAGAAAACTTGGAGGCCAATCCAAAACCTTCCCCTAAAAGGAGCTGGGAGGATCCGGAATCGGAAGGTAAGGGTTATATCAGGTCCCTGTGTTAATGATTTACTGTTGCTGTTAAGATTCTGGAGATTCAAACAATTTTTTGTCTTTATGCAAAAGGCCAGACAGCCTCGGTCCAGAGAGGAAGAGGAGAAGAGTGGACAAAATGGCAATAAAGAAGTCTTCCTGGGTGACTATTTGTTGCGCCAGAGCTTTTCAAAGGAAATCTGTGAATGCTTTTCAGTCCAGGGCCATTAAAGAAACATCTGTGAGGGTTCAGCAGACTTTGCCACCCGAGGCGCAAAAGAAGATGGCTATACCCAAAATGAGTCCCAGTCCCACTACATATTTAAAGAACCCTGATGAAAATTACAGAACCGATCAGACTCAAAAAGAAGGCTTGAAGGACAAAGGACAACCCTCCTATAAAAGGAAATGGGAAGATTTCAATTCAGCCGGTATCAGAAGGTACATATTGTTTCACTTTCCTGTTTTGATGATTTACTGTAGTCTTTTAGATTCAAACAACTTTTTTATCTTTATGCAAAAGGCCAGACAACCTTGGTCCACAAAAAAAGAGGAGAAGAGGTGTCCTGAAACGTGTTCGGGCAGATGGTGACATTGTCATGATTGCCATGCCAAAAAAGACAAATAGAAGAAGAAACAGGAGATGCCATTTGAAGCCTGTACAGGGTGCAGAGGAATGGCGGTAATTCCTCCTATGGCAACACACAGACTGTGATTACATTTTTTATTATTTAGGGATTACATTTTAAATAAAATTTTACTTGTTATATCAAAGAGATTGAAAAAATTCATAATCTATGCAGACACCCAGAATGCTCGGCTCACACGGGACCTGGAGAAAAGACCTGGAGAGGAGGGAGCAAGAAGGCAAAGCATGACGTGAGGTACGTCATTTTATAAAGACACATAAACACTTGGGAATCTTTTCTTTTTTTTCTTTTCTTTTTGCAGCACATCACAAAATCCTTAGATCTGGTCTAGAATAACTAGAAGAACTAAAAGTGTGATGGCTCTGCTATCATCAGGACATTACAGTTTCAATTTAACCCTTTGATGTGTGTTACATTAAATTGAATCTCAAATGTCTTCATACTTGTAAATTTTGTTCCTTTATGCTTTTATATTTACATTTGTGGAATAAATTCTCGTTACACAGGTCTTGCTTTGACGAAAGGGGAAACACTGGACCAAAAAAACCCCAGCACCCCAGTTTACCGTCCCAGACCTTTTCCCAAAAAGAGCGATATAGACCACCAGGCAGAAGAAACCCACAAAGCATGCGTCATCAGGGCCGCCGTCAGTGGGAAACACCTGGTCCGATATGCTGGACCCCGAGCCAAGGGAGGGCCCAAAAGGTCCCTTGGCCAAAAAGGTCCTGGGCATGAGGAAGACACAAGGACCTGTGTGTCACTGTCACTTTCTAAATCACTTAAATAAAAGGTGTTGTCTTGCTATCACCTATTAATTTTTGTCTTTTGTCCATTTACAGTATATAATATGCCCCCTTTTTAAATATAGTTCTATTTAATTTTTCTGCAATTTAAAGATAATTAGAAAATTAACCACACGTCAGTCAAACCCCATCAACTGAAGTAACGGGCTCACACTTTTTGGCCGGAGCAAGTGTTTCCTATCCTCCATAATATTAACTTCACTTTGTCAATACTGTATCCGAAAATTCAGAGAGAATTAGTTTGATTATAAAAATATATTTCAAAGTGTAAGATGTCCTAGTGAACGTGCATGGGCAGGGTGTGTTATTGTGGCTAAATGAGTCTTCCATACAGACCACATTTTAATCACATACGTAAAGTATATCTTCTCCACATGTATTTTTAATACAACATATTTTGCTGCATCTTATTACTTATTGACTGTGATAGATTTAGTTATTTTAGTAATTTTAGCGTTTATGGTAAGAATGTTGCACTTCCTAGGTGTCAGCATGTGATCTAAATTGGGGTTTTTGATCAGTTGAACGCACTGCACACCCGTAACACTCTACCCCTCTACCCCTTGAACTTACCATATACTAAAGATCATTATTATTTAACTCTTTTATCTCCATGTTGTTCTTAATATATATATAAAAATATACATACTTGGTCATGTGTGAAAACCTTTGACCAAAATATTTTTGACCAAATATAAAAACAAATTTATAATCTGTAAAAAATGTCTTTATTGTTAGAAGGCTATTGGATGCAGGGAGATTTGTGTGGTCAAATGTATTGAGGGTTGCATTCCAATTAGAAACCTCAATAGCTTTCTTTCTGTCTTTAAAGGAGTGTAGCTAGGGGTGCTATGACGTGTATGAACATCTGTGTCAGAGGAAGTGTAATTAAAGGAAATAAGGCAATGATATAAAAGTGGGAAGATGTCAAATGTACAGTTGATTTTCTTTGGCCTGAACTATTCTTGATAATACCTTGTTTTGCAAAGTCAACAAACAGCTTGTTAAATAGACACTTTTGGTAACCTGTTATGGTTCAGTTACATTAGTTTTTTTTGCAAATAGGCCCTTGTGAATCATTCAGATTGCCACCTTAAAAATATGCCTGTGTTCAAAACTTGTGTTAACTTAAAAATGGTGCCATTATCCTATAGATTCCCATGAGGAGGCATTGTTTTTCTTAATTTTTTTAGTGGTAAACTAGTCTCAATCAATAACAAAACTATATGCTTATTTTACATGAACTATAAAAGTATTCAAGAATTTAAATATTGCTTACTTCTTTTGGTATTTTTCTATTTGATCGTGTGACAAAATTAATAAGATAAGATTAAAATATAAAAAATATTGGTAAAAAGGAGATCATTCATCATAGTCCACACTGGAGCCCTTTATATTAGTGTATACTGCAGCTCAGATGCTATAGAATTAAATGCTGTATACTGTTAAAAATTTGTCTATGGAGCTAGATTTGTTTCTTTATTACATGCGAGAAAATAAATGATCTGAGAGAAAAAAAAATGTTTGAGAGAAAAAGTTTTCATACCAATAGCAAAAACAAAATATTTTTTTAAACTCAAATATTATAAATAGATAGATAGATAGATAGATAGATAGATAGATAGATAGATAGATAGATAGATAGATAGATAGAGGGAGTTCAGGGGTTAGCTAGTTGTTTAGCCTAATGTTCAGCTGTTCAGGATTCAGTCTTTTGTGATGGTGGTGATTACACTCAAAAGACTTGACACCAGTCCTGGATTATGTTTTGTCTTGGTTAGCGTTTTTTTGGTCGTCTTTACTCAACAGTACAATAAACTTAAGCTGCCAAAACGGATTTCTTTACCAAAATTGCCAGTATTACTTAAAAACAGGCACACATGTTGTAGCCAGTTTGTCTTAAAGCATGCCTTTAAAAAGATGCTACTTACTGCGGAGTGAAAGTTTTTTTCATCGCCATATGATGGAGCCATCATTGTTATGGATGCAGCTTTACAGTACGGTTTTGGCTAAATCTATTAAAGCAGGGCCTGTTTGTTTTTGTAATTTTACTCAATGCATTTATAAAATATTAAAAGTTATAACTCAACATGTATTTCATAGCATATCTCACATGCAACCTCCAGTTTGATTAAAATCAATTTATTGTGATACAGTACTAAAAAATGGTAACAGCACAACATGTGAATTTTACCAGGCAACTAAATTAATTGAACCAAAGCAATCATATAATTAAATATAAGCCATATTTCTAGACAAAATGGGGAAACTAGGAGAACTACAACAAGGTAATTTATTTCTGGTATAAATCAAAATATAAAGACTTTCCCAAAAAAGAGAAATATATTTACTGTATATCTGATATACTTTTATGGACTGTGACCAGATGAAACCAGTTTTCCGTAACATTGAGCCTCATTGAGTCTGGCTGTTAATAAAATAGTGTCTTGTGTTGACAGGCCCAGTTAGCATCA
Organism: Etheostoma perlongum; assembly: GCA_026937815.1. Taxonomy (NCBI): domain Eukaryota; kingdom Metazoa; phylum Chordata; class Actinopteri; order Perciformes; family Percidae; genus Etheostoma; species Etheostoma perlongum. The sequence goes on along the minus strand of CM049371.1, from coordinate 24,389,112 downwards.
TATCAGTCTCACATGTTTTTGATTGCCTTTTAAGTGTTTTTCCTTCTACCTACCACTTGATGGCGATAGTGTTCACTGATAACATTTCTTCTGTTCTGTGTTGGTTGGAACAAAGTGGCATTTTATCTACAAATAGCTTATATATAGAACCATAAATTATAAAAAATACAGACTATATTTTGGTTTAGGGTCTGTAGTTACATTTGATCCAGTGGATAAACAAGAAATACTTAACACTACAGCTGATCAATCCAGACTCACTTACATGCAGACTTAATGTAAAGACACAACAATATTTTGTCACATTAAATGTCATCTCTGTCTAGTTTTTAATACATACTGTAATTGTACATATATCACCAAAGTTGTAAAATGGTTATGTCATGGGGTGTGATATAAATTCCACTTTGCATATTCAAACAGTCAGCAGTGTTGGAGATAGTGGGTTAAATGTCATTTGGGGAGTTTTGGTGAGTCAACGAGCAGGTGGTAACATGTGACAGCAATTGAGTGTCTGTTGTAACGGAGTGTGATGGACACTCAGTTACACACTATGTAGGTGGTCATGACTGGATTGAAACCAGCTGTTGTTAATGCTGCAGCACACATATGTACTATAGTGCCATGACCACTACAAGGTTCAACACGTGAAATCTCCACACCTTTATTTTTTATATTAACCCACTAGACCAAATGTATTGTATTGGACAAATGTCCATGGTTAACTTTAGAATCTTAACAATTTATAGGAATGGTCTTGAAAAGAAATTAACATGATTTATTTTACCCTAAAAGAAGATGCAAATAACTGCAACAGAGAATTTTGGCTGGTCAATGTGTGTTACTACAGCTCCAGCTACAGTACGTGAATGCAGGGCAGCAGCGAGGATTTTATAAATGAGTACAACTTTCCCTAGCGTGACCCAAACAGATTTTTATTTTATTAATTTAGTTGACTGTTCAGTTATATTTTCTTTACATTTAATCTCCCTACAGTATGATCTTTTAATGCCTTTTCCACAAGGAAAATAATTCTGGAGAAATAGTAAACCTTTTTTTTTGCCACCAGCATATTTGAAATATGAAAACCCATCATGTAATTTGCATGTAATTGTTGAATGTCAGCTACTCAGTTTTTTAAAGCCCACACATTCCCTGAGACAATGCTTTGGACATGACCTCGGTGTCCTCAATAGCTACTTTCCTAAGGGAGGGATTTTTGCAGTTCCTAGAACATAACGTTCCTATAACGGCCGTCCCTGTAACTCTTTCAGCTCCGACTTCAGTGCAAGGTCTAAGCGCTAAAGTTAAGTTACAATGCTGTAAAGACTGGTGCCGTGCATACGTCACTCCCCTCCCAGGGCCACTTGGCCAGTGTGAATACAAATGGAAAAAGCAGTTCTGGGGGAGAGTAGTTAGTAGAACTGATTAGAAGTGGACTATTCTTATAACTACGTTTCTGTAACTACATAGTCGGAATAAGGCTAATGGTAGCTTCCACCCTGCATTAGGACATCCTTTCCTGAATACGACATTTTCTCCAACAAGAGCATTTAGGGAGTTGATCTGTCAATATTTGCTTGGTCACAGATTTTCAATAATGTCAGTAATGATGTCAGCTAAACTGCAAATGTGAAGAAACTCTGTCAGTAGGTGCTGCTATAGCAACAGAATGACCAACTGTAATCCACAGCGAGTGACATGTCTGCCTTTGTATAAACTAACAAAGTAAAAAAGGCACTTTTCCCTATCAAGTTTCTATTAGCAGACTGTAAGTGACGTTGCCGCATTAACAATTGAGATATTTGACTTACATCCAAGATAAAGACTTGGCAGCGTACCTCAACCTCCTGAGATGAAAAGTTCTTTTCATTTGACGTCAATCTTTCAGTTAGGATCTTACACTGAAAATCAACAGTGCTACTTCATTTAAAGGGCAGACGCAGTGAGGTCATGGTGTTCACATGAGCTTCATACAGAGTTGAGTGGGAGGATCTTGGCATCTGAATGACTAGAGCCGCTCGCAGGCCTCCCCTCCTGAGGTTCAGCCTAAAAGAGATGTCCAGTCTACTGAGAATTACTGTAGGATAGTGTGCGAATTTAATTTCCGTATCCAAAACTTCCTATTGACGCTCTTGATCACAACACTTCCTTACAGCTTGCTTTTCATGCGCCTTTAGAGTCCACCACTGTCCACCGTGATGAGGCAGATAAGGAGAGCAGGGCAATCTGTTGCAGTGTAAACACAGCCCCAGAAAAGCACTGGAATGTCTCTGCAGTGGGAGCTGGAGGTCAGCCGCAGGCCAAGGCAGGTGGTATACATCAGAATCGAGGCTGACATCTCAGCATTAAGTTATCCAAACAAGAGGCAGGCGGTATGTTATCCTGCTAGGAGGAGGAGCAGGAGGAGGAGATAGAGGAGGAAGGAAGGGTGAAAACAGAGGAAAGGTGGGAGTATGAGGGGCTGAAGCAGACAGGATTGAGGGGGGGGGGTGTCCCTACAATCCAATCATCTTCCCATCTCTCAATCAGTCCCAGAGGGGACAAACACCAGTAAGCATACAAGGCTAAACATGACATGAGCCCTTGATCTCGATCCTGTAACTGATCTCGAAAGTTGTAGCCACTATCACGGGGAGCATATCCAAGATGGTTTTGAAAACAGTAGAAACATGCTTTACGGGCATGTTGAAATCCACCCAGTAAATGTTCAAGAGCTGGCCTTCCTCGTTAACTAATATTGTTGCTTAATGTGTACTTGTATTTAATTGAGCCCATGTGTCTATTTGATCTCTTGTGACTACTTGCTGGGAAGATCTACTCAGGTCATCTATTTCCTCTTTGATATCTGTCCACTGGGTTTTTGTTTTGCATATTATCTTCATCACAATCAGTATCAAACATGGTTTATCGGTCCCATTATTGCACACATTTATTGAATTGTTATTGCTGCAGAATGCTATTGTTGGGTACAAAACCTTTAATTTGAAATTGTAAAAACAAAAAGCAAATGAAGGCTTTCACATTCAATCGGATAAAATAAAATAGATAAATACATAAATAGTAAAAAAAGCTTATTTTTGTTATTTTTTTATTTAAAGCTTCCAGGTCTTATAACTTTTATTTAGAGTATTGTATTATTAAGTACTAAGAATTTAAACATGTAAACAAGTGGTAGTAGTAGTGGTATTTTTTCAGCAGTGTTGTGTAAATGGTCCAAGTAGTGTTAGGTCTAACCCTATCTAACTATTGCAGCGGAAATTTAAACCATAGCAGTGGATGTTATTATATTATATGTTTTACATTGTAAATTCTTAATCTGAATAGAGACGTAGTCTCCAGATACCGAAGAACAATATTTCTATTTTCAATGTTTCTAAAAAATGAAGTGGAAACACTCAGGTAAAGTACCAGTATTGTGTACTGTGTATTGACCTTGTCATAACTTTGCATTGCAGTGCCCCACTACAGCCATAAGTTAAACTGAAGTAACAGGTGTTTAGTAGGCTTGATTTAAGAAACTTATAAGACCTAATAAACATCTCTGGATCAAATGTTTTTTGATGTTTTTGGACCCCCCCCCCCAAGTTTGTGGTGGCTACAAAACACTTACTTAGTCAGTTGTTTACTGGGCAATAATCTGGACCACCAACTGCACAGCATCCACATTGAGCTTTTTACAGATAACAGCCATAATAACAGACTTGTGGTTCTACTGAAATGTTGAAATTATCAAAAGTTACACATGCGGTGCCAAGTGTAATTTTCATTTATGAAATATAAACAGAACTTAAGGGTGCAAAAACCCCAAATCCCTGGGGGGGGAAGGAATAGAGAGAATGTGACCATGGCGTTCTCAACAGCAACACCTGCAGTCAGAAGAGCGAGTGTCTTGATTCAACATTACTTCTGTTACTGACTGTAACACTTACTATCAAACTCCTATTTAAAGCCAAGGTCACTCACTGGTGTGTGAAACCCTGACCTTACTGGGAATCAGGAATTAAATAATCCTCTCATCCGTGACAGTCATTTTATGAGCAGCCTGGAAATCCTTGAGATTACAGACTCACTGCTCACCACCAGATCAGGACAGTTCACCATAAATGGAGCCGAGTTGAAGTAAACAATAATTACAAGCCGTGCTGCTGATTTGACCTATTATGGAGAGGTATATGAAGCTATTGTTGCTGCTGGCTAATAGCAGGTTTTATGGTATAGTACATTATATTGGCATGGTCAAATTTTTTGGGGGGCTAACTATTCACGTGGCATTGACCTCTTACATGGTTGTTGTCAAGAAAAACAATTGTTACATGGTCAGTTTCTTCTTCTTCTTCTTCACTTCAGCTAACTTCTGTTTCAAACCTCGCAGGCTTTTAAAATCTTTTATTTTACAAACAAAATAAAAACATGAGGTCAAGTTGGTATACATTTGTAGTAAAAAAAACTAAGTTGTGGAGACAAGGTTTTTATCCCACAGCAATAATAACTCTCAACCCAATAAACACCATAGAGGCAGTTTGTTATGATTGTCAGAGGTTATTTATTTTAAAACCGTAGTCTGTTTAGCTGGGCTGTTCTCATTTGTTCTCGCAGACATGCTGGTCTGTTTCTGCTCGGAACAATGGTAACCCGTCACTGCTCACCTAATAAGGCAGTGGGGAGGAACTCTTGTGTGACGACAGCGATCAAGTAGTAACATCAGGCATGGAAAGTTTACAGAGCGGCTCTTAATCCACACAACCTCTGTCCAGCTATGTGACACTTTTCTGATTTCTAAACAAAAACAAAACTTTACATCCAGTTGACACCTGGAGAAAGCAGTCCTTAAATATTGTAATTGTTGTAAGATTGTGACACATGCATCTCATCATAAACCTATGTACTATACGTACACAATATCTACAACACAATTCAGATTTTCAAAAGAGCAATATTATGAGTTAACATGCAAACTTTTATACTGGTTGTGTATAAACATAGTAAAATACCTGATTTCAGAACCCTGAATAAGCTCCCTGATTTTAAAGGACATTTCCGGCGCAAAATGAACCTAGGGTTTAATAACACATGGGTACCGAGTTGACTGTTCTCTGAGATATGTTTTAATGGCCAATGGTTCATGACCAGTCGAACGACGAATGCCATCATTTGACTGGTCTTGAAACAGTGGTCATGACTCTTTTCCCAAGATGGTGCCTGCCTGTTTACGTGAACGGTACTGTATTTATAAACTATCTTTTTAATAAACTGTCTGTACACTTACAAAGTTCTCAATGCTTCGGTCTACATGTAGGGACCCTCATTATGCTACCGTGGAAGTATGGTGCTATTTTGAGCCTTGTTAGTGGTATAGAAATAGCGATTTCTTTTTACTTTATGACTATTGTTATAAGCTAATTAGGGGATTGCGCTAAAACTGGTCACATTCAATTAGCATGAAAACATATCCCAGAGAACGGTTGAACTTGGTACCCATGTGTTAATAACCCCTAGGTTAATTTTGTACCGGAATTGTCCTTTCAGTATCTGATTACTGTCTTCCATGTGCACAGGTACACTGACAACTCAGGTGATGTTAAAGTAAAGTGTAAGGGTAACTCTGCCTGAATCTTTTTTCTATTGTTGTTCAGATGGAGAGACTAAATCCAGCAGTGAGGTAAAAGCAGCAGTGTCCAGACAGCCAGAAGCCAAACTGGGCTCATCTTTAACTGCTGAGGAAATTCATTCAGTACAGAAATGACACTCAGTGGCTGAATGGGAGTTTAACAAAGACTCAAGATGTAAACATACTCAATGCATCGTGCAACCCAGCTACAGCTCGTAAGAAAGTGAGTACTGTCTGTACAGTACTGTGTTACTGTCAGATAGAACTTCTGTAAAAGAACTCAACATGAAAAAAATATAAATCCCGTGCTTTATAGACTGTAGCATGCTAAGCAAAAGTCACAGAAGAGTGAAGAAGATCTGGTAAGAGCACTACAGCAGCACCTTGATCAACAAATTTTTCCACTGTGTGCTGTATGTTCTTCTACATCACCAGTACAACACGGTGAAAACAACAAATATCCAAAATGCAACAGTAATAATTATTTAGCATAAAAGACCTTATATAGTAACATACATGTATTAATTTATTTGTAGACTATATCTAATGATATGTGCTTCAAGTAAGTTGTCTATAACATACAGTATATCAAGGATTGCTTGTTAATAGGGATATTCTCTGCAGGTGTTTGTCGTCTCTCTTAAATATCTTTCTTCTTCTCGGGACCTCAGTCACCTTGACCTGCCCGACTGCAGCTGGCCACGCCGGCTGCATGAGTTACCTTCAATGGGCCTTTTGTTTCTCTTTGTCAACTCCACTGAAACAATACTCTGATTTAATAAATATGCTTTACTTTGATCCTCCATGATATACTACGCACACGGGCTCGGACACATCATTTCATATTTAGACGTTGAACGATATCTTAGGGAGAATGTTTAATCTGCTAAAGTAATTTTACCTTTAACTTCAATAGTAGAAAACAAGCGAGAAGAGCAACCAAAAAAAGCAAATTTTGAAATCAGAAAACACTGTCAACATCAGTGTAGGCTTCAATTAAAATGAGATTCTCTTGTTAATCCTCTTAAATTACTCCTAACATTTTTTGTTTTAAATATGCAGAACATGTGTCTGTTCTTTATCTGCTCTGTGTCAAGGTGTAGGTCCTGTATACATGTGGGCAGTGAGCAATACACAATGCTTCAGAAAAGTTTCAGAGGAAAAGTTGGGGAAGTTTTACATCCATTGTCTCAACTGGAACATCTTCCATTTCCGCCTTTAGATAAAACTCCCCTAGAAACTCAGTCTGTTACATTTTTGATAGAGATGAGCCTTAAAAACAGCGGGCGGCATCTAAATTATGCAACTGTTCGCATCCTCTTAGGGGAAAAAGTGGAGTTGGGCTGAGTTGTCGAAGGGAACTAGCCATGACAGGCCTGTGCATGGAGGGGTGGTGACCATGCATTATGAATGGTGTTAAGTACGCCTCAGCTGGAGGAGCTGAGTGGAGGCAATAGGATAGTGCCAACCTATTGGCTGCCCGCGGGTAATGCACTTCACTTTACCCCCCAAAAAACATTCTCTCTCCTTCAGTTCCCTTATTACTGCCCCAGCCTTTCAACACTGCACCTGCCACTGCCTAAAAATGTCCACCTGAAGTACAGATCCTCCACTTTCTCAAATAAAATGCATGCAGTCGCTTTGCAGAGGATGACTAATAGGCTCCAATAGACCGCACTTGGAGTGGGAGTGAGGTGGATTTTCAAAATGATTTAAATAGGCTCTTTAGATAACTTTCACTTAAGATGTTCTTTACAACTATGAAGCCGGTCTGTTTTTGTTTAAATGCTTAAAACTTTCATCATATCCATATATTTTAGGCATTGAAGCATTCTTGAAACTCATTGAGAATGTCTCACAAAAAAAGTAAAGCTGAAGGCACTCAGCCTAAGTTCTTTTCTTCGTTGACATGAAGAAATACAGAACCAGTCTAAAAACTCAGTGTTTTGGCATCTGCAGGAAGTTTCTCTTGAAAGCAGAATATAAAAGAATGATTGCACTTGCTTTTACTTTTTATTTGTGTCAAGAAACAAGAGTTTATTTAAGTAAAGTTTTTCCTAATACGTTTTAAAAAGGTTTTTTAAGCGTGGATGGGGATGATTGTATTTTAGTTTGCGTAAACAGTCAATAGTCGTTAATCTTTAATGGATAACTTTTACTTTGTACTTTTCAGATTCTTTTTATTAGCCTTTTACATTGAAATATTCTGTTTATTTTCTATTTTTGTAATTCCACTAATGATAACGCACAAAAATGGGAATAGCAGACATTTTATATTTCAGTGTATTCCTACTTCGTATGAGTGCATGTACAGTATCTGCACATGATTTACTCATTCTGGTTTACATTCAACTGAAATGTCTCACTTCCTCTCTTAATATTTAGATGTATTAGATTGTTGGCAAGTGCTTGGGAAATATTGTCATTTCAGGATATGGACCTGTTTTAAATACACAGAGGAAGAAGTCACCTCACAACCTCTTTTCGCTAACATGCAGCTCTGTGTTCAGACAATATTGACCGACTGATAGTAAAGACAAAGACAAAGATTACAGCTTTATTGAAAGCATTTATTCAAGTACATTTCGTCATTTCTTTTGCAATTTTCTGTTGAAATATTTTTTTTTTAATTGCAGAAATGTGATTTATCATTCAAATTGTAGTTTTTATTTGTTGCGATTGTAGTCGGGCTATATTTTTCAGCACATGTACAGTGTCCCACTTGCTTTATAATCAATTCTCCTCCAAACTAGCCACTGTGTTTGGCAGATATTGCATTTTATTTACCTGGCAAGGTAACTTCTTTAACTTACTGTAGATGTGAGTAGACAGTGATGTAGTGTTTTCATGCCGTTTGTTGTTTATAATTCTTATTATTCTGTTCCTGCTTATCGTAGGCTCTGCACACAATAATCCACAAGTCACCAGGCCTAACTTTGTGTTGTCATGTTATTGTTGATTCTGTAGAGAGACTCTACCTCTCGTCTCTATGTAGTGCAGTGTCTGTGTGTGTGTATCTGTATCTGCTTTTTTTAACTGCTTTTATCTTTGTTTGTATTTTCATTTCTTTTATTCTTAAAGTTCCGGTAGTCTATGTTACTTTTATAAAAAAATAACCTTATATCATATTTGCTCATACTGTCGCTATATCCTGACAGAAACACATAAGACAGATTATCTGTGAAAAAATGCCTCTACCTCATTAGTGCTCTGTGGCATTTGCAAATGTCCACTGCGCCCGACAAAAAAACTATCAATAAGAGCCAAGGAGTCTTGATGCAGTGTCAATGACTGCTCATGAACTGCGGTCAAACTGTCAACTAGGCAGCGTTGATTAAAGAAATGAATCATGATTCTGTTACAGTATTGCCTATTTCTTGTCTCAGCTGTTGTCAGAAACATATTATAGTGTACTGTTTAGCTGTAAAATAGAGTAAGTTTGTCACCAAGTCAAGTTAAAAGCAAGCACTGCCCACAGAACCAAGCACAAAAATAGAAGGCCATGGGATTATAAAGCTCCTAAAAAATAATTTCTTGCATTCTGATACACTTTTTTGAACCAATTTACTGTGGAAATAGGCCTACCTTTTTCAGCCTATGCAAACATAAAAAAACAAAGATGACAATTCTAAACATACATAATGGATATTCCAATATAATGGAAAGTATGGCATTGCGTGTCATTGAGCATTACTAAGTGAGTATATGGAAATCCAGGAGCTTTCTTTGTGGGTATACTACGTACTGTATACCTGCTTATCACGTAGACTACATCACTGGATCTGACATTTTCTCACAATACTTTGTATAAATTATTTTTCAAAATGGCTACCAATCATGTCCACTTCTTATGCTAAATGTCCCATGATCATCTAGCTGTCCTCATGCAGCCACACTGAAGGGAAATCCCAGTGGAGTCCTGCGCTGAGTCTCCTAACCAAGTTTTAATATTTGATGAAATTAGTTCTGCTCACTGCTTCTGCACTCTTTACTTCTGCTGAATGCCTCCCAGTCCTAAATTGCAACCTGGATTTGCTTTTTTGGTTTAAGTTTGGTGTGTTCCACTTGTAATGAGTGACAATGTAAAGCTATTTGCAAAGACAATTCTACCTTTTAGAAAATATTGATTTTAGCAGTAGCAGCCTCAGTGTTTGGTCATTTGATTTTTGGAACATATTTAATGTACAACTCTCCTCAACCTGTGAAAATTTACTACATGAGACAATGTAGGTTTTCTGAAATAGCAAATGTGTGTGTAAATAGTCTAAACATGTTATATTTGACAACACATGAAGCCAGTATATAGTAATCATTTTATACCACAACACAGCACTTAAATGAGTTTTAACCTTATACAACACAATAAAGAATGTTTAGTGAATTACGGATGCTTAATCCTTTTCTCATATGTCCTATGTGATTGTACTTTTGACCAAGCCAAATAGATACTGCAAGTTTGTGTCCACTGTCTCTGGAATAAACTCTTAAGTGCCCCACAGATTAAAGATGTACCTAAAAATATCCTGCACTTTATAGAGATAATAAATTATCATTGATTTCAAGTAACAAAAAGCTCTAACAATGGCTAGAGTTTTCCTAAGGCAAAAAAGTGCAGTGACGTTAGTTCATTGTTAGTACTGAACTGTGGTGTAGATGAGCACTATCTACACTCTCAACATAGAGGATTTATACCATATCATATACCATCTCAAAATGTATTAAGTAAATTATATCCTGACTTTTAGTCTCTAGTATGGGTTAAGCTCAAAGAAATGATGGATTCTACAGTTCCCATGATGCAATTCATGCAAAAATCATGAAATTCTACATCTGATATGTTCTTTAAAATGTTTCCTCGTTATGTTGATCAGTAACCTTTCCAGGGAGCACTGCATTTCTCTCAAAACATTCTGTTGCAAATTAGTAGTATATAAATGTTTTTATAACACAGGGTGGATGTTATAAATCAGGCATGCCTGATAACTTGAGATTGTCTTGTGTGTTTGTCGGTCCAGAAATTTCTAACATCAATGTCTAATTATTATATTGAAGTGCATTTCAAAAAGTTCAAACTCTTGTGCAAAATTAGATTTTGTCTCTCTGTGTGAAATGTGTCTTTTTTGTTGATATAAGAGAACAATCTGAAGTCATGAAATAGCTCCTCTTAAATGCAGGAAGAAATATTTACATTTCAGAGCTTGGGCAGACGATAAACGATGAGCAGCAGAAATATGAGGATGAGCGAAGCTGTTTTACCAAACTCATCTGTTTCTCACTAGATTGTAATAAATTAGAAATGTCTCACTTCTAACTCAGGTTTCAGGTTGAGCAAGTGGTGTAAAAGCCTGATGTTTATTTGAAACAAATTGATTTAGTGTCTCTGAGTGGGACAGAACTACGTCCTGCTGCTCTTAACTGCCTTGTTATTGTCCATTAGATGAGAGCCATGCCTCAGATCTGTAGAGGCAGAGGGAACAATGTGCGTTTAACATGTGTTTGGATTGGAGTCCAGTGATTGATGCTCTGTGAGATTTACCTACCAACACTTACAAAGGTCCCAGTTCACTGAAGACTCCACTTTAGGACATACTGTACATAGTAAAGAGGAAGAGAGGAAGTTAGTGTGTTGTTTGAGAAGATGTGAGGTTGTTGCAGGGTCTTTAATGAAAAGCTGTGACTTCCCTGACAAAAGTCCAGTTAATCTTTTACCATTATGTTATGCGAAATAACATAAAGGCGTACATAAAGTCTATAGTATGTTTTAATTCAGTATGTTTTGTGTTGTGTTTGTGTCTTTCCAGCAGTAAGACTTTGCAGTATTCTTTATGCATTTTTATGCAATTTTTGTACACATCTATCTATCTATCTATCTATCTATCTATCTATCTATCTATCTATCTATCTATCTATCTATCTATCTATCTATCTATCTATCTAAGCTCATGAGTCAAGATCTCATCTTTCAGAATCTTATGTTTCTTATAATGAACACCATTGATAGTAAAAATAAAACCAATATCCAATGCACATCTCCAGCTAGGCTAGCAGCTCTGTGAGGCTCCACTTAGGCCGAGCAGTGTTTTGAGCTAAATGCTAAAGTCCGCTATCAAGGATTATGCTAACATGCTGATGTTTTTAGCACGTATATTGTGTTTACCTTGTTCATCATCTTAGTTTAACACATTAGCATGCAAATATGCCTTAATAAGCACAAAGTACAGCTAAGGCTGATGGGAATGGCATTAGCTTTGCAGGTATTTGGTCATAAACCAAAGTTTTGGAATGTTGAGGTTTTTACCCAAAGATGGAGCTGAGAGGAATATTCAAAAGGATCACCAGAGTTATTATAATTAATCCAGAAGAGGGGGAAATTTTAATGTATTGACCATACTCCATGGCATTCCATTCAAAAATATATTTCCCTCAGTTGTTGCTTCATTAAGTCGTGAGGAGATAACCAGTATGAGCAGGTTTTTAACTCTGGGATATTAGACGGAGCTACAATTCATATTTACTAAATGAATACACCAGAGAGAAAAATGTGCATTTGACTTTCTCTGTCTTTAGCTAATATTTGAAATATGGTGTTGATCCTGTACTGTAGATAGCCATGCTGAATTTATCATATTTCTTGCATTTTTACTGGATATAAACGGTCACATCACAGGTTAAAGTCCACCCCGAAATTCTAAAATGAATATCCTATCGACTGTTGCCTCAACCCCCACTACAAAATTAGCATTCTGCAGCTTTCAGCTCTGGTGGTACACAGAAGAACGTTTGCATACAATCTCTGTAAAAATAAAAGAAATCATAGTGATAATGTATTTGTGGTTTAAAATGATATTTTAGGTCCGATTACATTTCCATTTTCTCACAACAATCTGTAATCGAAAGGTCTGGGGTTGCTCGGATCTATCAGCTCAATTCCCTTCCATTCTTTATCAAACAGGCTACTTTTAATAACTACAGAAAGGTGCAGAAGGCTTTGTTTGTTTGGTTTTAATCACAGCGAGGTGTCATCAGAAATATGCAAACCATGTGGTGTCTAAGAATTTGTCCAATCCACACAGATGAAGTATAAATAGGAAACATATGCTGAGAAAAGATGAACTCGTTGAGTCCAGTGGCTAAAATCTGCAGTACAACACACATCATCTTCCCCTAAAAATAATAAACACACATCTGCCTCAAAGCGATGACCTCAAACACAATGTTTGTGTTGATAAAACTAACACAAATACACACACTGCTAATCTAATAAGTGGAAGTGGCCACGGTTCAATAAAAGAACAATTCCCCATGAGACATAATATTCAGCAGCAGTGATTGTTATTGTTCAGTCTAGGGTTGCGATTATTTTCTTGATCAATCAATGAATTCTTTGATCTAAAAATGACATTCAGTTTACTAACATAAAGGATTGAGGAAACTAGAAAATATTTACAATTACGAAGCTGGAATCATTCATAAAAAACGATCTCAAACCGATAAATTGATTATAGTTGGTGATTAAATAAAACTGAATTGATTAATCTTTGCAGCTCTAGTTGAGTCTAAATGTATATGTATAGTTCAGTTAGATTTATTAGGCATGTGATGATGTAATGGTGTGAAAATGGAGCTATCCACTGTATTTCATTAGTTGTTAAGAAGTCCTATGTGTTTTTGAGTGGGTAGTGGGGAGTTTACATTCCAGAGACGCGGCCCAAAACCAGAACATGACCGTGTCTCACAGCTGAGCTAAAAGTGTCCAAACATTGTTTAAATTTGCTGCAGGAGATAGTCTGTTTGGGTGCCGCAGAAAGTGCCTGCAGGCGGAGGGCGTTACAAGCACTGGTGGGTCTGATTGTTATCAACATGCCTTCCTGTCTTTGAAATCCCTGCGATGGTTGAATATCTACGCGCTGCTACACACTAGCCTCATAATGGGTTTAGAGATTACAGCTACATGCGAACACAATTACATCGAACGCTCACAGTAAAGCATCCAGAGAAAGAAATCAGTCAGTTTTTCCTCTTTTCAATTTTGTCTTGATTTCAGTTTTATCAAGTGCATTATTACATACTTTATTTACAGGGCCAGGAATCCTGGATTGAGGAAGCAACAAAGAGATTGAGTTAAACATGTCTTTCCTCTGTTTGCAGGTCCAACACTGAGGTCTATTTTTGACATAATTTTATTTTGTTGACTTATCTCCACTAAGGTCCCATTTGTTTTTCTTTTTTTAATTTATCCGAACATCTCAAAACAGATGAAAAATATGTTTAGAGATTGTAGAGTGAGTTAGGCAATAGGACAAGAAACAAGTGGCTTTAGTTTTTTGGTGCAGATCTGGATAGTTTAGAATTACGTAACAAGATGAGGTTGTGAGACACTTTTTGAGAAAAATGTTGCTGCTGTTTTCTATTTGCAATTTCTTAAACAAAATAAATCACACTTGCTCCATGTTTGCCTTTGAAATAAGATAAGATTAATACTAATCTTATATTTGTGTGTTAAGTATGGACCAGATGAATGCCTCTAAAGCACATTAACTAACATCCGGTTATTATTCTATTATCAATTGTTTATTCTGTTCTAGAAAGTGAAATGATAACTTGAGTTGGCAGGGGAAGTTATGCACTTATGTCTATTAGAGTATGATGGCAACAAACCTGGCAACCTCAATGTAAAATCTGAAAAGTTAATCTTATTGAAAAAAATTTAGGAAACCGATTGCCTTGGAAAAAGATAAGTAAATATAACTATTAATCTAATGTTATGTCTATTTTACTTTCTACTTTTTAAGTTTACTTAACATTTAGTTGAGTCCAAATCAAAATCAGCTTTATTTGCCAGCTATGAGGACACATACAAGGAATTTTGCTTTGGATCGTATTGCTCACAATGCGCTTACACATACAAAACAATATATACACACTATATAGACAGGTTGAGGCAATAGTGCAATGAAGAATGCAAAGTATGCAGGAGTAAATTATAATTCTGATAGTTATTATGATTTTATTTTATTATATAAGTATTATATTACAATATGAACAGTATGAACATCTCTAAAATAGAGAATAAGAATGATGAATAAATAATAATTGGAACCAGTAAACGAACTGATTGCACTGGAATTGAACCTGGCACTGTGAGTAAGAAGTCAGCTGTCAATCAGAGTGATGACTTGTGGAAAGAAACTGTTCCCGAGTCTGTTGGATTTGGCGTGCAGTGCTCTGTAGCGCCTACCAGAGAGGAGAAGCTGGAACAGGTCGCTTCCGGGGTGAGATGGGTCTGCAGTAATGTTTCCTGCCCGTTTGCTGAGTCATGAATGGAGGACAGGTTGGCACCAATGATCTTTTCTGCAGTCCTAGTCTGCTCCTGTCCTTTTTGGTGGCAGATCCAAACCAGACAGTGATGCAGAGGACAGACTGTATGATGGCTGAGTAGAAGTGGACCAGCAGCTCCTTAGGCAGGTTGAGCTTCCTGAGCTGGCGCAGGAAGTACATCCTCTGCTGGGCCTTCTTAATGATGGTGTCAGTGTTGGGCTCCCACTTCAGGTCCTGGGATATAGTGGATCCCAGAAACCTGAAGGATTCCACAGCAGACACAGGGCTTTTGAGTATGGTGATGGGGGGGAAGAGTGGGGGGGCTCCTCCTGAAGTCCACGATCATCTCCATAGTTTTAAGTGTGTTAAGCTCAAGGTTGTTCTGACCGCACCAGAGAGCCAGTTGATCAACCTCCCTTCTGTAGGCCAACTCATCCCCATCCCGGATGAGACCGAAGACTGTTGTCGTCAGCGAACTTCAGGAGTTTAACAGATGGGTCTCCTGAGGTGCAGTCATTGGTGTAGAGGGAGAAGAGCAGTGGGGAGAGCACACAACCCTGGGGGGCGGCAGTGCTAATGGTCCGTGTGCTGGATGTGATGTTCCTCATTCTCACCTGCTGACTCCTCTCAGTCAGGAAGTCTGTGATCCACTGACAGGTGGAGGCTGGCACAGTGAGCTAGGAGAGTTTGGTGCTGAGGCTGTCCGGGATGATGGTGTTGAACGCCAAGCTGAAGCCCACGAACAGGATCCTTGCATATGCCCCGAGTTGAGGTATAGCAGGATGTAATGCAGTCCCAAGTTGACTGCATCATCCACAGACCTGTTAACCCTGTAGGCAAACTGCAGGGGGTCCAGCAAGAGGACTGTGATGTCCTTCAGGTGGGCCAACACCAGTCTTTCAAAGGACTTCATGACTACAGATGTCAGGGCGACAGGCCTGTAGTCATTTAGTCCACAGATGGAGGGTTTTTTTTGGCCACTGGGATGATTGTGGAGCGTTTGAAGCAGGGGAGAACTTCAGATAGTGCCAGTGATCTGTTGAAGATCTGAGTGAAGATTGGGGCCAGCTGGTCTGCACAGATTTTCAGGCAGGATGGTGACACACTGTCTGGGCCAGGAGCCTTCCTGGTCTTCTGCCTCTGGAAGAGCTGGCACACATTCACTTCACAGATCGTGAGTGCAAGTGAGGGGTCAGAGGGGGGGGAGGTGACAGCGTACGGGTGGGGGAAGGTGATTGACTGAAGTATGAGTTGGTGCAGGGGGGGTGTGACTGTGGGCTTTTCAAACCTACAGTAAAATCCATTCAGCTCGTCAGCCAGTCGTTCAGAACCAGCAGTGTATTTACCTAATTTGTGAAGTTGTTCCAACTTAAAAAAGGCAAGTGACATGACCTTGTTCTTTTTAAGTGTGTGCCAAAAAATCTGTGCACAGTAACTGCGCCTGGTTGTTGATCGCAACGAAATAGACTATTTATCCCCAAATTATTTATTTATTTATGTAAAAAACAACCATTGTTCCCCTTCTGTTTGTCGATGGATTCAAAAAGCAAGACACAACAGTTAATGAGAGGTGTTATGGGCACTTTATTTTGCCTGAACAGAGCCAGGCTAGCCATTTCCCTCTGCGTCAGTCTTTATGCTAAGCTAGGCAGTAGTCGAGAACCAAAGGGTCGCAGGTTCAAGTCCCTGTACAGACCAAGTACGGAGTGTGAACTGGTAGCTGAGAGATGCCAGTTCACCTCCTATCTATAGGCAGCCCTCGCTCTGACATCTCCTCATTTAATGCATGTGCATAGGTCCTGTTTGAGTGTGTGTATTTCTGGCCTGTGTGTGTAATGAGCATAATATTATTATGATGTGGCCTGCATGTGTGCAAACATCTTAATCTTAAGTTATACAGATCTGATATCATGCTGTGTCTTCTACCTCACAGCTGCATGACCCACATCCTCGACTACCCCTGTTTAATTATCCTCTGCATCCTCCTTTGAATTATTATCTTGTTTGCTTCCTGCCTTTTCCCACCCATTTCACGTCCCCTTGAGAAGCTGGCAGCAGACTTTCAGATCACCCTAGCCTCTGCTAGCTGGGAATCTGCTGCCCTTTGGTTTAAATAGCATAACCCTCTGTGTCCCATATTCCATACACAAACAGGAAGTGAAGACCTTAATGCCGAAAGAGAAAGTGTTTATTCTTCACCAAGTTCACAGTTGTTTTTGTGTTTCAAGTGACACCACCACTGAAATGTAAAGAAATCCGCTGGTATGTTGTGTTCATTTAGTTCATTAGCACCTTAAATATCTTAAGACAAATTCAGACAGGCCTTTTCCCCCACATTTATGTCCCATTTTGAGAAAAATCTCAGTAGAGTTTCTTTTTTATCTGCTAGTTTCACTTCATGAGAAAATGGCTATTTAATTGTCCCAGTGGGTTGTTTCTGCAGCATTTCCTCTTGTGAGGAATGCTCAGAGTGGGAGTGTTTCAGTGTAATAGGAAACACTTTGATATTAAGTCTGTTTCAACCAGCTATAAGATCAAGAACAAGAACATCTCTGTCGCTTTTTCAAGATCCCCCAAAAAGATGTGTGTGAGAAAAACAGTGAGACGGCCAGAAAACAAGATTTGTTTTCATATCTGAACAATATGTAACACACAATCTCACAGTAGTTGATCTGGCAAATCTTTCAGAACATTTTAGGGCCCATAGTTTTGTTGTATGCTTTGTGCGAAACAATAAACACAGTTGCTGCTGGCACTGACTTTGTTGTCATTGTAAAAAACATAACAGTCCTGAGATCCAGGAGAGGTGGAGGCAATGAACTGGGGTTACTGTGTTCAACAGGACGGCAAACGACAGACTGAATATATTTTTGTTGTAGCATTGAAGTTCGGATGTGGCCGAGACCTTTTTTTTTCTTCTTACAAATGAGTAATGCTGACGTGCAAAACACAAACACAGCCTGCTTAGATGCATTGGATGGTTTACATCACCAGTGTCAGTGAGAAACCGTCACCCAAAGGCCTCTGCAGTAAAGCTGTGAACTATTTCTCATTGTCCTTTCTCATAGTGAAGCTTGATAGATGCACATCTGGACCAGGAGGTGATTGAGAAAGAAAATAGTTTGCTCCAACTGCTGTGCAGAGGTTATGAATGCCAGTTTGGATAATTAAGCATTAGATTAGTAGTTTCTTTGGTATCTAAAGCTAAAATGAGAACAACATTGTGTTCATGGAAGTTGTGTAAATTTTAGATTACTCTATTGGATTGTAATTTTCATAGCAGGTATTTTGACATTTTCTCTTAGCTGTAGTGCTATTTATTAATCTAGATTGTTTTGGTGTGAGTTGCCCAGTGTTGGAGATATCTGTTGTAGAGAGGTCTGCCTTCTCTCTCCAATATAATGGAACTAGATGGCACTCGGCTTGTGGTGCTCAAAGCGCCAAAAAATACATTTGAAAAACTCAACAGCAAGGTCTCTTTTTAGAATTCATGACCTGGTTACTAGGTCACTAAAATAATATTCACAGACCTGGTTGTGAGCAGTTTCATGGTGGAACTACAGTATTTGTTTTTTGTTTTTTTATTTATCTGAACATCTCAAAACAGATAAAAAATGTGTTTAGAGATTGTAGAGGGAGTTAGGCAATAGGACAAGAAACAAGTGGTTTTAGTTTATTGCTGCAGATCTGGATAGTTTAGAATTACGTTACAAGATGAGGTTGTGAGACCCTTTTTGAGAAGAATGTTGCTGCTATTTTCTATTTGCAATTTCTTAATCAAAATTAAATCACGTTGAGAAGATAAATACTAATCTTATATTTGTGTGTTAAGTATGGACCAGACGAATTACCTAGCTTAGCTAAGTGTAACAATATGCCTCTAAAACACATAAACTAACATCCGGTGATGTTAGTTCCGCATTAACAACTTGTGTTGGCAGGGGACGTTATGTGCTGCCAGATACAGCCAGTGAGCACACACTTTTGTTTTGTTGTCTATTAGAGTATGATGGCACCAAACCTGGAAACCTCAATGTAAAATCTGAAAAGTTATTATTGAAAAAAATGTAGGAAACCGATTGCCTTGGAAAAAGATAAGTAAATATAACTATTAATCTAATGTTATGTCAACTAGGGCTGCACGATTATGGCCAAAATGATAATCACGATTATTTTGATTAATATTGTGATCACGATTATTCTCACAATTATTTGTTGATTTTAACCAAAACTAATTTTATTGTCACATAGGCTGTTTATAACTGCTTTCACATCCATATTATGTTACATTCTTCTTATGTTGAAGTTGTATGTTGTATAGACATACAGCTGAAACACATGTAAATGAAAATTAGCTATCTGAAATAAATAGCGTAGGATATATATTTTTTTTTAAATGCATCTCTGAGAAAGCTCCTTCATTTGTTTTTAACAATAACTGATTAAGAGAGCTAGGGAGAGAGAGGGATGCAATGGACGTACTCACAGAGCGACGGCTGACTCTTTATGAACAGGTCCAGCACGGGTCGAACGGCGGATATACACGTCTTGTGTACAAAATGTCTGTATCATCACTGCGCTGCATTTTTATGAACTATGATATTCTGGCCATGGGTCACATCTCTGGCCCAGATCCAGCAGGCTCGGTCTCACACGCTATTACTCTACCAACTGAAGTTAGTTGCATTCAATAACTTCTTCTGTATTCTTCGCCGTGGCTGCCGCGATAGCAAAGTTACCCGCGGAAACAATGGTACAAATACAGGTTTGCCCCTCATACTTAACAATATACAGCTGTGTTAATAAAAAATTAAAACTGTAGACAAATGTCAGAAGTGTGGACCGGCGCTGTGTGGCCGGGCTGCACGGAGAGTAAGACGAGAGAGAGTAGAGGAGAGATCCAAACACAGGCACAACTTTACAAAAGAAATGTAACGTAAAATTAAACCATACCCATATAACAACATTGCAGCGGATGCTAGGACATTAGCACCGGTGCGTCCTAGAGGAGCTAACAGCTAACAGACGCTACTAGCACCGACTAGCACTGGTCACTGCTGTAGTCTGAAAAACACAGACGGGATAAAATCACATAAATTTGATCGTGGGAAGTCAAAATCGTGATCGTGATTAAAATTTGATTAATTGTGCAGCCCTAATGTCTACTTTACTTTCTACTTTTTAAGTTCACTTAACATTTAGTTGTATTTACCTAATTTGTGAAGTTATTTCAACTTAAAAAAGGCAAGGGAAATGACCTTGTTCTTTCTAAGTGTGTGTTAAAAAAGCTGTGCACAGTACCTGCGCCTGGTTGTTGATCGCTACAAAATAGATGCACTATTTAACTCCCCAACTTTTTTATTTATTTATTTATTCATGTAAAACCAACTATTGTTCCCCTTTTATTTGTTGATGGATTCAAAGAGCAAGACACAACAGTTAATGAGAGGTGTTACAGGCACTTTATTTTACCTGAAGAGAGCCAGGCTAGCCATTTCCCTCTGCTTCAGTCTTTATGCTAAGGTAGGCTAACCAAACTACACCCACTAATCGTATCACTGTCAAGTATACTCATGGATGAGAGGCTCATGTTCGTGACAGAGCGAGATTTAAACATTTATGGTATCTTCCTTGGTTGAACTATAACATTAGCTAGGTTAGGTGAGCGAGCAGTATTGGTTAGTCACAGGTAAAGCTCAGACGAGAAGAATGAGCCTTTTGTCTGGCCGAGTGCCATTTAGTTTCATTATAGAGAAGGCAGACAACTTTACAGATACAACACTGGGCAACTCACACCATGCAAACTAGACTGCTAAATCTACAACTACGAAGGAAAATGTGTTTTTCTGATTTTGGGGTGAACTGTCCCTTTAAATTCATGGTGCAATAATTTGCTTGTTGAGAATCGCATCTAGCTGCAAATGAAACAACTTCCTCCACAATCATCTATGAAAAATACGCCTCCTGTGAAAATTCCTTCCTAATAACTTTGTCTACAAGAAAGAGCTGATGAAAAATGGCAGCTGTGAAACTGCTTTAGAGTGCAGCTGTGACATCAAATGAAAGCAAAGCATTAAAGTGTTATCAGTGTCGTCTGCTGGAACAACTGTCTCCACTCTGCAATTCCACTAAACTTCCTTTAGGGTAAATTACCTTACTGCTGTGACACAAATGACATCGCCTTAGCATTTTAATATACTTCCTACCAATAAAACAAACAGGTGTATGTTTGATGCATGTATCAGCGATGCAGTATATGAAGGGTGGATTGATTTCCAGCAGACGTGGAAGCTTCTCCGCCCTCCTTCTGTCCTTGTTGGCTCTCACAGCATGTGTGACAATGTCTGACAAGTGTTAGAAATATAGGGCAACAGATAAAAGGTGGCAACCACATGGATAACTGGTGCTAGCACTCACTAATAGGCTATTACAAATATTATTGGGTTAGGCACTATCAATAAAATTTCATACCCATCTTTCTGTTTGGGCTGCAACTACATTCATGCCCGTGATTAGCGTTAATGTATTCGTGAAGAGGGCTATTTATTTGACAAAGTATTCACGAAACATCATAAATGCACCCCGCACCTCCCTCACTCACTGTGCGGGTGGAAAAGCTTCAAAGTTCCCTAGGACCTCCAAATGGATGTTTGGCCGAACCACAGAGGACACGCAGAACACAAGCTAAGTGCTTTAGCAGCGGGTGATGGTAACGCAGAAGGACAGGCTCAGTGTGGCGTGAAGCAGAAGAGTGCTGTGCGAGGTGACTTATGGGACAATGGGGCCGCTTTTCGCAAATAAAACATGAGGGCTTATCCAGAGCCTCTGAGCTGTGCAGTCTCTGTTTCTGTCAGGTGTTTGAGGGTAGAAAAAAGGGGGGGGGGGGGAGATCTGATTTAATGCTCCTGAACTGTTTGGATTATGTGGTGACTACAATGAAGGGTAATTCAGTGAAACATATTGTTTTTTGGTAATGCTCAGAATCCTATTACCTCCTTAACATCCACTTTTCCACTTTAATTTCCTATTGAGTAGCTTTAATGTTGTTAAAATCCTCTTATTCTGAATTTTAAATGAAACCCGAGACTTCATGTTTTTATGGCTGCACCGTTTTTAGCAAAAAAAATAATAATTTTCTAATAATTTGATTTGAAAGAGAGCCAGCAAAAGAACATTTCTATTTCTAAGAATATTTTATGGACATGACAGCTTCCCAAACTGACACTGTTTAGTTTGAGACATGTGGGACTAGTTGTGATATAAAACCAGAAGACAGTCTTCTCTTGCTTTTTCAATTAATGACAAGTGGCAAGGATTTGCAGCCCCCGAAGTTCTGAAGCAATTTATGTATTTAAAAAAAGAAACATCTCTGATAAGTTTAACTATAAAAGTCTCAGCCCTAAATTATGTAAAACCTCAACACTTAGAGGGAAGAGGTCTGTGAGTTTAGCTCCAAACTACGTCAAGCATTCCTATAAATCCAACCGAAGAAACATATAAATAAGACATTGTTTGCACAGTACATCTACACAAAGCTATCTTTGGCAGTGAAGATGGCAGTGACATCTTTGGGCATAAAAGGTTCAGAGCTTCAGTGACTCATATTTTGCTTGTTAACCCATTGTTTGCCAGTGGTCCAGGTTTTCCAATCCGTGATTATTTTTTAGGAATCATTTGTGCACAGCTGCATTAAAGGGTTGTGGTATGAAGGGGGGAGAGAGGACATGACACCAAACAAAGCCGTAAAAAAATTTCAATAGTCTCAATTATTAGAAATAAGAGATGATATAAAAACATACATTTTTTACAAATATTCATTTTTTTTACCATGAATCATCTGCCTTTGTATGAAGCAAAGGTTTCTGATCAAAAAGGTCTAGACAAAATGATCCCAAAATGAATAACAATATATATATTATTTTTTAAATGGCAAGTGTACACAATTATTAATTAATCAAACTGATATTTAAAGCAATGAACTATGTTTTCACTGTTATACATTACACAACATGAAACTATTTATGTGCATGAGCAAAAAGACACAAAGAATTATCCATTTGAACAACATAAATTTGGATCATATCGTCACAGTAAAGATAATATTGAATTATTGGCCGTTTATGATCATACCATGTGCATAAATGTGTCTTCTTTTTGTAAATTGCAAGGAGAGTGGATGAGGTTATAATAAATCTGTGGACGCGGTGCATAAAGACGGTGGCCTCTTGTGCATTAAAACCTTATAGTACAGACTGTACCTACTGTGCGGAATAAATTAATGAACACTCAGCGGCACGGTCAATATTTCAGGGAAGTGACTACAATGGCAAACGGAGTGTATGTATGTTGATTCCTTAACATTCTGAAAACTGAACAACTGCTGACTGAAGCATTATATAGGTGCTACAGCTCACTACTGTACTCTGGTTTATTGTACGTAACACGCACAGACTTGAACATAAAACACAACACAACATACAAAAATCATATAAAACAATATGTAAAACTTGCTAAAAACCCACTACACACGCTCATATAAAACAATGTACATAACAACATAAAACCTGGATTATATCCAGCCATCATCATCCAACCTGATTATCAACAGTTAAAACCTCATCATCGTACCATCACTGGCTCCTAAAAGAGGCCTTCGGTTCCCCCTACCATCCAGCATACAAACAAACCAGTCATACAAAGCTAATTTTTAATTCAAATCTACTGATAATTTCCCACACTCAAGGAGATTTTGTCTTATTAAATCATTCAGAATTGTGTTTAATTCTAAAAATATGTTCAATTTCATGTATATTATATCCTATTATTCTGTATGTGTGCCTGATATTTTGCTGCTGTAACACTGTAATTTCCCATGTTGGGATCAATAAAAATCTATCTATCCATCTATAATTTAGCAAGAATTGCTATTTTCCCTTGAATTAATGTAGGGCTGCAATTAATGATTGTTTTAATTATTGATAAATGAGCCAATCATTTTCTCCATTAATTGATTAACTGGTTGTATAAAATTATGTTGTTCTAAAACGGTCTTATGTTGTCCGACCAACAGTCCAAATCCCAAAGATTTTCAGGTTATAATGATTTAAAACAGAGAAAAGCAAATATGTTCATTTGGGAAGCTGGAACCAGTGAATGTTTGGCATTTTATTTCTTGAAAGATGTTTAATATGTTTGTTTATGTACACACCAACCACCAAGGCATATTCCTTGTAAATGTTGGCAATAAATTCTAAATGATTCTCATTTAAACTCAAATGTAACTATATTTAATCAGTACTTTGTCATAATGTAGGCTACATGTTACTGCTGCATTGAAATACAATTACAGGTCACTTATTGTCACACAACAATGAGATAAATACATTTTTTTTCACTACTTTCTCATCTTGTCTCAAGCTTTGTGCTAACATCTGTCTGTGTTTCCTCTCACATATATAGGCTATGTATATATTTACCACTTGGGTAGATAAGCACACTAAAAAGTCAGCAGAGCTCCACTATTTTTAGATCACACCACTGAAGAAGTACGGTGAGACTACGTCCGTCTTTCGGCCGCCCACCCTCCTCGCCCTGCAGGCCTGATTGTGTTCTTATACAAAGTCAGGAAACTCGTGGCCTTTGAGAGCTGTTTTGTTGTGAGGAAACGCACTGCATGCTGGGCTCACGTCCAGGGCCGAGCCTCGATACACAACATATGCCGTTTCTCCACCCACAGCCTGGATCCAAATCATTAAAATACAGACAAGTATGATTTATTATTGTCATTAGCATTAGTATTGTTGTTGAATGTATTAGGTTAGATTTGTAATGGCACAAATAAATATGTTATATATCTGTAAACAAGGCCTATTCATGTTGATTTTCGATGTGTTTGCTTGTGATTTACAATATATGTGATTTACAATATATTGAACTACTAACACATAAAATGTGTTTTATTTTACTTTGATATATGACAATAATTCAGCCATAATGTCAATTTGTTAGACATAACTATGTCAACATTTAATTATAACACTGTCATCAATAGTAATCCACACATTTACCTGTAATGAAATGTGTACCATTAAATGGCCCTTTAACTAGGCCTATTGCCTTTATATTGTTGGTTATTAAGTGGGTGTTCATAAATGTATTGCAACAGAATATAGCCTAGAAGATAAAAATTTTTTAATGTGTTGTCCATACAAAGCCATAGTGTCACAAATCAGTAGAAGATCCAATATTATAGGCACATTATTTCTAGTATAATTCTGTGGTTACACCCTTCTTTTTGTTATTGTTTTCCATTTTTTAATTTTTTAGGGGTGAAGGAAGTCAGAGGCAGATACAGACATACAAAAATAAATTAACCATAAATGAATAATACTATTTTTTATTATTATTATTATTATTATTATTATTATTATTATTTATGTTGGAGAGGTTTTGGGAGAAATACCATTGGCTCTCCGGGTCCCATAGTAGGCCTAACGATGATGCAGCGGCAGAGGGGCCGGGTCTTCCTGCAACAGCTGAGGCGGATCTGCAGCTTGATTACGGCTCACAGCGAACTCCAACATAATTGATGACCTAATTGAAAAGCAGGAGGAGGATGAGAGGGGAGGGGAGGCGGGGGGCATACTCACGGACAGGAGGAGAGAGTGAGTGAGAGAGAGAGAGAGAGAGACGCGCTCCAATGAGAAAAGTTTACTTGTTCTTCCTCCGCACAATCCCACAGCTGAGGGCATTGATGTGAACGCAGAGGCTTTCTGGTTTTTACGCGCACTTCTTTCCCCCCGTCTTTCCCCACCACACACGGAGCACAAATCCACCTTCTCACCTTTAGTTTGGCGCGTGTCTGCATTTCTTCTCTTTCATTTTTCCTCCCTTTTAATGAATGATTCTCTCTCGCAACACTTCTAATACTAAGATATCTTCGGATACGCCGCCGTCCTCGTCTGCACGACCTCACCTCGGCACATCTCCTCTCAAGTTCAAACGCCACCAAGACTTTCACTCCAGCTTCAGACGCACTTTGGGGAAATATCACACGAAGAAAAACTTGATATTTTGCGCAGCCGCCGCAGAAGCGACCGCCAACATGAGCCTGAAAGCTGACGCAGAGCCGAATAACAACGTTTCCATCGAAGAGGAGGTGAGCAGGCATAAGTTTTTTTTTTTTTTTTTTTTTTTTTTTTTTTTATTTTCATCCGCTTCTCCGGACTTTGACCAGGGTGTTCATGTTCAATGACAGCCGGAAAAAATGTATTTCCGGTCACAAATGGGGCTACAGTTATATGTTGGCTGAAATTCCTTTAGTTTTTGGTGGCTTTTTGCTCTCCTGGAGCAGTTTTAAAAGTAAGGAAAGCGCAATTTAAAGGGGCTAAACACGTCCAGTGGAAGTGGGCATAGTTTAGCAGTATCATCCAGAATTATATTTCAAAATGCATTTCTTTATTCCTTAACCTTGCAATGACGTTTCCCTTTTTTTTGTTTAACAGATTAAAATGTTGAATCATAATTACTGCGAACAAGCACTTAACTGAACCAATTAAGCTATAAACTGTAATTAATCTTGTAGTTTTTAATATATTTATTTTATTGAAGACCCAATTGCCATATTTAAGCCTACTTCATATTGTTTCTTTGTGACCTACTGCAAAAAAGGGCAATGGGGCTTATAGTTAGGCTATCTTTTTAAATTGGGGTTGAAAAAAATGTAGGCCTGTATTTAATTTAAAAAATAGTTTTATATCTAAAACATGCTTTAAATGAGTACTCTCTGCAAGCCTGTCTGGATTGGTTTCTCCTAATTTTCTAAATATCAACTTCCTTCTCTGCTCTCTTCCTCAGCAGTGACACCCAGTTTGTTGTGGTGACATTTTGTTTGCCTTCAGGTGACAAACAAAATCAGAAGTGTCACACAAACGCTGCACATTTCACATGTCAGTATTTTGATTTGTAAAGCGGTTCCAAGTCATCATAAAACTGAAACCAAAAATAAATGTCAACTGTTATAGGAAATCCTTATCTGCAATTTGGAACTCTAAAGATATCATTAAAATTGGAATAATTTTCAAATGATCTCAATTAATTAAATGACTCCCCAGATTATCCATGTTGACTTCTTCCAGCTGTGAGTTCTGTGTGGCCAGCTATATTTCATCTTTAATGAAGGCACACTGAGGGGAGCGCTGGGCCTTTTGTTGCTCCTCCTTTTGTTCCCATTATCTTGCAACAAAAAGCCATGTGGCCACTTGACTTTTCTTAGCTTGATTTCCTTTTTGTATCTTTATCTCCTTGGAATTGAGAGCAAAGATTAAACAAACTGACGAGAAATTTCTTAAAAAGCCCCAAAACGTCTGTTAAGAGGTTTTGAATCAAGATACAGAAGCTTGTTAGTCACATTGTCTCGTCACAATAGTTTTACTTAAAATAATTCACCTGAAATTATGTAACTGATGAATTTAGAATTTTATTAAAAGCTATAATAGTGCTTCAAGTTCATGCACTCAGTCAACAAGAAGCCAATGGACAAATTCAAACATCACTTGAGTTTGCATCCAGCTGAGCCGGCCTTCAGTCGCTTTATGTGCTGACTTGTAAAGGGCTGAGAATTGCTGCTGTGTGGCACCTGAAAAATAGCGGCGGGTTGGGGTCGCGGGTCAGAGGAAGGAAATGGTACCACACTGTGCACTGTTGTCCACTGCTGTTTGTCTGGCATCCCCATTGTAGTAGTGAGGGCCTCCCCACTGGCTGGAAACTAATGGGCCTCCCACTGCATTGTTTATTTCCCCGGCCACACTGGACTGTCCACAGCAATGTCTGGGCAGGGCAAGGCCAGGGGTCCTTAAATGGGATCCAGGGATCCCCAGCATGATTAAGACCATCGCGTGACATGTTGGGAGGATCACAGGTTTCATTTGTGGACCATTGTTCAGATTTGTTAATGAGCCAAATATTAAGGGATTGTTTGGGTTTTGACATTGGCTTTACGGGTGGTTCAGGTCCAGTCAACGCATAACTTGATAAATCTGAGGGGTCGCAAGATGGTTAAAATGGTAAAACTGGTGAAAGAAAATATATTTAGGTGCAAATTTAGGTTTTATTTTCCAGACTTTTTCTTCTTGGCTTTGACTGGATAATGTTGGCTCTTTTCAATCCTTTTAACTTTAAATAAAACTAGAAGGCACTCAGAGCGCCATAGCATCCCTTGTCTCGGCAATGTTAATGAAAGTGAAAAATGCTACACCCTTTCAAGTGTCAAGCCAGTAGTTTATCTGTAATCCTGCTGACAGACAAACTCAACTGAAAACATAACCTCCCTGGTGGATGTAACAATCTTGGAGGGGATAATCACTCTTTTGTTGGAAGTACTCACTACCTGTGCAAACTGAGGGGTCGCAAGGAGATGTTTTTGTTTTAAGGGGTTACAGGCCAAAAAGGTTGGTAACCAGAGTCTTAAAGGGTTTAATCTCCAGCAAAACTAGTAGTATGAAGAACAACCCTGCACCTGACCAGTGGGACCATTGACTCATGTCATTGTGCATTTTCATACATCAAAATATCCATCCATATGTGTTGGTTAGTATGGAGGAATGAGAGGTGTTGGACCATAGACAAACATTTGTAGATCTTTTTGTGCAACCCAGTTATTATCCCGCATGCTGCTGTGCTGGGAATGAAGACGCCAAATGAGACTCATGATATTAAGATGTGTCGCCTCCATCTGGCCAAATAAAGCTTTGCTTTTTGTTTGCAGGTACGAACCCTGTTTGTCAGTGGCCTACCAGTTGATATCAAACCACGGGAACTTTACCTTCTCTTCAGACCTTTTAAGGTAAGTTACAACATGAGGTTTTTCTAAGGAAAGAGGGCGATACATGCTGTACAGATTTTGAATCCCTGTGATTTGGGGTATATAAATGCAATATACTTCTTACTTAAAGCTGATTGTGTGTCAGGTGCTGGAAAAGTTTCTAAAGGGATTATCTGTTCATTAAAGAACGAGGCATTTAAGCAATGCATAAAAGTATTAAGGAAGCAACTGTAATCCAGTGTTCAATTCTTTTGTAAACTATTTTACTGATGCAGTAATATTCCTGCCTGTAGCTCACACAGAACTTATCAGCGCTCCTTTTCGTTGAATCAATCCTTCCCGTTGAGTGATTTGCATATATGGAAATGAGGCCACAGCATTGTTTGGCCATTGCTCTGTTTTTGACTGGACTCCAGTTCCATAAACACCCCTCCCACCCGTGTCCTAACTAAATTGGAAGTGGTATCGCTCGCACATGGATGATCTTCTGGAATGTGTAAATGAGTAGCCCTCGCGATTGGCCAGCCAACCCTCTCTGACCCAGCTCGCCCACCGTGTAGGGAAATGTTTTATTCCTTGTGTAATATTCAGACATTGTGAAACAACTGAAATGTGTTGTAACCTTAAGTCATTGTAATGCTTTACTTTTTGCTTCTGCAGTACATGTGTCCAAAACATGCATTTTATTTTATTTTTTTGTTTCAAGAGAAACCTTTTTAATATTGACTGTATTCTACTACTTGGTCTCCTCCTGTGACTTACTGAAGCTAAATCTGGTTTGGATTGTTGCTAAGGATTTATGACAGCTGGTAAAAGTTGTTTAAATTTCCATGGCTGTAAATCAGGATCAGAAGGGATCCCATCTATCAATACTCTGGTCAGGCAAAAATCCCCTTCGTTTCTCAGGAATTTGCTCCTGCTTTAGCCACCCCTTGTGCTATTTTTAACCTGGTTTTAAAAACAGTGACTTTATTTGGAAGTCATGCTCAATCTATGCTTAATCTCATTTGTAAGAGAACCCTTGCATATCTGATATGTGCGTGCTCCTTTTTTTAAACTAAACGTGGTCTTCATTTTCTTTTTAGCTTTTATCTATTATCTGTAGTCAAATCAATAAGTGGTGCTTTGGTTGAGACTGTGCGTGTTTCACCTTATTTCACTACAACAAATGCAAGTACAAAACTGTGACAGAAGGGACCCGTGAAGGCCTGCTCTTGAGCTAAAACTGAAGGTGCACACAAGCAGGTTTCTCTTTATAGCAAGAAGCGTTCATGCCTGACTTCTTGCATGTGACTCCAGGGTGGATAATTGGCTATCTTTCTTCCCCGCAGGGTTATGAAGGGTCACTGATTAAGTTAACATCAAAACAGGTAAGACGCCTTCCATCATAAAAAGAACTGCTTTAATGCTGTACTAAAATACTAAAACTTTAGCTTTGGACTAATTAACTTATATTGTCCTTATTCTTGCTGATTTGTTTGACACACTTTTTTGATAACTTTTAATTAAATATTTGACAAAGGTTCTTGCGTGTTAACATGGTCCTCCCATTAGTGTCTGTTGTCACAGTGTGTTTCTTCCCTTTTGCCTTCCAGCCTGTTGGGTTTGTAACCTTTGACAGTCGCACTGGAGCTGAAGCTGCAAAAAATGCTCTAAATGTAAGCATTGCCTTGTTATTATTTCCTTTGGCTTGCTGTTTTGATTCCCCCCTTTTTTTAAATCTTTATATTTCTTAAAATTTGTTGTAACCTTTGCTTAAACAAAAACAATTTGGAGCTTTAACTTTTTTTCCCCCCATAAGAATCTCTCAAAGTCTACCCATTGTGTCTTCTACAATTCAATGGCAGGGCCATTTCTGGAAAGAGGCCAGAATCCCGTAGCCTTACGGTAGTTTACTTTGACCTTGATACACAACCCTTCTTAGTCTGGAATAGCTTTCCCAAGTTTGCATATCACTGCTTATTGTAATACTTGTTCTCTAGCCACATGTGTAGTGTTATTTGGACACATCTTAAGTAGTGTAACCTTATCTTGTCACCAAGTAGCCCACGTATCTGGCAGTATCTAACACTTCGCTCTCATACCCTAGCCTTCCTCATGAGCATCACCTCTTAGACACACCAGCAGACGCACACACACACACACACACACACACACACACACACACACACAAAATACTACTCACCTGCATGTGGGCACAACGCTTAAAGCACAAGAACACAAGCAGGGTTCAGCCATCTAAAAGGAATTACACTCAAAAGTCTCGCCATCAGCCTTTTTCCTCATCTCCCTCCCCTCCTGACTCTTCCTAAAGCCGCATGTGCTCTTGATTTCGTCCATGAGGAAAAAGAGATGCAAGCATGTTGAAATATTTCAGTGTGTATCCTCCAGTCTGCCCTTTTTGTTATTTTGAAGACATCTTTTTTATGAGCATTTAAGAACTGTGTTCAGGTCAAGGGAAGCTTGAAGGATACATCCCGAGTATTTGAACACAGCTTTAGGAGAGGAGGCCATGTGTGAGACTACTGAGCTACAGCCCCTCAAACTCAGCCCACCTCCTTTACGATACTATGTTCCCCCCCTCCGTCTCTCCCCCAGGGTATCCGTTTTGACCCCGAAAGTCCCCAGACCCTGCGCTTAGAGTTTGCTAAAGCCAACACGAAGATGGCAAAGAGTAAGCTGATGGCCACACCGAACCCCACAAATATCCACCCTGCTCTAGGAGCACACTTCATTGCACGGGACCCATGTAAGTTGTACGGCTGCACCACTCTAGGCTCTCATCCACTCTCACTTTGGCAATGCCAGTACTCAAATGCCCATGTAACCCTTTAAAAAAGTATCAGGATATTGTGGTATTGAAGACAAACGAGCGGTGGTTAAAAACAGTATCTAACCAATTAAAGACTAACTCACTTCCACATGCATGTCATCTCGACTCTTTAAGACAGCCGCTTTGCTTCTGTACAGCTAGGAAATTCCACAGGGTATAGTCAGAAGTTGTCTCAGCTCTCGTTCTCAAAACACTTGCTTGATTCAGTAGTCTGACAGGTGATGGATAACAGTTTTAAAGTGCATTCAGACCAGATTTCAGGGGCAGAATTTACTCATGTGTTCTGACAAAAAGCAGGAGGGGACAGGAAACCATGTGGTGAGAGTTGTAACAAAATGTGGGGAAATCTCGGTTCATGAATGTACACTAGGTCCTTGAAATCACTGCAGCCAAACTGCATCCTTTTTTCTTTTTTCACCGTGCAGATCTAAAACAAGAACATAACTAATATATTCCAATCAGCTCCTACTGCTCTCACACGGACTAGATATTTGGAAAGCCTCGCAATCATGCAAATCCTGTCAGTCCCAATTTTTGAACAGTGGGAAGGGGAAAAAACATTCATTTCTCAAATAGAAGTGAATGTGTCCCAGCCCACATAGAAATGAATGGGGAGTGAAATCATGTCTGACTGAACCTTTTTTTAAGATTGTAAAAGTTCTTTTATATTTTAGTGACCGTTCAAGTTATTACTACAGTAAGATTTGCCAGCAGTAAACTTAAAAGCCAAATGACGACACGGCAAACCCATTTTTTGCAGCATGTTTTGATGACACGTTTTCTTATTTGGCATCTGTACCGATTGCTTACATTATAAAAGTCTATATGTTGAAAGGTAGGTCAGTCAGCGTTGTTTCCTCCCGCCCTGTGCTTCCACAGATGATCTGACAGGGGCAGCACTGATCCCAGCATCTCCGGATGCCTGGACTCCTTACCCGCTGTACACCACGGAGCTGACCCCAGGCCTCCCTCATGCAGCCTTCACTTACCCAGCAGCTGCTGCCGCCGCTGCAGCCCTCCACGCCCAGGTGAGGGACCAACCGGTGTTTCTCCTATTTTCCTGAGTATTGTCTAGTACACACTCTGCATAATACAGGAAATCTTTTTTGTGTTGACGCAGAATGAATGTACCTGCAAACAGCAGATCTTTTTGTGCAACCCAGTTATTTTCCCGCATGCTGCTGTGCTGGGAATGAAGACTCCAAATGAGACGCATGATATTAAAATGTATCGCCTCCATCTGGCCAAATAAAGCTTTGCTTTTTGTTTGCAAGTACATTTACAACGTAACCTTAAAATGAGACGATTAAGGATGTACCACTGCAATTGGTAGTGCAACATGGTGCACTTTTAAAGCAGAGGTAGATTGTTGGGACCATCCCATTGGTCCTGTTATTACAATAACAGCACAAAGACTTATGTTGCTGAAGCCAACCCAGATGTCAAGTCTCCAAGTCGCTCTTTGCTGACATAGTGTGCCCAGTCTTTATATTATAAAATGGAATTTTAAACCATGTTGAATTAAAAACCTAAGTGACTCATGCATTCTGTAGTGTAGCCTCACAATACCACACACCTAGCTTAAATCCATATTTGTGGTTGTCATCTGGCTGATGGCTTCTTTTTTTGTGGATTAGTCTCTATATATACATTTTGTCTTTTTAATGAAGCTTAGTGCATTTACTGTTCCCTCTGTCTGCTGGAGGATGAAACTTGCTCTCCATAAAATACCCATGTTTTGGACAACGTGGACCTAAAGAGTAATAATTTGATAAAAATTTAACTTTGAGCCTTAAGATGGAGTTTGAGCCCAACTAAGACTGTTTGCATTTATACAGTAAAATCAATTTAAAACATGTATTCAATCTTTGGATCTGGTTTGAAAATACTCATCTAAACTTAGTAAAAGTTCTGTAATGTCTGCTGAAAATTGGAATTAGCAAAATGGGGGACGGCTGGTTGTGCAAGTGTTTATATTGCAGCTAATTGCGGTTAAAATGCTACAGCAGTTGTGTAGCTCACTACGAAGCAGTGGGCAGGCTCTTGGATAACAATAGCAATGGAAAATATTACCCTTGTTGGGTCATTTAAAGTTCATTGTGATCTAACTTCCTCCTGTAGGCCTAATGTAAGGGCACAGGGGAGTGCTACACTGCAAAATAGACAGCTATTACATAGACCGTTTTGTCGGGCATAAGAAGAGGAATGTGAGGTATTTGCTTGAAAAAATTGTCAGACCTGATGCCCTTTTCTGGAGGTGCCAACTTACTGTCCACGTTCCCGTTGGAACATAAGATGACTGTAGCCACATTAAAGGGGGGGGAGCCTTTTAATTACAGTCTGGTGAAAGATCCCTTAAATGCCCAGCGTTCTCTTTCCACTGACTCTTGGCCTTGTTTTGAATGTATATGACACAGAAGTGTAACATCAAGTGTTTGTTGATAACCTCCTGAGTATATTAAGCTGTTGTGGCCTCTCTGTGCTTGTGTGGGGAAAACAAACCTGTAGCAGAATGAGGCCCACATTTTTAAGTCACAGGTATGGAAAGGTACCAGCTCTAACATGTGGAAATGTTTAACACATGGAGAGTTTCAACTCTCCACATTTCCATGCCTGTTAATTACTTGAGGACTATTGTCTTGAATGAACATCTATGTGACCCACATACCCATTGCTTCAGTGACTAGGTCTTAAAGGGACAGTCCTTCTAAACCTGCTTGTCAAAAGTAAATTTCAAAGTGTTTACTGATTGGCAGGATTGAATCACTGGAGCCTGGTGTTCTATTGTACTTGACTAGTTTTGTGTTTCTTCAGATGCGCTGGTACCCTACTCCCTCTGAGACGTCCCAGCCTGGATGGAAGTCCCGGCAGTTTTGTTAAATATTTCGTGAGTAACTTTTGGTACAACAGTTGTTGTTTTTTTAAGATTTGCAAACCCCCATCCAGTCTTCTATCTGCTATCCCTGATGCCATGCAAACTGAAACCTGCATAATGAGACTAACACCATGTTTGACTGAAAACATGAATGAAGAAAAATGAAGTTTTTTTTTTTTAACAGAAGTTTTTGTTAAATCCCATGAAAAGTTTTACTTTAAAACCCCAAGCCCACTTGTTGACCCATCTTTAAAAATGGGTCATAAATCCAGTTAATTTGTAAAGTTCTTTTTTTTTATCAAATATTCACTTGTTATTGGACTATTTACAGCTGTGGATTAATACGCTTGAATTGACAAACAATAAATTACAGTGCTTATGTTCATTGTAATAATAAATGAACATGTCATCCAATGCAACAGTGATGTCTTAATATGTAATGTTTTTTGACAATGGAAGAGGATTAAGCTGTGAGGCGTGGGATACACAGTTGGTAGGGTTAATTCATTGTTTTGTTTTTTTAAATTTTCACAAGATTTAATGAGGAAAAATCTATTTGTTATTCTAATGGAAGCTTTTTCTGATATCGTCTTTATACCACTGACAGAATTTCGTTGTTGGAAACTATTAAACAAATCTTGAGTCAGTGTTTCACTGGGTGGCATGTTCCTTCATTGGAACATGAAGCGGAGCGCTGTAGTTCTTCACATTCACCCTCCTGTTGCCACAAAACACAAACACAAAATTGTGTAATTAATCTGCAGCTGAAACCAAAAAACACATTTACTTCTGAGTAATGTTTGTTTAAAAACTACACTGCCCAGCTGTTCAGGAGATTTCTTTTATTTAATAGATTTACATTTGGGGTTTGTTTTTATTTACATCTTTATTAGGAACAAATTGGCTTTGGGTTGAGAGCTGCTGATTTGTTAAACAACACATTGTTTTTTTTGTTTTTTTTTCATTGATTATTTTGACAGTAAGAAGACTATAGAGAAAGACCAGCTCCTTTTCACTTTATTTTAGTGAATGCTTTATTGGCTTGTTTACACTAACTCTTGTTTTCCCTGTCTTCTCTAGGCCAATGGAAACCACACCTTTTTAGCCAGCTGAAGTGAGGTTTACCAAGCTCTTGATTAATTTAATCAGGTTTATTTAATGAACAAATGTGCATTATTATAAACAAACAGTATTTATATCTCCTCGATGTCTCTGGGGGGAGTCTGAGTTGAAACCATCTTGCTGTCGACAATCCAAGCTTATCCTTGGCAACTATTGCGGTACCATCTTAGCACTTCAAAAAAAGCCCAGTCAAAACTCAATAGATAATAATTTGTGAGGAAAACTGACTCATTGAAGTTACTGTTAAGATAGTCCTTCCATGGTTTACCGCAGCTCCTGGGAGGTTTAGAGGCATTAAAGAGTCCTTGCATGTTAGTCTTTTTGGCATGAATTTAGAACACAGAGTTCTGTGTATCCTGATTTTCTTAGTGTTTGTGTTGCCTCTTTGCCTTTTGGCCTAGACCGCGAAATGTTTTGTTTTCCAGTAGAACCTTGGTCTTACCTCTGTGAAAGTTAGGCTGTTGTGTAAATGGCTAATCTCGCATGGACCTTGTGAATGCATCCCTATGTTCTAATTCGACCCTAGTCCTTATGATCATATCAATGTCTGTCATTATTTGAGTAAAGAAAAGTACTAATATTTTTGTACTTTTTTGCGTGATATATATTTATGCACATCTGTGCAACTAAAATAATGAACCTGTGTATAAGTTAATTTAGTCGTCTCATCTTTTTGGTGTTACTTTTTGATCCTATAACCCTGTTGATGTAGTTTTAAAGAAGAAAAAGTGCAATTTGTTTAGGGGGAAATGGGTACCTGTCCTAAAAAATGGAAGTGTTCTGATAGTGGCTTGTGCCATTCTGCTAAAATGAGATTGCTGTAAAACAATCTTTCAGAATGTGAAACTGGACTACAAACTTAAAAGGTTGATTTTTTTTTTTCCCGCGGGGCCATTTTGAAATGGGAAGCAGGATTAGAGTGATGGAGGAATTTAGTTTGTGGTTTAGAAACATGTTTGTCTTTGTATCTGCTGTGCATAAGTTGTAAAAAAATTCCCATCTTATGAAAAATAAAAGAAGTGAATGCATTTCATTTTCGGCATCTGTCGTTTATCACTGCGGTTAGTCAGCAGCCAATCGTAGGTAACAAATGCACTCGCACTGTATGAACTCCCAAGAATTGAACTCTGTGGACATCAGATGTTGACATCAATAATTCATGCCAACTTTTCATTTGTAATGCACCATTGCATTAGTGTCACTTTGCATCATGCTGACCTCCACACTGATAAGATGCTCTGCTCAACCAACCATGACCGCTCCTTGAGGGACTCTTAAGTGACTACCAGTACAACCAGCTGCCTAATTGTAGTGCTGGTAGTTAACTCTGTGTGTGTGTGTGTGTGTGTGTGTGTGTGTGTGTGTGTGTGTGTGTGTGTGTGTGTGTGTGTGTGTGAGATTTAGACTTTTAACTCTGCGTCCACTGAGTTGAAGGACAGCGTACTATGAGTGTAGAAGTTAGCGTTGAGGTTGTTTTGATTTGAAATGTATTGATTACTGTATATTTTTGTTTACAAAATCAAGATTGGTGTACAAAGGGGACAAGGTCCAACTGTGGTGGGGCATAACATTTTGTAAACAATCACACGGATTAATTAAATGACAATTGCTGCCCTAAAGGGTCTAATGGCTAATGAATAATTTAAATGTAGAGGGTTAAAACCTGAGCGGGCTGTTCAGAAGAAGCAAATAATTCTCTCAAGGAATGGCTATTTGCCCTTTGTGGGGAAAAGAACAGGTCAGTTAACATCACTTTCACACCAAATATTTGAATTGACATGAAATCAATACAGAGTGGAAAGACTGGGATGCTATATTTCCTTTTCTCTGAGGTTTTCATCTGCAGACACAAGCTATATGCCAGGATCAGATATAAACATACACTAGCCCTAATGTGAATATTTAAGATTAATTGTTCTTTCAGAAATCTCTAACTTGGAATTGTTAATGGCCTATAAGAAACTTTGCACAATATGTCATGTTCTGTATAAAACATTTTTCAATACTTGTTATACTTGTGTATTTATGGTAGTCTTTATTTACAACATTAAGGCAATCCCATTGAGTAAATCAATTTAAGTAACAAATGTTGCTTATTATGTAGCCTAATGAATACTGTATGTTGGCATTTCTGTGTTTCCCTTTTGTCCTTTCTGTAAATGGATGAAGCCCTCTTTCTCTTAAAAACACAAGTGCTTACAACCAATATCTTCTAAGAAGAGGGTCCCGGTGTGATGTTCAATACAATCTTAAGCATTCATATGTTGTCGAATGAAAACACAGTTGTGATTGTTGTGTGCCCTTACTTTAGATTTCAGAGACGTGTGTGGTGAAAGAAGCATTTCCTTTTGCCTTCTTATTTCAAAAAACAATTCTGTCAGATACACATTTATTTACAGTATATGTACATAATTGCTTCTCGTGTACACAATACATGCAGTATTTAACTATTTGCAATTGTGCTTCATGTCATTGTTATAATTTGAAAAATAACCATATCTGTGTTGAAATAAAAATGTTATTATGCAAACTTGATGTGTTTGAATAAGGTTGAAAGAATCTTTTGATCAGAAATAAAACAAGGAGGCCTGGAGATTTTTTTAATGCAGGACTATGTCGCCCTCTTCTGACCTAACATCAACAAGACCGAGGAGGAGGATGTGGTGGCTTGTTGCCTGGCTTAGGGGAACCTTGGCAGAGCCCAGGAGGTTAACTGGCACCTCTCCAGCATATAGCACTTTAGTGGAGGAAATTCAGACCCTTTAGTAAAAGTACTAGTACAACACTTTAAAATATGCTGCTCCAGGTAAAAGTCCTGCATTGAAAATGTTAAGTCATGACAGAAGGTATCTTGTTTTCATGTAGAGCAGGTGTAGTCTATAGTGAAGGCTATTCTTTTATTTACATTCCCTGATGAGCAAGCACTTGGCAACTGTGGCAAGGAAAAACTCCCTATAATGTGAAGAAACCTAAAAAAAACGGGCTCATATTTGGGCAGCCATCTGTCTTGACCGGGCTGTCTAAATTTCAATAAGGGAAGACATTTACTACATGAGCTCCTAGGTTTGTATATATTTTGTAATTTTAAATTGAGAAGAACACAGTAAAACAATTGGACAACTTAAAGACAAGATCAAGGACATTACAGGGAAGTCAAACTGGACAAAGAGAAAAAAAAATCCCCAAAGAAAGTCTAACAAGAGCAATCAAGAGGAAAATCAAGTTTCAAGATCATGACTTCAGGAGACATGGTTAAGGTGATGACTGAGTGGCTGTGCTATGGGGTTGGAATGAATGTAATGGGCTTATTGTTTAAACAAAAGATACTCAAAGGGAGTGAGAAGACCAATTACTAATTGGTTTCAGACCTCTGAATCGAAAAAAACACATCTTTTGTTTATTTATTTATTTAAAATGTTATTGAAGTGTATTAAATGGAAATTCAGCCTAATTATTGAAGGGAAACCCCTTTATTAGCAAGTGTCATAAGATGCAATATCTATTAATATACTTTTCAATTTTAATAATAATATGGTGCAGAAAAGAAACAGATGGACACTTGTACATTATATTAGTATTTGTATGGTATAACATAGCCTTTGTTATAAATACTGGGACATATCCCAAAATACATTGGGTAGGACATATTTGGATACTTGGAGTATTTGTTTTTTTCCGTTATAACCTGATGAACTGCAGGTATACATATGCTGTCCATTCAGAAAACATTAATAATAAAATCCCAAACATCAATAATTATCTCTTTTCAAATTATAATCTATATTGGCCAGGATATTGACACGTGATTTTTATTTTCGCCGGCGTACTCTTTGATGTTTATCACGTGACCAGGGGCCCTCGAGGTAGTCGGTTCAGTTCATTCGCCCAGCGCACGTTCACTAAATTTAGACTAATTAGCTGGCGAGCAGACTTAATAAATATGACAATTTGTTGATACCAACGATTATTATTGTGACATTTCCTTTATACTGTCAGTCCACGTCATGGCGTTTTCCCTGGTGAGTTAAAAACTAAATTAAATTGGTGAATTAAACGTTAACATTTGACCTTTTGTGCAACATTAAGCTACCACCGACAACTCTTTCATGCGTATATTTTAATTCCTACCCAAAATAACTCACTAGAGGTGTTTAATAACGGTCGAAACCCAGTTTTTAGTCTGCTACATGTGTCCTAACCTTGAGTTTAACTTTTAGCATGGATGCAGAGGTTATTTGACCCCTTTTTTGTTTTCCCTCCTGCAGAGAAATGATCCCCGCAGACCGGACAGCCCGGACTCCGAGTCCCCGGCCTTGTCCACCTGCAGCAACGCGGACATCTTCCGCAGGATGAACACCATGCTGGGCAACGCTCTGGATTTCAGCGGTGTGTGCACCACACCTAACACCAAGGGAAAGCCTGACCTGCTGTGTGGTAAAGTCTTGTTTAGTATTTTCCACTCTGCAGCAGGTCGACTTGGCTGCCAAAAGCAAGAAAAGATTAATTCTTGGTACACTGCTGGTGTATAAACACAATAGTTTAAAGAAACATTGAAAAGAATCCAAGTTCATCCACTAAATCTTACCCCTCCTGAACACCATTTGAGCAGATGTAAAAAAAAAAAGTTTATTTTGTCTTTTCATTGGGAATGTAGTTAGTGTTTTCTGCTGTATCAAAGCCAGGAATACAATTTTGATTGAGGACCACAAAATGAAGTCCTTCATGTATTTACTCTTGGTCCAAAGCTATTACTATTACTCATGGTAGAACTATGTTTAATGGATTAATCATTTAGCCTAGACAATGTCACAATTTATCTATATGAGGACCCAAGTTACCTCTACATAAGTTTCTGCATTGTCAGACCAGCAGTCCAAAAACCAGATAACAGATCTTAACTTACTTTTCAGTAGAGTAACATTTCAGCTGTAGTAAAAAAGCTACATTTTTATTTTTCACATTCTAAAAATGCTTGACTCCGCCTGAAAATATCTACATGTGTAACTTTCATTTGTGAATGTAAATTCTTCCAAGTTTCCTAAGAACTTTAATAAAGCACACAACCTTAGTGTCTTCAGTAGTAGCTTTTGAATCTGATGTTGGATTTTCCTGCAGCTGTTTTCTGAATTGCATGTTTGTAGCTACACATCTACCATAGACTAGAAACCCATAAAATTATCTTAAATGGAAGTTGCATTACCACTAGGTAAAGAATAAGCTACTTTACTTTCTCAACCAGAATTGCCGACTGCTTTCACCTTGTCATTATCCTTTAGTTGCCAACAGCTGATTCATGCTGCATCAACAGACGGTGTGCAGCATTGCAGTACTTTGAAGTTTAAAAAAATTTATAAATGGCTCAAGCGTGAGCGTGTAGTTTCCTTGAATTGTAAATTTGCTCAGCATTCTTGTTTCAGATAATATAGGGTTCACTCAGCTTGACATGAGCTGCAGTACAACACTCATGTTCTGTAGGTTTTTAGAGATACAAAAGTGACTTTTATCCTGATGCAAACTGGGCTTCTGCT
The DNA here is from genome assembly GCA_026937815.1 of Etheostoma perlongum. Taxonomy (NCBI): domain Eukaryota; kingdom Metazoa; phylum Chordata; class Actinopteri; order Perciformes; family Percidae; genus Etheostoma; species Etheostoma perlongum. The sequence goes on along the minus strand of CM049371.1, from coordinate 24,348,003 downwards.
GTGGCCTCACTGCCCCACCACCCCAGCTTGGTGTTGCTGAATCAGGGCTGCAGCTGGATGCTTTCCAGGCCTGGAGAGGGAAGAGAGGAGCTGGAGGTGCAAATCGCTCTGTCCTTTGATCAGTGAGCTGCTACAGAGTGGCTCTGCATAAGTGTTTGTTCAGTTTTGTGTAAAAAAAATTATAGAAAACACCAATCACTGGGTGCGGTTTAAGTTATTTAAATTGTTTTCTGATAGCTTAAGCATCCTCAACCCTGTGTTCATTTTTAAATCCAGTCTGCTGAGTCATTCGCTCTCATCTCACTACAGCCTCCCACCATGCCGCTGTAGCTCTGCCCCTTTCCTCCCCCTCTCTCCCCCTCCCACCTCTGTCAGCTCAGGATACAAGGCTAGACCGAGTAAGCAGCAGTAACGGTGGCAGCAGCAGCTGTCCTTTTCGAACGATTCGAGACGTGCTGTGCCTACCAGAGAGGGAAGTACTTCGATCAACAAGCCAATAGCTCCGACAGGAATTTTTCATTACACAGTTGTTAGGCAAGGAAGCAGGGAGGTGGGGGAAAGCTGATGTCATTAGCAGGGGTGTGCGAGTGCATCAGCAGCCATGTCACATGCTGCTAGGTGGGTCAGTGATGCAGACGGGGATGCATGGCAGTTGCACCGGGCACAGAGGCAGCAGGTTAGCTCCCCTGTCAACCAGAGTAGGGGGACAGCAGGGAAGTTTGTTTTTAAATGAGATTTCTCTTTACAGTTTTGTGTGAAGTCTCTCCCTGCCCTTTTCTATGCAACGCAGACTAACAGTCCTCTTTAGCTGTCTTAACACTTACTCTCCCCTCTCTTCTAAATCCCTGAACTGGATCTTGGATCGAAAGAGTCGGATCTGGCTGCAGTGGGCAGCAGGAGGATGCTATTCCCCAACTGTGGTGGCATACCCGGCTCCCAGGAAATGCCTTCATCCAGGGGCCCACCGGGTGTCACAGACCTGGGCCTTGGCCTTCAGTCTCTCCGGCTGTCCGGCTGGGACAGACCTTGGAGCAGCCAGGAGATGGACAACCACACGTCTCCCAAGGTTCAGACCAGCTCACCTTCCAGTAAGTACCAAATGTGACGTTTACTTAAAATGTATTTAGGAATAACTACAAAACCTGCAGCTCGATCTTGTATGTCTAATACCACAATGTCCCAGAGTGTGGTGTATGTTTTTTTTTTTTTTCCTGGACATTATTGCCTTTCTCATGACTTTTTTTTTTTTTTTTAGTTGAGGATATTGTAACCTTTGAGGTTGTGTGCCTCGGCCGTTTGTCGCCCTCATTTGTATTGAAGTATGTTGTGGTTGTCATTAACAGCAGTCTGTGTGGGAGCATTGGCCCTAGTGTCACTAGGGAGGATGATGTGGCAGTTTTGCTTTGCTGCATCTCTACCACGACAACAGGCACAAACAATTTAGTGAAACTACTTTTCTTTAACCCACAAAATTTATTTTAGAAGTAATTTTCTAAATATTGAAGTACCTGTTGATCAAACTGACATATTGTTCAGGTTGAGTGCTTAGGTTTAGCTAGGATACAAACCAGACTAACTGTGCCAGTTAGCAGCTTAACATGCGTAATAATGACGTAAATGCTGGCGTTGAAGCTGTAGGACAGTTCTGGGATTAGTGTCTGTCTTTGGACAGGTGTCTCAGGCCGTAAGTTTGACTGACCCATTTGTAGTGCTCTAGTTCCAAACCAACCAGGCATAACTTCATTTAGAGCTCTCAATTGGGCCCACAACAAAGTGGTACAGAGCTTTGAATGTGGCCTACAGCTGATTAATCCCCTCAGAGCCTCATGTTCACTGTTTCAGGCCACGCAGTAAATGTCTGTCAGCTGCCACCTGACTCTTTCGTTATCAAGAGAAGGGAAGCTGCTGGCAGTTAAGCAATTGCTGCTAAACAGTCACTATACTTTGTTTGGAAAAGGTGTCAGGTGAATTGGCCTCCAGTTTGCTGAAGGGAAAGGTGTTAAGCTTATTTGAGAATATTGTGTTTCAGGTTAGTTGCAGCAAAGTTTTTAAACTGAAAGTAAAATTTGAAAATGCTTCAAGCATTGACTTAAGCATTTTGTCACCTCTTGGCAGCTAGCTTGCACATCCAGTATACTCTTCTACATATTTGGAAATTTGCAAATTTCTGGTTCTGTAGATTCAGCACTCAAACCCAGTCTTTGCTCTTTTATGGGAACCTGTTTTACAACTGAATGAGCAAAGGGGTAGAAATTTGCAATGCCTGCTGACCAATCGATATGGCTTTGTAGATTCAGCACACATCTCTGCTTCAATTTGCTCATCCACAGACTACTTCAAACAAGCTAAGGGGTACCATGGCTACTTGTACAGATCACTCTGAAATGGCTGAATCGTCTAAAACACTGTAAATGGTGTAATTGTCCTTTTTTCTCCAGTGCTAGGTATACTGAACAGCCCTTTCAGTAGCATCCTTGGAAAGCCCCCAGGCTACATGCCCCCTGAGTCCATGAGCATGACTGCTGACTTCTTGGAGAAGTTCCCCAGCATGGCTCGCATCTCAAACCGTCTGGACTCAAGTTCCTTTTTGGATTCTCGGTCCAGCAGTCCTGAGGACTCCGAGACCAGTGGGTTCAGCTCTGGCTCAGACCACCTCTGTGACATGCTGGTAAGGCAGTAAGGCATATAATACTTACATTAATCTTCTATTTTATGTCTAAGGTTGTTGGAAGGAGGGGATGAGAGGAGAATCAGTCATTTGGGAAATAATTGTTGCAAACCTAGATGTTAATACTACTAATGATAAAAAAAATTGAGGCATTCTTGATTAGACAGCCAGGTCACAGTATGATAACCTGTATATGCCATAAATATAAAAAATAAAGGCTTGGGCCTTTGATTTAAAACAGGCTTTTACTATACATGGCCCTGTATTCCTAACTCTCCCTACAAGTATATTTTAGTCAAACATCTTGCTCTTTTCTGATCCAGTTTTAATTCAAATGCACTTCTGTGTTTACCAGTTTTCTTGATAAATTCTGGATAATGCACATTTCCACAGCACTAACTTCATCAATGCAATACATGTACTACATACTGTCATGCTATAATCACTACTGTGTTGGTCTGAGTTTTGCTTACAGAAACATTGTTTACTTTAATTGGGGGCTGGGCAACATAGAGAATTCAGTATCATGATATTCTTGACTAAATACCTTAATGTCAATATTGTCACAATGCATGGTTGAATATTGGTGCTCTAACTAAATGTTACTTACACAATGAGATTTTTGATAAATATTCTCCAGAAAGGATTTAATGACTTGGTGGGTAAAGGAAAATAACAGAACCGTCTAAGGTCAGAAAATGACATCCCTTTACTGTAATGCAGCCTGTAAAGACTACACTTGCCATATTACAATATATCCCAAATCTAAGACTATCTAGTTTCATATTGTGATATCAATATATTGCTCAGCCACCACAAACAAAACTCAACACTTCCTACACAGATGTCATTGTACAGCATCCTTTAAAGCATCTCTAAGGGATAGACTTTTAATGTGAGGAAGTCTTGAGTCTCGCTGAATATACATTCTCGCTACAATAGTCTACAAAAAAGGCAAGACAATGGAATTTTAGTCACCTAGCTGATGTAGACTGGGTTATGTGAATGTAGAATATTTTTGAGTTCAAGTCTTATGGCTAAAAATGTGCTTCTGTAACCGTCTATTACCCAGTGCACACACATGGTTGTGAAAATTTAGAATAGCTCTAAAAAGCAATGATGACATGGAGGTAAACGGTTGGTGTAATTCGAGCTTTGTGTTTAAGACAACACTAAGTGCTGGCTCTTAAAAGTCTGAGCCTGCAGGTTAATGTGAGGTAGGAGGTGGGGCTTTAGGAAATGTACAAAGGCAGCAGTGCTGCTAGCATCAGGAACAGCAAGTGTCAGTGAAGCTTTCACGGTGGAAAGCGTGCAGCAAAACTGAACAGAGCATCAACCGCTTTAGTACACCTCCATGATTGTAAAGGTGTTTCATTTATGTTGTAACCCAAGGAGTATATAATGTCAGTAACCTCAGATTCTAACTGGATTCCTGAAGTAGCTTGCAGGCTTCACTTCCTTAGTGGATGATATTTGTATTATTGTAGATGAGAGCAGCAGATTGGAAAGTGACACTGAGATTAGTGAAATGTCCATTTGCTGAACATTGTATTAGATTCCACTCCTCACGGTTTTATCTGACCTTGTTCAGCAAGATGGTCTTTGTTTGCCATCTTTATTGGAGTATTTGTAGTAATTATGAGCACTCTGTAGGCATATTTGAAATGCCTAAACCATATTAAGGTCAATTGTCTGGACATGTCTTTTTGTCCAGTCAACTTTGCGGATTTCCCCTCCCCTGCCTTATTTGACGTCAAACATGCAGAAGGATCTGCTGCGAATGGGCTCCCGTCTGGACCCACAGGACTCCAGCTCTCCTCTGACCCCACCTCCCAGTGCCAGCCCAGCCTCAGCCATTTCCCGCCGCTGGCGTACCGGCTCTCCCTGGCCTGGTGCAGAGATGCTCGACCAGTCGGATGATACGTTCAGTATTGAGAGGGAGGCCCGCCTGCACAGACAGGCTGCAGGTAAATCTAAAGTTCATTTGACTTATCACATCACCTAGATCTCAGCTTTTAATGGTATAAATGGTAGTTGTGGTGGCTTTGTGGATAGAACTGACCTCTGAATTTTGACTTGCCCCGTTTTCTGGACTTTCTCAGCTGTGAATGAGGCAACGTTCACCTGGAGCGGTCAGCTGCCTCCCAGAAATAACAAGGATCCTCTGTACTCCTGCAAGGTCTTTCTTGGTGGCGTGCCCTGGGACATCACAGAAGGTAACAGCTGCTTTCATTTTAATTTTAGTGTCTGATATCTACTCGATTTTATGAATGCTTGCATGGCAACAAGTGAGCAGCCCTTAATGTGCCTAAATCCATATCTCCATAATTCCCATTTGGGTGTAATGTTGCAGCTGGATGTAACACAAGCGGTCCCTGCTGATGTGTCGCAAATCAAAATGCAGGGCTGTCAAAATTTGCCAAATGACGTTTGAATCTCTCTTTAAAATCGCCACACAGTGGATTTTGCCAGGGTTAGCATTGTGAAGCCTCTACCATGTTTGACCCGTTGGTGTGTAGCCACACCCTTGAGCAGGGGTACTGAAACTTAGAATAATGTACCCCTTTTTGTTTTCTTTTATTTTTTTTAAGCAAAGTACCCTCTGACCGAGAGCAAAACATTTTTACGTCTATATAAACAGGAACAATAGTGTTGGCAGTGATAGATTTACTAAAACTGTATAACAAACATTTAAATGCTATATTTCAAATGTTCAGAATCCATCACTTAATTAATTTATTATTGTATAGTAGTGTGTGTGTATATCTAAGGAATTATGCATGACGTATTTTTAAATGAGCATTTTTGCAAAAAGATCACCTACTCCAAAGTACCCCAGGGGTATGTCTACCCCATTTGAGAAACGCTGCCCTAGAGCATAGGGGTGCACAAGTCAGAAAATGTCACGATTTGATATCGCATTTTAGGCTCAAGATTTGATTCAAAAACAATTCTCAATTTAAAATTAACTTCGGTATGTAAATGTAGTTACTTCCACATGTGATTGTATAAATGCCATTACAAAAATATAAAATTATTTTTGAATTCTATGAATGATTTTGAATCTGTAGAGCTTGAATTGCAATACAAGTTTTATTTATGTATTTTTTGTTTGTTTTTTGTACTGCTTTATGTTCTATTAAAAACAAATGGGACCATAAATGAACCGGTAGTGTAGCCCTCTGCTGGAAGTCATAAAGAATGCAAGTTTATCACACTTGTGGATTGGATCTAGTTTTGCAAAATATATCAAGAGCAAACAAACACGACTAATATAGCGAATATTTAAACCTAAACGTGTCTTAAAGTGAAACTTTACAGATTTTCAACTGGCTCTGTCACTGCAGCATAGGCAGTACATGGCAATTAACATGCAGGCTTTTGTCAGAATTTGATGTATATTTAAATTTTAGAATATTTGTCTACAGCCTTAATTTTTATATTGTACAAATTAAAAAACGCCAAGATGGGTCATCTTATTGACAACTACTGTAAAACACGTTAATTTGTGACTGAAAAGCTTCAGTCAAGTTTTCCAGAGGCCTCTTAATTTGGCAGCACTGTAGCACAACTTTTACCACCAGTAGTTTACAGGAAGCTTTTTGTGTGGCTAGCCATAAATTTGAACCAGTGAAAAGTTCCTATCAAATAAACCAGGATATAAACATACGTTTTGCACCCATTCAAACTAGAAATGTAATAACTTGATGGAAGAGCAAGACTCATTGAAATACTAGTTCTATTTTGCAAGACATAATGGATTATCACTAATCCTTTTTATTTCAGCTGGCCTGATCAACACCTTCAGTGGCTATGGCCCTTTGACTGTGGAATGGCCTGGTAAGGATGGAAAGCACCCTCGCTGTCCTCCCAAAGGTAATGTTGCTAAAGGTAACAACAAGCTGGTAGGCAAAACAAAATTTTTTTTTTTTCTTCCCACTTCAGGGTGGCACTGTGGTGAGCAAATGGCATGCTGGTGAGTTTGGCGGTTGGCTTTTAGGGCTACTTTGAATGGTGATGCTGGGGCTTAAGTGTAGTGTAAAACATGGTGCAAGATGTAGACAAACGTATGCTTCATAATCCTTTAAATCTGTGGTTCATGTTAAGTTTGTGAAAGCTTATACTTGTTTGGTTTTTACAGAGGTATTTACTCCACGTGCTTGTCATTTTTAGGCAGTTGGACTGAACAAGTGTTACGAGTCTACTTGTGATTGCTGTGCTGTATTCTATCAGATGCATTTTGAAACTCATGATTGTTGGGGCTTTTTTATTAAAGCTGACCCTGTTTTGCTTTTTTTTAATTTACAGTAGTTGCTGCCTGTACATAAGTCATTGCCCCAAGTCTGAATTCTCAATACTGCAGGGGGCGGCACATGTTTCTATATCCTAAAAGTATTCTGTGTGTTTTTTAAGGCTACGTTTATCTGGTGTTTGAGAACGAGAAGTCTGTGAGGGCATTGCTCCATGCCTGCTCCCAAGACCCGTTTCACCCAGAGGACAACAGAGAGTACTACTTTAAGATGTCCAGCCGCAGAATGCGATGCAAGGATGTGAGTAGAACATGCAAGGCCCAATCATGCTCGCGGCAGCCAGTGGTATGGAACTAAACACTTCCTGTACTTGTAGAAAATTTGAGATAAAGTCTTTCATGCCACGTTCTACTTTTACCACTACATTTATCTGACATACTTACAAATTAAGATTTTTGCATACAAAAACATGAAAAGCTTATGTTATAAATTCTAACTATCAAATGGTATATAAAAACATCTGAAAAGATTGACAAAATTATTGGGAAACGACAATCTACGGAGTTGCCAGTTTATTAGGTACTACAATATCTACAGTTATGCAATCAATGCTCATAGCCTTGCAATTAATACTTTACCCACCCCAAAATATTACAAATGCATTTTAGTATAATGAAATGTATAGTTACACTTTGTTACCATACCTTGTAGATGGTCTCAACAAAAGCCAAGAATGAGCTTCTAATGTATTACTGTAGACAGATGTAACATACTGGTAACTTGGTGTGAATATCTCAAATCTGAGGTTTGCTGTAGATGCAGAAACCCAAACCTGTTCAAATTGTACTGTAGCTACATTAATGAATTGCTTGTTTGTCACATGTGGGTTGCTCCCTGACTCTCCCTACAGTAGAGCTGGTTATTATAATTAAATGCTTCTTTGAACAGACGGATAATGTGACTGAACTGTAGAACCAAGAATGTCATTTCACATTTCATGCTCTAATCACATTGGAGCTGAAATAATTTCTGGCATCATTTATCATCCATTTAATTCCAGTCATACCAAACATTTACTGGTTGCTGCATCTCTTTCTGTTTTTTCAGGTGCAGGTGATCCCCTGGGTGATCTCTGACAGTAACTACGTGCGCTGCCCCGCCCAGCGTTTGGACCCCAGTAAGACGGTGTTTGTTGGTGCACTGCATGGAATGCTGAACGCTGAGGCCCTGGCCAGCATCATGAACGACCTTTTTGGAGGTGTCATGTATGCTGGCATCGACACGGACAAGCACAAGTACCCCATTGGTGAGACCGCGGGTGGTTTACTTTTTCATTCTTTTAAGTGAGACATGCTAAAGGTAAACATTTGTTTGTAGTTTGTAGATATCTTGTAAGCTACTAAGGGTACTACATACTAATGACTACGTTATTTAAAAAAAAAAAAAGTTAATTTAGTTCTAACATTACGGCTTTAGCCATCAGTTGCACAGCTGACTATTGAGGACACCGGAAGCTATCAAAAACCTAATTTTGCCATGTGTTACCTGACCTTTCTTGTTTGTAGGCTCTGGACGTGTCACTTTTAACAATCAGCGCAGTTACCTGAAGGCTGTGTGCGCAGCGTTTGTGGAGATCAAAACCCCAAAGTTTACAAAGAAGGTAGTAATTTATTCTATAGCAAATTTACTTTTCACCAACTATTTATAGAAAGTACAAGTACATTTACTCCGGTACTGTATTAGTACAATTTGAGATACTAGAGTGTTATGCTACATACTGCACCGAATTTCAGAGGGAAATGCCCCACTGCATTTATTAAACTTTAGGTACTTTGCAGACTTTTTATTAGAATTTAATAAATTATAAACTACCTGGCAGTGTATAGATAAAGTAGTTTTTAAAATAGCCCCACTTCCAACAAAGTGATGCAAACATAAAAGCTGAGGAGGCAAAATAAAACTTAAGTAGAGTGAGACCTCCTTCTGCAGCTCGCCCCTTTGTCCAGCCCATTAGATGAGCATGGGCATGCACCGGCTTCATACAATAACATTTACGGATACTAGTCATTGGTTTTATCCCAAATGTGGTCATAGCGGCAATTCTGAGAAGGATTGTACTGTTTGCTTTGGAAGGCCCAATGCATACTGTGATTCAAGGCTCTAGCTTGCAACGGAAACATGTATTGGCTGCCCTGTGACCCTTTGGCTACAGTTAGCAGAAGGCTAAAGTACCGGCTTGTCTGCTGCGTTTTTAAATTTCCTCACACCGCCTTGACGCAGGCTAATTCTACCATCTAACCAGTTATTTTTGACACAACTCATCCCTGTTGAGACTTGGAGTGACTATTTAAGTGTTTAAAATGCCAGTGAAAGCACAAAATACAAATCGGTTTGTGAAATGCCTAAACTTTTAAGTTATAACTTCACTTAAAAGTTTTTTTTTTTTAATCTCATTCGGATGCAGTAAGTGGCGCCGTGGGTTCAGCCTCTGGTCCTCGTCGCAGGCTAATTCTACCATCCTAACCAGGAGAGAGGCTCTGAGGAAACATTGTTGTGCCAAACGACACAACTCATCCCTGTTGAGACTTGGAGTGACTATTTAAGTGTTTAAAATGCCAGTGAAAGCACAAAATACAAATCGGTTTGTGAAATGCCTAAACTTTTAAGTTATAACGATTCACTTAAAGTTCTCACTTGTTTTTTTTTTTTAATCTACTTTTACACTTACTGTGACTGCTGTGAACTTGGTAAGATGGCTTTGGTTTCTCCCTCAGGTGCAGATTGACCCGTACCTGGAAGACTCCATGTGTCAAATTTGCCTTCGCCAACCTGGGCCTTTTTTCTGCAGAGACCAGGTCAGTGGAAACTTGTGCTTAAACAAATCTGTCCTGCTAGCAGTGGTTGTTTAGATACTTCTGGTTACTTATAATTTTTGCACATAGTACAGTAATTACTTTATTACTCGGACACTACGTTAATGGCTTAGATCTGGAAACGTGGCAAAATGGCTAGTTAAAAAAGATGGTCATAAATAAAATCCTCTGGTCTGAAGCAGTTACAAAATTCTCCAGTTTATTACTGGGACACTAAAATTAATGGCTTAGATCTGGAAACGTGGCAAAATGGCTAGTTAAAAATATCGCAAGAAACTTAAGCAGTTACAAAATTCTCCAGGTTAGCAAAAACGTTTTTGAAAGTTAAAACAGATGCTGGTAGATGGAATGGTAAAATGTCATTCTGTTGACATTTCTGCTGTAACTGACATAACGTACTGTCATGTGTCATATGTGCAGTTCTCCTACAATGAGGGATTATTATGGACAGTACAGTACACGTTTTGTTTTACGGTAATGGTGGATTAGATCTTTAGTCTTTTAATATAGTTTACAACCTTAGACATGAATTCAGTATAAAATGGGTCACTTGAGAATGTTTTCCAACTGTCAACACAGGCTTGCTTTAAGTACTACTGCCGCTCTTGCTGGCACTGGCAGCACTCCATGGACATCTTGAGCAACCACCGGCCCCTCATGCGCAACCAGAAGAACAGAGATTCAAGCTAAAGCAGATGGATCCAAACACTCAAGGGCCAGAGGAAGAGCCCCTCTCGAAGGGGCGCGGCTGCCCGCCAAGGAGAGCACGTGTGCCAAATGTCCCTCGGTATGAGGACACATGGCACTCCACCAGGCACTGGGGATATCACTGTAGAAAATGTTCACTTTTGCACTTGCTACATTTTTGCTGTTCACAGTGGCACTATGCACAGTGACCTTGTTGGGAAAGACAAGGGGCCCTTCACACTTATGCATTTTCACAGACTTGCAGACAGATGGAAAAATGCAAGTCAGCCTAAGGTTAAGAAGTAGATGCAAAGGCCAATTTTTTTTTTTTTTTTGTTTACTTGTGTTGCATAGTGAAGAGCAATCACGCAAGTCTCATTGTCGTTCATTGGCAAATGCCATACAGTGCCTTTAAATTTTTATTTTCCTCCTTCCCTCCCCTACCCCCAGTTGGCATCTGTTTTTCCTGTGCAAGCCAACTGGTGTTTCTTACTTTTGGGAGTTGAATGTTGGGCTTCATTTAACCAGTCGCATTTCAGACATTTTTATGCAGTTTTTTACTAATTTGTACACAAACGGTTTTAAGTCATAACATGAACATTTTGAACAGAACTACCAGGCGGCTGTTTATGGGAAAACTCCTCCCCTTTTTTATTTTTTTCATTTTTCTCATGTTTCTTTTGTGGCTTTTCTTTTTAATTTGCCCTTCCAAATTTCAGCTAAGTGGGCACAATGTTGGAAGTACTACTTTAACTTGCTTTGTTGGTCCAGTTATATTGTGTGTAACAATTGTACGTTTCAACTGGGCAATCCATCGTTTCTCAAGCACCTGATGGATCCTGTTGAGAGTGAACATTTGATTGTACTAAGTTTTGATTTTTGCACTTTTTAATTTGCACGTGTGGAGAGGTGGCAGTGGTTTTTAATCACTTTTGTACATCAGCACGGGGACACGCCTATGTTTGAACAGCTGCTTGTTTCCTGTTGAATGTAAGAACTTCCACTTAGCTAACGATAAACTTAATCTATCAGAGCTTGAGTAGACCCCAGTAAATGATTCCATGCTTTCTTAATCCCATTTTTGCCTTCCTGTTCCAGTTGGACATAAACTCATAAGCTGTGTGCCAAAGACGAAGTGTCTTTTCTTTATCCATTAAGTTTGTCATGCTGAGCTTGTTGTCCCTTGCCCAGCTGCTTTTTAGAGTTTTGAAAGTCTACCTCATTGTGGTCTGCCAAGTTTGCTGCTACTTGCAGTTGTGGAGTATGTTCAGATTGGGCACAATAAAGGTGTTTAAGCATTACTGGACATGTATGGACTCTTTAATTGAAGTTTCATTAATATAAAAGTATCACTGAATCAGTTGATTGTGAATGTATTTGTAAGAAGTTTTCAAATTCCAGTCATTCCCTCAATATCAAGAGACACCGGACTGCAAACTTTGTGCTTAAAAGAGGAATTTTTAAGTGTCTGTCATGAGTACTACAATGTGGTACTTTCTGTCCCAGTACTTGCCCGTTTACTATTCATTGGGTTGTAAATCTTAAAAAAAAATTAAAATTACACGCATTGGCTAACATGTAATTCAAACTGAGTGTGAACATAAAATTAACTTTGGCCTTGATCTGTGCTGTAAAGTAGCCCAAAGGACTTCAAACAATTGTTGCTATGAATCTTTCAGGATGGTCTCCTTTGGTTACCGTAACACTTAAACTTTTTTTTAATGGTTCGCTTATAAGATGTGAATTTCTTGTCTCAAAAGGTGCTTTTAACAAATGACAACTTTCTTTAAAGGTTGTGTTAATGAAGTAAGGATATCTTGTGGTGGTAATTATGGGTCAAGTTTTAAAAACTATTGAATAGTATCTCTGCTCTGTAGTAAACCTACCCTGTAACCAGGCTTTCAAATAATAGACTTCAAGAGGAGAGTAAATTATATTATCTACAACCCAATGATTGGTAAACTGACTGGCATGTAAAATGTCTGGAGCCCCTTTTTTTGAGGCCTCCCTGTTCTCTAACGTGATTTATATTTTAATTTAATTTAGTTTAATATGGCTTTTCAATTAAACACTTTTTCACCTGTCTACCATATGAGTTACATAGGAGGTACTCAAAATATCAGGCCGTTTTTCACCTGATATTTTATGTATCCCATCTCTAACATGCAAAGGGTCTGTCCTGTCATCATGGGTGTTATTGTGTGTGTTTACTAAGTCACAATAAACAACCTGACTAAATTTGGAGAGGTTTGCTGTTGTCTAGCAAAAGTTACATAGGGGATACCAAAAATATCAGGCCGTTTTTCACCTGATATTTTATGTATCCCATCCCTAACATTGAAAGGGTCTGTCCTGTCATCATGGGTGTTATTTTGTGTGTTTAATAGGTCACAATAAACAACCTGACACAATTTGGAGAGGTTTGCTGTTGTCTAGCAAAAGTTACATAGGGGATACCAAAAATATCAGGCCGTTTTTCACCTGATATTTTATGTATCCCATCTCTAACATCCAAAGGGTCTGTCCTGTCATCATGGGTGTTATTGTGTGCCGTCAAATTTGTGGACAAACAACAAAAGTGTTTACTAAGTCACAATAAACAACCTGACTAAATTTGGAGAGGTTTACTGTTGTCTAGCAAAAGTTACATAGGGGATACCAAAAATATCAGGCCGTTTTTCATCTGATATTTTTGGTATCCCCTATGTAACTTTCAAATTTTGTCAGGTTGTTTATTGAAAATAACACCCATAATGACAGTACAGACCCTTTGCATGTTAGAGATGGGATACATAAAATATCAGGTGAAAAACGGCCTGATATTTTTGGTATCCCCTATGTAACTTTTGATAAACAACAGAAAACCTCTCCAAATTTAGTCAGGTTGTTTATTGTGACTTAGTAAACACACACAATAACACCCATGATGACAGGACAGACCCTTTGCATGTTAGAGATGGGATACATAAAATATCAGGTGAAAAACGGCCTGATATTTTTGGTATCCCCTATGTAACTTTTGCTAGACAAAAGCAAACCTCTCCAAATTGTGTCAGGTTGTTTATTGTGACTTAGTAAACACACACAATAACACCCATGATGACAGGACAGACCCTTTGCATGTTAGAGATGGGATACATAAAATATCAGGTGAAAAACGGCCTGATATTTTTTGGTATCCCTATGTAACTTTTGCTAGACAAAAGCAAACCTCTCCAAATTGTGTCAGGTTGTTTATTGTGACTTAGTAAACACACACAATAACACCCATGATGACAGGACAGACCCTTTGCATGTTAGAGATGGAATACATAAAATATCAGGTGAAAAACGGCCTGATATTTTTGGTATCCCCTATGTAACTTTTGCTAGACAAAAGCAAACCTCTCCAAATTGTGTCAGGTTGTTTATTGTGACTTAGTAAACACACAAAATAACACCCATGATGACAGGACAGACCCATTGCATGTTAGTGATGGGATACATAAAATAGCAGGTGAAAAACGGCCTGATATTTTGAGTACCTCCTATGTAACTCATATGGTAGACAGGTGAAAAAGTGTTTAATTGAAAAGCCATATTAAACTAAATTAAATTAAAACATAAATCACGTTAGAGGACAGGGAGGAGGATACGCCTATCAGTCCATAATATTAAACGACGCTATACACATACGTCGCCTTAATGTAACAGACAAATACACGTATTTATGTAGTTAACTGAGACCCATATTACTATGGAAAACCCTGTCGAGTGTTCCACGTCGCTATTTGTTCCATTTAATTCGAAGTGCAGCAGTTAAACAATACGAAGGGCAGCAGAAACTCCGCTGTGTGCATGCGCGCTCCCGCGGCCAGGGGATACAAATCCTGGCGGGGATAACTACATTGGCACGACACCGGAAAGACGGGGTTTGTTCCATTTTTCCAAATCATGAGCGCCACAAATGACGAGGTACACGCTGCTATTAAGCAATACTTTGATGCCGGACATGAATATGACGTGATACTGGATATGCTGTTGGCATTTTACAACGTAAACATGAGTCTGCGTACGCTGAAGACGCGTTTAAAAGAAGCAGGGCTGTACAGAAGACACTTCTATTCCCCACTCCCTGAGGTGAGGCGTGCCATTCTGACAGAGCTGGAAGGACCAAGGAAACTCTTCAGTTATCGGACTATATGTCAAGTTCTCCAACAAAAGCACAGGCTTCGCGTTAAACGTGATGTCGTAATGAATCCACGAGGGACGGCTTTGAGAACATGCAGGAGGTTTACAAGACGCACGTATCGCTCCATGGGTCCAAACTACATATGGCATGTAGATGGATATGATGGCACTCTCAGGATGTATGTATGTAAATAATGTGGCTTGTTTGTGGACCAACGAACAATAATCCATCTGTCATTGCTCACAATTATATTAATTGTGCCAAGAGTATTGGTGTGGTTCCAATGAGATTGAGAACTGACCTCGGAACAGAAAATGGGACCATGGCAGCAATACAATGTACCCTCCGTCACGCGCATATGGACCACTATGCAGGCTCGTCTAGCCACAGTTACGGCTCATCAACATCGAATCAGCGCATCGAGTCATGGTGGTCTTTTTTCAGAAGAGGGAGGTTGGTACATCTGTGTTGTTTGATGGATGAAAAGTACAGTGGAAGCTGTATAGTGATCACCTTTGTCTCTATTACACTGATCAGTGTTATAGTGTTATTAAAATCTCCGTATTTGTCATTGTGATTATTATTAGTGTTCTTGTTTAACTCAGGCCACTTAAACACTAAGTGATAGCCTAATACTGAACATAGGAAGCCATGTTTTTCCCAAAGTTATTGAATCACTACTGTTGTAATAATCATATGATATACATTATGATTTCTCTGTGATGCTTTTGTTAAGATGTATCCACATTTAAACGGTGTTATTTGTATGTAAGCCTCTTTGAGCACTTGTAAAAGCGCATTATAAATAACAATGTATTATCTATTATAATGCATCCCCAGGTCTCAGTTTTGGATGGACTTGTTTGGAGACCTAAGAGACTCTGGAATCTTCAATGGCAGCCACGAACACCAGTGCTTACTGAGATTTTGCTTCAGTAATGTTCTGCAGCAAGACCTGGATGAATGTATGGACCTATGGAACAAGCACCGGATTCAACCAAGCAGACGTGCATCATGTCCAGGAGGGATTCCGAATGAACTGTATCTCTTGCCTTACAGGTAGTAATGATCATATACATTACTGCAAGGTGTTGTGGTATAGCCTAAACTGGGATATATTTGGACAATTGTACATGTTTGTATAATCCATTGTTGAATTTAGAAGCTATCTGTCTCTACCATTGTTTAGAAATATCTGTATATCAACAAGCAAACAAATCTAACAATGACCATTTCAAACCTTGTCCTTTATATCATTGTATCATCTAATTTTGCAGATTTGGTTCAAGGGACTGTGGATTTGCTGTTGAAGACAGGGAACTGGATGTGTTTCCTGAGGCAAGGCAAGTGATTGATTTAAGCGGTGATCCAGACATAGAGGAATACCTACAACAGGTAGTGGAACAACACGGACTACAACAGCCACAAGACTGGAAGACAGCCTCAGAACTGTACATCACTCTGAAGGAAATAGCTGGGCTATAGATATGGACTATTGGAACCCGTTTCTACCTTTCTTAGGTATCCCACATTAACATGGACGTATTAAGACAATATTTTCCTTATTTAGTGTTTTGCATCTTAATGCTTATCAGTAAATGACTGGTGGACTATACATGCCTAAGTTTTGAAAAACACTTCCCATTCATAAATGTGATCCAACATTTACAAATTGCTTCAAGAAATAAATCACAGGATAATATACCAAAAGTGTTTCTTTTAAATTTTCAGATTTGGCAACTTGAACTGTGGGACTGAAATGGAGACATTTTACACTTAAAGTTGTATTTATTTTCTGATTCAATGTTCATGTAAACAACAATTACTTACAAAAAGCATTTGTTCTGATTTTTTATTTTATTTTTGTTAAATATATGTAGAGCTGTAAAAAAACAGGAAACAGCAATAACAAACAAAAATCAGGACACCACTCTGAGATTTTAATGCTATGCAAGTAGCTAACTGCACAGATTTGAACAATGTAAGAAGCACTCACACTGGTTTTACTTTACCTTACTTTAACTTTACTTTAATACATGACACGTCCCAAATGGCCTTTTAACAAGAGAGGCAGTACAGTAACTGATGCAAACAAGCAGACATGACCTTGTAAGGCATTATTCTGACCAGAGAGTTGATAAAAATAAAAGACAAAAATAAATAAAACATTAAAAAAACAAAAAAATCAAGCCACAGCTCAAACCACTTTTAATAAAAGTGATTATGCATGAAAGTCCCTTTGGCAACTAAAAACACCCAAAGCCTGGCACATTTTGGATGCCAAACTCCATATTCTTCCTAAAGACACTGTAGGAGTCGAGTAGTGGGAGCTTGAGTGTGTTCGAACATGTGGTTGCCATTGGAAACGGCGAGTCATTTAAAAACCCTATACTTGGACGGGGTATTATTCCTGCTGGTGGCAGTGCTGACAAGCCAGTGGCAAACATCAGCACATCTGGGAGGGACACAGCTATCACTTCATCTAAAAAGAGAAAGTCAACATTGTAGTAGTGCATTGCTTGACACGGCATTATCTAAAAACATAGTTACTCATTAGCTTTATATTTCATTGAAGAAACTAAAACTTACAAATATGACTGCACTATACAATTCATATACTGTAAAGTTGTGGAAAAAAATAAGACCACTTGAAAACGATGACTTTCTCTGATTTTACTATGTAAGGTAGGTGTTTGAGTGAAATGAACATTTCTGTTTTATTCTATTAACTACTGACAACATTTCTCCCAAAATTTTAATGAAAATACTGTAATTTAGGGCATTTATTGGCAGAAAATGACAACTAGTGTAATGGTAAATTTGAATCTGTCTATGTTTCAATCACTTGAGATGTCCCTACACCATGCTTTTCCCCAAAGGTATCAGATCTCCTTTTGTTTGTTGACCATTTGTGTATTTTCATGTCTAGAACTCTTAACTTCCCACCTAGACACAAAACCCTGCAGGATGCCCCAGGTGTGAAACACACCCTCGGGGGTCGGTGCCAATACCTGCAACAGACAAAAGGGTGTAAAAAACACTCTCTGGGGAAGGGGCCGACCCCTGCAGCAGACAAAGGGATGTGAAACATATTTTATTTATTTTTCCTCTCCTCAGGTATAAATGTTTAGGTCTCCCCATTCTCAGAGTCTTTCCTTTACCATCACCGCTCAGGTGAGGACTGACCTTTCCTTGCAAGGAAATAAAAACTTGTCGGCCGGCAGAATTATTATTATTATTATCATTCAGCAACACAACACAATATGAGTATTTTAACTTATGCATTTATACATCAGTTTTAGTGGGATGATGTCAATGTTTAATCCCAGCAGTGGTTTTTATAATCTTCCTTTAAAACCAGATGTGTTTCAGGCGATCACTTAATCAGTGTCTCATTAATGACTTGTTTGTGTTGGTATTTAAAAAAAAAAAATAAACTCGAATGAAATGAGTACCATACATGTAGAGATGCTTTTAAAGAAACATTTGTAAAAGTGGTCTCTTAATGTTTTCCGCGACTGTATATCTAACAAAATAGCCATGACAAACCTTCACATTCCAGTAGAAAATCAGCCCAAAATCCGATAACTTTGGTCTCTCTCTGCCACCTGTTGCTTCCCTTTGTGCTGAAGTCTGGGATGAACAGACGTTCTATTTCTGCAGCAGTCAGGGCCTTGGCAGAATAGCACAGGAGAGGAGCCAGCACACCAGGATGCTTCTGGACTGAAGCCAAAAACTCCAGACTAGCCAGTCCGTCTTTGAATCTATTAAGGACAATTATTTTGTAAGACATAGGTGTGATTTATCAGGTCTGACAGAAAACAATACTACCAAACATATAACAGCAATGTGTGCAAAATACGTAGAGATAAAACAAAAACAGCAACCGCATACTCACAACGCTGTGCAATAATCAATTTATTTCTTGAAGCTTCCACTTTTTGTGTATGCCTGAAAGAGGTCACAGACTGAAAGCTTGCAGAAATAAATTAATGATTGCACAGCATTATGAGTGTGCGGTTGCTGTTTTTGTATTTTTTTGTGTCAAAAAATGTTCAGCTCAAGCACCTCTCAGAAGAATCTTGCCCACAGATGAGCGGTGGCTTTTTTTCACAATTTAATATATTTTGACATAAATTCTGATTGTATAATCTCATGCGTATAGGTAAAGTAGATTGTTTATATGGGATCATACAGACAACGTTTCATAGTGTACAGAAATTAGTTGTGATGTCAAAAAAGGAGAGATCATCATGATTTGGACTTATCTCCTAAAAATCTTGCTTTCACATTGTAAGAAACAGAAGTGTGGTAAACAAAGCACAAACATTTATTTGAGCACTAAGCACACAAAGGAAAAATAGACAGATAAGCCGGATGGTATTTGAGGGTCAAATGGAGCATAACCTGAGCTGCTAATTACTGAACCTTTATGGTTTCAAACAGCTGATTTGTTTCATTAGTACTAGCTAGAAATAAACCAGGGGAACTGAAATATGTTTCGCCATGTCAAAAGGTACATAAGACAGAACATTCAATTGAATCTAGTGGACATGCTCATGTAAAAGTTAAATATTTGTCTTTAACAAAGTTTACTCAGTGTCAGACTGTATTTCATGATTTACACACTTACATGATCCTATTTGTGGATCATAAAAGTGATGGAACCTAATATTAGCTAATATTGTTCAATACATTAAAATGTGTTGTTCAGCATTTCCCTGAATAGGACAATAAGAGGACATAGCAACTGAAGTTAGAACAATCTAACCCAGTAAGATTGCTCCTCAATCCTGCTATTTCAGAAATACCTGGTGACACTGTTTCACAATGTGTCAGTGGCTGCAGTGATAGGCAATTTGTAATACTGACTGAATGTTGGATAAGTTAAAAACTAAACTATTACATTTTTGGATGATTGTTGGCAAAGAAAAAAAGGGTTTTAAATATTACCGTTGAATGGCAATGTGGTTGCGGTCTATAATGTACCATTTGAGGTACTCCTCCACAAGTGTATGCTTCTCACAAGCTTTGACAGGTCGGAAGCATTCAGCTGTTTGGAACATTGTGCTGTTTTGCAAAATTAGATTTTGCAAAGACTCCTCCAATTCGGCTTCCTGTACCTATTTAAAACAAAAGGTATTATTAGGCCAACCCTAAAACATACATGCTTGTTTACTCTTGTCCTTGATGAATAGAAATCTAGCATTAAAAAAAAAAAAAAAAATGAAATGACTTTTACATTTGGTTGAAATAAGTGGAAATCTGTCCCTTTAAATAAGTACAACTTATCATCTCTTATCATCTCATTTTCTACCTGATGTAGAGCTCTCCCTATATCCTCATCTTTTACATCTTCCACAGTGGCGCTGAAACTTGGCTTCCCTATTATGTGGTTGACAAGGTCCTTTGAGAGGAAATGTGGTGCTGGTCCCTCGTGTATGACGGACACAGCAATCATTTTGCCTGCAAGATAATACTCATCTTCCCTGACAGCTTTTATAGAGAGTACAGAATTATCATACATAATTACCATCTATATCACTGGAAGAAAAAAAAGAAAAAGAAAATTATCTGAAACTTCTCATTTTAATATAACGTCAAAAAACCCACCTGTGGGATTGTACACAAGATAGCGTCTTTCTTGAGGTCCATCGAAGATGGGACGATTTCTCAGGTGATCCATTAGAAGTGTGAGGAATTCTCGCCTCGGCCCACCTGTGTCCAACCCTTCTTCTAAAGACCCTGCATCATCTGTGAACTTCACAAAGATCTCACTTTTTTCGGAGTATGAGCTGCGTCGAAAGCCTCTTACAGCTCCATCCCATACATCAGATCTGGATATATTGAACCTGCTGACTTTCTTGTGGTCAATTGCAAGTGCCAAATTTGCAATTATTTCAGAGGCCTGCACAGTTGTGGGTCTAGAAAAAAGCGAAAAAACTTATTTTAGACATTAAAAATAGATTCAAAGCACAGTAGCTACTTTACTTACTTTACACAAATCTTTCATTCCATATTCATAGACTATATCCTGACATGAAATTGACACATCTATAAAAGAATGAGCAAGTTTTTTATTCTTATTAACTTAATTCCAATGGACTCTCTTTAAACACACATCTCAACAACTGGACCTGATTCAAGTAGTTACAGGCAGAGAATGTCAGATTGGCTTTCATTTTAGTGAGTCCTCACATTTGTATAATTCTATTTTGGACAGAGTAGAGAGCTTGTTAATTTTCTACTTGTGTCTATATGACTCACTCAGATTTTTCTGAGGGCATGTCCTTTTTTTCCTCAAGAACGAGAACTTCATCTTCATCATCGTCAATGACGATAGGTGCAAAGAGGTTGGTGTACTTCCTGCAAAACAAAGACATTATGTGCACACAATGTAATTATAGACACACATAAATGCATATCCAATCAAATCAAACCAATCAAATTGTTGACGAGCTCTTCCAGCTTAAACTCAATATCTAACCTTTGTCAGGAGAGAAATGTGTTTACCCCTCAATAATGTTTCTGATATTTTGTCTACCAATCTATATACAATTACACAAAACACACCTGTAACAGGAGCTCTCGACATCAAGACATGTCAAGGTACTTGCATAACTATGCTCCTCATCCAAGTGTATAGTCTGAAAGTTAAGAAATGTAGAAACAGGACATTCAATAAAATGACAACATAATTATGTAACAAACTCTATGGATTACTTAAAGGGGATAGTTCAACATTTTGGGAAACCTGTCTATTGCAATAATAATGAGAAGGTATATTACCAATGCCTGTTGTTTTGAGAGTCCTGA